>OX608079.1:39865394-40442894 GCA_951509765.1 Sphenella marginata | reverse complement strand
CGAGGTCTTGCTTCAATGGCAATGGCAGAGCTATACACCGAAGACCCTAACGATTTTCAAAACATCGCCAGGATGACACCTACTACATTTTCCGAGCTACTAGCAAAAGTCAACTCGCTTATTTCGATGCTGGCTGACTTATAACTCTGCGTTATTTAGCCACCGGACAAAGTTTTAAACAACTGGCATACGGTTTTAGAACATCAGCATCAGCAATTTCTAACTACTTTAAAAGCTATTTACTCAGTCTTATATGATGTTCATGCTGAAGTTAAAAAGCAGCATTTTGCATTTTCGGACATTGGTTTCGAAAAAGCGTTCATGCAGGCGCATTTAGCAAATTCACATTTAGCAAGTTCGAACATTTTTTTGAGGTTATGCACCGTGTGAAAAAATGTACACCTTTTTATTAAATCTTTTATTTAAATCCCTTCACAAACATCAGAATAAATTGAAGATTGATTTATTTTAACAATATCACACAACACGCGCGCTAAATTTGCTGAATGTTTACGAAGGACAGAGAATGAGAGAACGCCAAGTAAAAACTACCAATATTGCCACTCTTTTGAATTTTAAGTTGCATTTTGCTGTCAAAATTTGTATGGAAAATGCGAAAATAAATGCTGCATTTTGGGCTAAATGTTAAAATGAGAAGAAAATGCAAAATGCTGGCTCAGCATGAACATCCTATTAAAGGATGAATTTTTAAAGGTAAACCAATGTTACCAACATATTGTTTAAAAGTAAATTCTTCTACAAATGTTCCCTGCACTTAGATGCCTCAAACTAGCGATGAATGGCGCGCTATAGCAAATGAATTCGAAAGACAATGGAACTTGCCTTGCTGCCTGGGAGCTACTTGGCAAAACTACCTGTGATAAATATGTGTAATTAAATATTTTTATCGTGAAGTTTGGTATTTTGTGGCTTACTCTGGCATATAACGTTTTCACTTACGATTTGTTTTTCAAGATTGATTCTAGTTTCCGAGATCTCGCATGATAGCACCATTGTGCTGTTATAGCAGCTTTTAAATCGTGGCACTGCTTGATAAGTAAGTAAAAATGGCAGAATGTTCATAAAAGTATGAACATATAACTACGCCGCTCTAAAATAAGTAAATTTATACAGTCCACTAGAATTTAAGATAATACACCCATACCTCGCTATACGGCCTAAATACGTTCCATGAGTCCGACTTTGCCATTCTTTCATCACATAATGATGTTCAGTTGCGCGGCTATCCCACAAGCATAAGAAACAACAAAATTTGGTAAATCCAGATTGTATCCCAGTTAAGATGCCAATAACCTGTTAAATAATATAAAAAATAAGTGTTTTCGATTTAATTGGAATTAATGTTTATACCTTTAGATCACCACATATTTTCCATTTATGATAATTGTATTTGATGAAGCACAGGATCTTCCGCATTGTTTCGTAGCATTCCTTCGTTTGTACTGCATGAGCAATCGGAATAGATGGTTTGTTATTCCCGTTGTGGAGAAGAGCAGCTTTTAGGCTGTATTTGGAACCATCAATGAATAAACGCCATTCGTTTCTATCGTAGAGTGCATTCATTTCACTAATAAACCATTAATATCGTTACAGAAACTTATGTTGTCTTCTTTTTTGAAGAACGGTCGAAGTGCCTCATTTCTGTTTCTGTATACAGTAACTTGTGTTCGAGAGTCTAGATTTTTCCATTGCTGCAGCCGTGATGCTAGCAACTCTCCTTTTCTCTCACGAATCAAATCGCTTAGTTAATCTTGCGAAATTAAATGTGGCCCTTCCATGACAAAGTCGCTTTCACCGCTCGGGGGTGATGGAGTTAAAGTTTCCAGGACGATTGCACTTATACTTCGATAAACTGGCAATGGATCATTAGCAATAAGTGGGACTGGTTTGGATACTGATGATACATCAGGATAATTATATTTTGCTAATTTTTTTGCATTTATACCCGTAACTTTCATCAAACAAAAGTAGCAATCATCTTCATGGTTTTTAGGTTCTTTCCAGAGATAAATAAATTTCGGTCTCCATGACTTTTGAGTGTCTGCTACTCTGAAACCAAAATAGTGAAGATACGCATCTTTGAGCGCATTTGTTATTATTTTGCCACTTTTTTTAATCATATAACCACCACAAACACTTCGGATTAACTTTGCAACACTGTCTCTGCATTTTTATTATACCCAGCGTACTAGTACTAGTACAAGGGTATATTAATTTTGTCCACATAACGGTACTATGTAACGGCACAAAATAATCGAGTTAGATATAGAGTTCCATATATGAAAGTTCTAAGGTTGAAAAGAGGAATTGATTAAGGCATGTCCGTCCGTCTGTCCGTCTGTCCGTCCGTGTACACGATAACTTGAGTAAAAATTGAGATATTTGCATGAAATTTTGCATACAGGTTACTTTCTGGCCAAGCTAGGTTGCTATTGAAAATGGGCGAAATCGGATGATAACCACGCCCCCTTTTTCGATATCGAAAATTTCGAAAAACGTATAAAACGGGTTAATTCAATATCAGAAGCAGCTACAATGATAAAATTTGCAATATGTATTGATTTATATGTTCTAAGGCGGATTTTACCAAATTTTTTGAAAAGGGGCGTGGCACCGCCCCCATATATTTGAAGAAATTTTAAAATTTTGACTCCTAATAACTTGAGAACAGTTTATGCTAGTATAACGAAATTTCGTAGAGGGCATACTATTATTGTGTTAAATTCAGATATAGAAAATAAACGAAATCGCTTAGCGACCACGCCTACTTTTTTATAAAAGTTATATTGAAAGGAGGTGGAAATATTGAAAAGTCCATATCTAATTAACTGATACCGCTATAATAATATAATTTGGTACATACATAAATTTTCATATTCTTTACATTATTTTTGCAAAATTTTGGAAAGTGGGCGTGGCACCGCCCACTTATGAGTCAAGCAATTTTCAGATTCGACTGCTAATAACTGCAGAACGGTGTGAGATAGGTTTACGAAACTAGGTTCCAGGCATGTTATGTTTATGTAGAGTACTACCACAGAAAATAAGAAAAATCGGTGAACGACCACGCCCCTTTTTGGACTAAAGTTCTCTAAACGAGAGTTAGGAAACCGGAATATGCAATATCTGTTTAACTGATAAAGATATAATGCTAAAATTTAGTACACTCATTCACCTGATGATGTTATTAGTGATGTTTAAAGGTTTTTTGGTAATATTTTGGAAAATGGGCGTGGCACCGCCCACAAGTGAATAAACAAAATATCAACATTTCACTATTAACAAGCCACTGTGAAAGTATCATAAAGATCTGCAATGAAAACTGATCTTCAATAGGGACAAACAACATAATAAAATCCGTGGGCGTGCCACCACCCACTTTTTTAAAATTATGTAAATATTGATTAATGGACACATATATCCGTACATCGAAAAATTTCACAAAATACGTTAAAAGTTATGGGCATGGCACGCCTTCTTTTCCAAAGTTATATATAGGACATGGTATAACCCTTGAAAAGATCGATTCAGTACTTTTGGCTCATGTAAGCGGTTAAAGCTTTATAAGCAAGGAACGTGGCCGCTCCCACCAAATTCGCTATTGTTTAGGCTCGGCATTGATTGGTTTTTAAAATGGGCGAAATCGGATGAAAACCACGCTCCCTTTTTCTGAAAACTAACGCTGGGTATTTAATGTTCGGTTCACCCGAACTTAGACTTCCTTACTTGTTTTTATATAATGGTGTTGATGGTTTAGAATATATTTTAATCTTAAACTATTTTACATTTGCCTATATACCAAAATCTTAAAACTATGTTCCTAAACGTTCTAATGTTCCTAAACGTTAGTAATGTTCTATTCTTCTATTGATTTTATTGTTTGTTTGTTCAAGGGCACTGCTTGAATATTAAGAAACCATCTGCTTTGTATGAGGGTTGTTTATACTTATCTTTCCTGAAGTGGACTGTATGTGTGTACATATGTGTGTGTATGTATGTATGACAATATTATCTTAAATTCTAGTGGACTGTATAAATTTACTTACTTGTATGACAATATTATCTTAAATTCTAGTGGACTGTATAAATTTACTTATTTTAGAGCGGCGTAGTTATATGTTCATACTTTTATAAACATTCTGCCATTTTTACTTACTTATCAAGCAGTGCCACGATTTAAAAGCTGCTATAACAGCACAATGGTGCTATCATGCGAGATCTCGGAATCTAGAATCAATCTTGAAAAACAAATCGTATTAGGACTGAGTTTTATAAGTTTGAATCGAAAGAGTCGGGGTTTTAAAGGAGCTTGATTACTCTAAAGCGGACTATGAAGCATTATGTGGGGTTTTAGATACTTTTGATTGGGCGTTTCTTAATGGGTTGAGCAGTCCTGCCGACTTAAACAAAACTCTTGAACAGGCCATATCTCGGTATGTTCCTCTGAAAAGGCTAGTTACACGTAACAAACCACCTTGGTTTACCGCTAGGCTTTGTAATTTAAAGAACGCGAAAAATAAAGCGTTGAAAAAATTTAAGAGAAATAATTCTGAAGCTGCTCGTCTAAACTTTCTTCGGCTACGAAAGAATTTGATTACCTTCATGGTTTTCTATTTAGAAATTATATTTATAAAATCGAAAATAACCTTAAATCTAACCCATCAGGTTTCTGGCGCTTATTGATACTCGAAGGAAAACAAATGGTTTCCCTATCAGCTTGCATTATGATGGCGACACGTCAGATAACACAGTCGACTCTTGTGATTTGTTTGCTAAATTTTTTCAAAAAGTATATCAAACCCAAAGAACAATTCAATGCCCTACGCTTAAAGCTACATCTCTGGCCCCAATCACTAGTTTCTATGTGTCTGAAGATGATGTTATAATGGCGATTTCATCATTGGATTCAAGTCCACTTATAGACTCCGAAGGATTATCTCCATTATATTTCAAAAAAATGCTCCAAGACTTTATCTATCCGTATTGCTTTACTGTTTCAAAATTGTCTCAATAACGGAACATTTCTAGATGAATGGAAGCTATGCACTATTGTTCCAGTTTTCAAGTCTGGTGACCGCAATGATGTCCTTAACTACAGGCCAATAGTTAAGCAAAGCACTTTAGCTAAGATGTTCGATCATATCACTCAGCTTAAATTATTTGATCATGTGAGTAGCGTCATATCGAAATACCAGCATGGTTTCTTTCCGGGGAGGTCGACAAGTACGAATTTAACCATTTTGTCCAATAAAATAATTGGTGCTTTCGAGAACCGTTTGCAATTGGATGTTGTCTATACGGACTTCTCTAAAGCATTCAAGTTAACCACCTTATCCTTTCTAAAAAACTCGAGTGTTTTGGCATTAGTGGTGAGCTACTTGCATTTTTTGATAGTTTTCTTAGAGGAAGAAAACTCGTCGTCAGAATAGGAATAACAACTTCAAATCTTTTAACCGACTTGGTATCAGGTATACCACAAGGTACACATTGTGGCCCGCTACTATTTCTATTATTTATTAATGATTTGCCGGATTGCTTTAAATTTTCAAATTGTCTTATATTCGCTGATGACGTTAAGATTTTGTCAGTTGTGCGCAACTACTCTGATAGTTGTAAATTACAGCAAGATCTTGGCGCGCTAGTAAAATGGTGCTCATGTAATCGGCTGCAATTAAATATAAACAAGTGCTACGTTGTAACATTTTCGAGAAAGCCTTTAAATAACGTTCTTTTTAACTATGAGCTTAATAGTTGTATGATATCTAGAAATTAGGAAATTAAAGACTTGGGTATTATATTCGATTCCAAGCTCACATTTTCCAAGCATATCTACTTTATGATATCTAAAGCCTGTGCAATGCTGGGGTTCATAAGACGAAACACTAAAAAGTTCAAAGATCCGCTTACTCTGAAATCGCTATACGTATCACTAGTCAGGAGTCGTCTCGAGTATTGCTCAATTGTATGGAATCCCTACTACGATGTACACTCTCAGAAAATCAAAAGGGTTCAAAGAATCTTTACCAGAATCGCTTTGTGTAGGCTACAGTGGAACAGTGCCCTTCCTTCTTACGATGGACGGCGGAAGTTGTTAGGACTGCAATCCTTGCTCGATAGAAGGAAATATTTCTCTATAATCTTCACATATAATATTATTAATGGTCACATTAATTGTACGGCTCTAGCCGATTTGCTCAAATTATAATTTGAGGTCTACTCGCTTATTTGAATGTTCAATGCATTTTACTAACTATGGTGATAATGAACCGATTACTAGGTGTGTTAAATTGTGTAATACTTATTCGAATTTCATAAACTTTAACCTAAACTTAAATACGTTTAAAATGAATTTGTTTTTGCTGTTTAATTAGTAAATCCATGCTAGTTCTAGTTTAGTCTGTAAGAATTTAATTTCTGTAGACTGTATTAAATAAATGAATAAATAAATAAATAAATAAAAAATTGTAGTTGGAGTTCCGATAAACGTTTTTGTTTAAAAATAAAAATGCGAATAGCTTTAAAACACGCGATTTAAATGCACATTTCCCCAGTGGTGAATTACCTAGCCGCCAATTGATGGTTTAACATTTCCCCCTATTCGTTGCGTTGGACCTTCTTTGATTTTTATGCTCTATGGTTTTCCGATACTCTGGTTTGAAACTTTGAGCAATATTTGAAATTTGTTAAATTGAAAAATAGGTGATCTTCCAACATCTCTTTATTTTATCGCGATTTTAAGAACGGAAATATGTAGCTATATTTATTAAAAACGAATACATTTAGCACTACTCGCTTTTTCCCTCAATACTACTATTTATTGCATCGTAAAATACACATCACTCGTACCTGCCATGGTGACATACTCATCGCTAACCCAAAAACATTACCAGATACTTCTGTTGTCCACCGCTACCACGTGGTGGTGCATTGGTTACAAGTACAAGCAACGAAGTTGTTACAAACAAACAAGCAAACAGCAAGCCCACAAACATACAAGTAATAGGTGTATTCGGTAAGTCTGTCTCATCTCAAGTCACTAAATAGGAGATTTTACATTAGAGACAATTTTTGTGACTTTCGCTGATTTCGGTATTCTGTAATAGAAAATCACAAAAAGTTCACCATTGATGTATGGTAAAAACAGATATGCATAAATCTGAAGTACAGCATTTGACAGCGCTCAAATAAATGGTGCAATAGCACAGGCAGTAAGTGTCTCGGTATACAACGTAAGTGGTTCAGGATCGGGGACAATTTATTATTTTTGTTTTTTCTCTTTTTATTCATTAATTATTATTTTTTTAAATATTTGTAAATGATTTCAAACTTAAAATAATTTTTTTGTTTAACCCTATATTTTCTTGTTTGTGACCTGCCTACAACCAGGTGACAAATTAGTGACTCTTTTTTTGAGACTTGAGATGTGAGACAGCTTACTGAATACCAAATTGTCTCAAAATTAAAATTGACCACAAAATGTCTCTCTTAGTGACTTACTGAATTCGCCTATAAAACTAATATAAGCGTGTTAAAATATAACGGCCCGTAGTCGTAGTCAAATTAATATAGAGCAGATAATATGCCTAAACTTGATTCTTAAATAAACAGCATTTCATGTCTTTCATAGTCAACTTTAATTAAAATACGTTCTAAGCAGCAACTATGACTATGAGCCAATCTCTTTGCTCCTGAGCCATATTACAATTTTTACAAGTAAATGCGGCAACGATTTAGCCAAATGTTTGGTAGATAAGCTTATTTTGGTTCTTACTTATCTATAGTAGGGACTAGAGCTCGTGAAAATCGACTAATCGATTAGTCGGCTAATCGATTAGCAAAAGTCGTTTACCAAAATAATCGATTACCACTAATCGACTAATCGTTTCTTTCCGACTAATCGATTTTTCGTCCATAATCGATTATTCGTCCATAATCGATTAGCTGTTTGCATTCGACTACTTGACAGAATCGAATATTTGATTAGTTATTTTTTCACGATCAATGTAATTTGTGTAACACAATAGTTTTTGGTCACAGAAACTCACCTCTCATTACCGACTTTCTATTTCGTGACCGAAGTGGGGGTTAAAAGACCTCGAAGGTTCCAACGGTAATAACAAATCGTTCTCACCCATTCAAATACTAACAAAAATACTAAAAAAAAATACAAAAAATTACAGCTAACCGATTGCGCTGTATGATGAAGTCGATTACTTGTTATTCGATTTTCAACCAAAAAAAAAGTTGCTTTCGACTATTCGAATAGTCGATTAGCCAGATAATCGATTCTGAACAAGAGCCCTAGTAGGGACGCACTCTGTTACTTACGCTTGGGTAACAATTTTGAAAATTGCATAACTTGTTGTTATGGAGTGCTCCAAAATATTTTCCCAAATTCTGTTAGGACACTGACTGCAGAACGTGCATATAAGATTGTTTTCCACACATAGCCCCGAAGTTGAAAAAAAATGAATAAGAAAAAAAAAATTGCAAATACATGGGTATGGCGATATTTTTCCTTAATAATGAATTTTTAACCATGGTTACACAACATAATTTCTTACAAAATAAAATTTTTCTAGTTTCTCTTCCTTTCATTCGATAACGCCAGCCAGTTGCTTTTGACAATCTTTATGCCAATGTGTTGTTGCTGTAAAGTTGACATTACCTTGTTATTGTACCATGCTTTTGACAACAGAATTTCAAATTTCTCGCCCAATGGAATCCATTCTCTGCCTTTGAGTCAATAATTGCAGTTGAAAAATTTGAATCTGGCCTGGGGGAAGTTAAAAAATTGGCAGATGATGCTTTGAATGAATTGAAAGAAAAAAGCCAAAACTCCGACTTGTGCTTTCATTTTATTTTAGAGAAGCTTGCCGAATCTTGTTCAAAATACGACATTGAAATGGCGCAATCGTCAAAAATTTGATCCAATATTGGACTCAAGGAATTGAGGATTACTATAGAATTAAGTTTTATGAGCCGATTCTCGATACTTCAAAGTCGCTTCGAAAAGCACAAAGAATTTTCTAATATTTTGGGCAGTTATTTCGAAATTCGATGAAGGCAAAAGCACAGAACTCTACAACTTTTATGATGAAGTACTGGATTGTTCGGAAAGTGATTTCGTCTTATCAAGCTCCAAAGACGCGTATGAAAAGATGACTGTGCAAAATAGGTATTTATGGTTCCCGGAGGGCGATGTCATTCTAAATCAACAGTTTTTACAGTTTTTGCCTGTTTGTGTCTGCGCGCGTCACTTAAAAACATATATATAGTAGTTCTATATTGCTAGCATGGTATCTCCCCAATATGCTGAAAGCTTGTCAATCATTATTACACGAAACACTTCAAATGTAAGTTATGCGCATGCTCGAGTTTATTAGTGTTAGTGCATTGGAGTAGCGCGGCGAAAAAACTTAAGAAAGGGTAGATAAGAGTCACTGACCTTTTTAAACAAATTGTACTTTATATTAGCGTATAAAATAACAGTTTAGTAAATTATTATTTGAGCTTATAGAGTTTCTATGGCTTCGTGACCGTCCATAATAAGAACATGCATTATTTCAATTTTGAAAAATTGTGAGAGCGAAGCTGACTTTTGTACATTACATTAGTGCAAGAAATAATAAGAAAAAGCAAATAAATTCACTAGTTGAAATATCCATATATTTCATGTTGTTGTTGTTGTTTTAACAACAAAATCACTCCCCGAAGGTTTTGGAGAGTGTTGTCGAAATAACAGTCCTTGGCCGGATATGAATCCGGTACGCTCCGGTACTGCCCGACTGTCGTGGGAGCGATTTGGTATGACCAGTGCAACCTTCTAGGTCATGTCATCCCTCCTTCCGAAAGGAAAGAGAAGATGGGTGATTAAAGGTGGGAGGCATCATAACCGTAGATCAACCATCGAGTTGCACATCATTACCTTTGTGCATATTGGTCGCCTCTTACGACCGGTATGCCTACCGCGGGCATATTCTAAGCCCCAACCCGCAGGGGCATATATTTCATCTCCCCCTTTTATTAAAAAAAAATTGACGACGCCAACGTTTTGTCTTCTTCTCTCATTGTATATCTGTACTCTAATGTTTGACACGCTTCACAGTTCTGTACTAGCAATATATGTAGATAGTATTATATATATGCTTAAAAACCGCAGAATGGAATCGAATGGAGTAGACCGTTGCATTACTAGACGTCTCATTTAAAACTTAATATCCCCTATTTAAATGAACTGCTTGCGGATTTATGGACTAATATTTTACCAAGGAGCGTTGAAACCGCGCGTTTACTTGGACTTCCGTTAGAAGCGGCTGATGCCAATTTTCGGTGGCGAGAACTTAAGTCAGTGGAATTAACGTCAGTGAAAATTTTCTCTCGATTTTATATTCCAAATTTTCATTTTTCATTATCACTATCATTTGAAACTAAAGACTATTATTAGTCCACGAGACAGAGATTTAATACGGAAATGACACTGACGTTAATTCCACTGACTTTAGTTCGCGCCAATCAATTTTCAGAGTGATCGTGCCCATTAGGCGGGGCGAAACACTTAACAACAACAACATTAATAAGATGCAAACAGGGCCGTGCGCAGGAATTAGCCTTGGGGGGTTTTTAATTTTGCTTTGCATTCGCAAAGATAAACATATTTGCTGAAACAGATACTCAGACCCATACATCATAAATTTAAATGTTCTCGAATTTTTCTGAAACTGCATTCTCTGATGCCTAAAATTATACCCAAGAAAATGTTATTGGTTGTACAAATTCTTCTATATTTGATAGAGAATTGGTGATATGGTGGCATATCCCAGCTAACCAAAAGTGCAAAAAAAGAACCCTTTCGGGGCGATAAAACGCTCATTTCTCAGAGCTTTACCCTCCAAGATGAGCTCCTTTCGGAGACCAAATGGACAGAAAAATTGTTCTACGCGGGCATCCCAAACTGGGTTATAAAAAAAGTCCGAAATGAGTGCGTTGCCGATGAATATGGAGCGTTTTATGACTCTATTTAAATGAACTTCGGAGACTTTTATTGGTGCTTTTCGAACGTTTTTCGGAGCCTTTTTCGACTCTTTTCGAAACCCTTTATTCCTCCATTCTGAGGGTTTTTGGAGCCTTTTTGGACTCTTTTTCGGAGACTTCTACTGATGCTTTTCCAAAGCTTATTTGGGGTCGTTTTTTTATGTCTTTAGGGTCATTTTGCAGGCCTTTATCGATATTTTTATGAAGCTTTATAAATAATAAAAAATAAAGTTTATGAAGTTTTATTGACACAATTCTGAAAATATTAAATGTGCTATGTTTATATTTTTCTATCGCTTTCTACGATGCGATCTTTATCTTTTGTTAGGTAAAATAAAAAAAAGCTCAGAAAATGCTTGAAAACATTTACATAATTGAACGTCGTCGCACATCTGCTCTTCAACGTTCATTTTCTCACAATTCTCTTTACGCCTACAACAAAAAGGGTCAGAAAATAATCGAAATCTCTCATATAATTGAGCCTTGCAGTTCATTCGCTCTACGATATTCATTTCTTCTCTCCACGCTCCGTAAATCTTCATAACCAAGTTATTTTTTTGATGTTTACTAAATAACACTCCGAAAAGGCTCCAATTACGGACCCTTTTTGGGTGGTTTTTTGGAGCGCTCCGAATTGGTAAGCTGGGACTATTCGCACTTTTATGAATACATGGCTATAATTAAAGTCCGTTTAACATTACAACTCTTCGAGGTACGGAAAAGACTTCTGTCAAAACTCACGAAAAAAGTAGAAGTCAGCTGGTCACTTGACACAACCTTAGCATCATTTGGCAATGACATCAATTTTACTGGTACAAATTAAGCACGTGCGAAGAACCAATTAAATCACATTTTGATTAATCATAATTCTGATACATCAAAACCTAATTAACCAGGTCCTGAATAGTACTGTTTTCAGTACTTTTTAATTGAAACTGCTCACCGTTTTCACAAAATGAAAGCTCCAAGTGCAATTCAAAGTGACGGACTTATGTATTGGCCAACCTTATTTATTGCAACTTTCACCAATTTCTTCTTTCGTAAAGCTATTTTAATTATTTTTGTCAAAAATTATGATTCAAGATTCCATGCATGCCTCGTCCCAGGGGTTGACGTCTCCAAAGACAATTGAGTCAATTAAATGAGTTGGATTTTCCAGCTCAATATATTTGTTTTGTTATAGAGTCAAAATCTGCCAACTGTGCAAACGTTTTTTCGATGTGCGAGCTTTTTTTGCGCAATAATTTTTTTTCGGTTAACCATCAAAAAAAAAAGAACCCTATTTTTTTATTTTTCGAAATTCGAATTATTTTCTAAGTTATGGGTATTCGAAATTTTTCGAAGGCCTTTGGATTTTATTTATTTACTCGCAATCGGTTTAACCGATTTTGCTCATATTTGGTACAGTTAAAGAGGATGAATAAGTCTCCTCAAAAAAATTTTTTTTTAAAATAAATAATTTAAAAAAAAATCTTATTAGCCATTGTTTTAAACAACTAAAAAAAAAAAAACTTCTCAATCGCATCCAATTGTGTTACTAGTCTTATTTTATTGTGTAATTCATAGCAAAAAATAATCTAAAAAAAAATAGGCGTAATTTACCATACAACGAAAGTTACAGGCATTTTTCTGCCCGCGCATCGTATTTTTCGTATGTAATGGTCATGCGTCGTCGCTACCATGCCCTATGCTGACCTTACAAGCGCATCAAAATCCATGTTTTTCATACGGATAGCTTTAGGTAGGTGTCATGTCGAGTGCGAAAACCCCAAAATGTATGTATGTATGTATTTATAACAAAAATATTTTTTATCTAAAAATACTATAGTAACTGCAAATTATAATTGCTAAGTACTGTTGCTGACTAAATCTTTTTTAAAAGAACTCTATTGCTGAAAGCCATTAGTATGAGTTGACCCCTTCTTTTTCTGGTTTGCATTCAGGCTAGTATGCGTTAACGCCATTGTTTAGAGGCCAATATGATTGTGGTTGGATAGTAGGTAGGTACTTATTTCGAAAGATGCTCATTTAGGACAGCGTTCTGTTAATAGGGATGCATAGAGCTGCATCCGCATTTCCGTTTTTTGTTAATAGAGCGTTACCTACTTTTAAAAAGTTAGCTAAGTGTGACCTTGGATAAAGGATATTTAAACGCGTTGTTATACCAAAATTTTTTAGTACAAATAAGTAGAGCACCAGACGAAGTACAATATGCCGAGAGCTAATTCCTGTTGTAATCCTCTTAATAAAAAAACCACAAACGTGTAACGAAGAATATTGCACCAGTGAGTGTAAATTGTAATGCTAAGTTTGCTGATTTTGTTGGACAGTTCATGTGCAGATCATGTCGAGTCCATATCTATCGAATGCCTATGGACAATTTTCAAGAATCCTTGCAACGTATAAGGGCAGGAGAAAACAAAACGGAAAAAGTAGTCGCAACAAGAGAATATTCCGAATGTGACAGCGACGATGAGAGCCTTGAAGAGAATGACGTAAATTTCCAAAATCCACAAAGTTCTTAAAGTAAAAAGCGGCCCTCTACAGATTTAGTTAACTCTGCAGAGGCAAGTTGGACAAAGGATCTTAGAAAATCTTTAGACGAAAAAAGTTCCCGTAACGAAAAAATTGGACTTTTGACTACGGTTCCTTTAGAATGGAATATTCAGAAGATGATGAACGATCTTGGTGTCACCCGAAGGATGGCATTGAATGCTAGAAAATTACGTTTGAGCTGCGGATACGGATCTCAACCTATTCCAAAAGTTGGCCGGAAGTTGCCAACAAACATATTTGAAAAAATTGAGGAATTCTACTATTCGGAGGATAATTGCCGAATAATGCCAGGGAGAAAGGACTACATTTCTATTGTAAGAAATGGTGAGCGAACCCAGGTACAGAAAAGATTACTTCTGCTTAATCTCAGCGACTTACACAAGAATTACCAAGAAAAGTATCCAGAATTTCAAGTGTCATTGTCATCATTTGTACGACGTCGACCTCGTGAATGCATCTTAGCAGGACCGTCCGGAACACATAATGTGTGCGTGTGTAAAATACACGAAAATATGAGGTTAAAATTCGTTGGCATCAAACAAGAACTACAAAAGAAAGGTTTCAGATTTGATACAAAATATCGTGATTCTTTTAAAGAGATGCTCTGCGAGACTGCTGAACCAGATTGCCATTTTTCAAATTGTGGCTCCTGTCCCGGACCCATTGTGAATTTCAACAACCTCAAGCGCATATTAGAAGCCAATAATGTGTCATTGATAGAGTTCAAACAATGGTCAAGCACCGATAGGTTCGTTTTTTATCACTAAATTTGTGTTTATTAGTTTATTTCTCTAAATTACTATTAAAACTTTTAATTTTGGCAGGTGTGAATTAATGCTTCGATCTTTGCCTACAGAAGAATTTCTTAAGGTCCTCATAGATGATCTGCCTGCAGTTGTGAAACATGATTTTTTAACCAAGGTCCAAAATGATTATTTCGCTCACACGAAAAATTCACTAAAGAAGGGAGAGTTTTTAATTGCATTGGATTTTTCTGAAAATTATACTTGCCAAGTACAGGATGCCATACAATCCCAACATTGGGCGAATGTGCAGGCTACAATACATCCATTCGTTATATACTTCCGGGAAAATAATATGCTCAAAAACATTAACTTCGTAGTTATTTCTGATCACCTACTTCACGATGCAAATGCAGTGCATTATTTCAACACAAAATTGATCACTCAATTAAAAACAAAATTTGGACCACAAAATATTAAAAAAATATATTATTTCTCTGATGGCGCTGCCTCGCAATATAAGAATAAGTATAATTTGATTAATTTAACCAAACATAAAGAAGATTTCGGTGTCGAGGCAGAATGGAATTTTTTCGCTACCTCGCATGGTAAAGGTGCATGTGATGGAATTGGCGGCACCGTTAAAAGACATGCCCACAGGTCGGCTTTACAAACCAGGTATATAACAACACCAAAACTCTTATACGAATGGGCAATAACGTTTTTTAAAAAAATTGAGTTTAGCTACTCCACAACAGAAGAGCACAATGCGCATAGCAATATCCTGGAATCAAGATACCGACTGGCGAAAACGGTGAAAAACACCCGATCATACCATTGTTTTTTTCCACTAAGTGGATCACTAGCATGTAAACTATATTCAAGTTCAGCCAAATTTGTAAAAGAAAGTGTTTTTAAAAAGAGGCTTAATAAAAATTAGTTTAAGTTTTCATGAAAAATATGTACGAAATATAAAACATAAGAAATTAAAACAAAACAAATAGCGCTTATTAATTTTTTGTAAGTAGGTATTGTCAGGTATTATTAAAAAAACTGAGATCACCATCGCTATACTATGTAATTAACGTCAATCCGTGACATTCCTGCATTCCCATCAATAGAACTCTGTCCTAAATGAGCATCCTTCGAAATAAGTACCTACCTACTATCCAACCACAATCATATTGGCCTCTAAACAATGGCGTTAACGCATACTAGCCTGAATGCAAACCAGAAAAAGAAGGGGTCGACTCATACCAATGGCTTTCATCAACAGAGTTCTTTTAAAAAAGATTTAGTCAGCAACAGTACTTAGCAATTATCATTTGCAGTTACTATAGTATTTTTAGGTAAAAAATATTTTTGTTATAAATACATACATACATACATGTTGGGGTTTTCGCACTCGACATGACACCTACCTAAAGCTATCCGCATGAAAAACATGGATTTTGATGCGCTTGTAAGGCCAGCATAGGGCATGGTAGCGACGACGCATGACCATTACATACGAAAAATACGATGCGCGTGCAGAAAAATGCCTGTAACTTTCGTTGTATGGTAAATTACTCCTTTTTTTTTTAGATTATTTTTTGTTATGAATTACACAATAAAATAAGACTAGTAACACAATTGAAAGCGATTGCGAAGTTTTTTTTTTTTTAGTTGTTTAAAACAATGGCTAATAATTTTTTTTTTTTTAATTATTTATTTAAAAAAAAAAATTTTTTGAGGAGACTTATTCATCCTCTTTAACTGTACCAAATATGAGCAAAATCGGTTAAACCGATAGCGAGTAAATAAATAAAATCCAAAGGCCTTCGAAAAATTTCGAATACCCATAACTTAGAAAATAATTCGAATTTCGAAAAATAAAAAAATAGGGGTCTTTTTTTTTTTGATGGTTAACCGAAAAAAAAATTATTGCGCAAAAAAAGCACGCACATCGAAAAAACGTTTGCACAGTTGACAGATTTTGACTCCCATGGCTCTTATTTCCTTTTTAAAAGAGAAATAACGCCCATAGGATTTTACGCGAGCAACACGAACTGTTGATTAGCATTTTTTTCACAAATTACCCTGTGAGAAAAGAGTGGGAAACGTGGCACGCGGAAGGACATCACCGTGGCGGTAGCCACGGCTATGGCACACACCCGGAGTTGGAATGGCGTAGCCCAGGGTTACATTTTGACATAAAAAACGTGGATGGGGCCCCGAATTGGGGATCTAACCCGGGTCAATTTTCGGGTTTTCACTAATAACTTTTCACAGAAACAAAAAATTGCTTTTCCCCCTTCGGATTATAGTTACGGAGGCCCGATCCACGATTTTTAAGTGCAGAACGGAGGGGTGCAATGGCGCCTTGTGAAATAAGCCCTTTAAGGCCTTATTACACTATTGAAAGTGAAATAAGGCCTTTATTTCAAAAAAGGCTTTATTACACTTCGAAAGAGAAATAAAGTCTTAAAGGCCTTATTGCTCTTTCATTTTTTTTAATGAAACAATAATATTCTAATTCTTTTTGTATTTTATTGAATAGTTACACACAAATTTCACGTTAACCAAAGTGGGACACGTGGCACGCGGACGGACATCACCGTGGCGAATTGGGGATCTGACCCGGGTCAATTTTCGGTTTTTCACTAATAACTTTTCACAGAAACAAAATATTGCTTTTCCCCCTTCGGATTATTGTTGAGGCCTGATCCACGATTTTTAAGTGCAGAACACCTTTCCGCGTAGGCGGCCTTCGGGAGAGGTATCAAAAGACGCGTTTTGACCTCTGTAACAAGAATCCAAATCCGGAAAACCAATATTTTCAGTAGTTTGCGAGATATGAAAATAATATCTTCATTTATTACCACCTCGTTTACGTTACTTTTATACAAAATTTCTATGTAATATTTTCAGTATCAGCATACATTTTGTATAGAAATTGATGAAAGCAAAAATAAATATTTTACGGAAGCGAGGTGGTAATAAATGAAGATATTATTTTCATGGTAAGTGGTAATAAAAAGATTTTCTTACCATTGGGTTTTCACTAATAACTTTTCACAGAAACAAAAAATTGCTTTTCCCCCTTCGGATTATAGTTACGGAGGCCCGATCCACGATTTTTAAGTGCAGAACGGAGGGGTGCAATGGCGCCTTGTGAAATAAGCCCTTTAAGGCCTTATTACACTATTGAAAGTGAAATAAGGCCTTTATTTCAAAAAAGGCTTTATTACACTTCGAAAGAGAAATAAAGTCTTAAAGGCCTTATTGCTCTTTCATTTTTTTTAATGAAACAATAATATTCTAATTCTTTTTGTATTTTATTGAATAGTTACACACAAATTTCACGTTAACCAAAGTGGGACACGTGGCACGCGGACGGACATCACCGTGGCGAATTGGGGATCTGACCCGGGTCAATTTTCGGTTTTTCACTAATAACTTTTCACAGAAACAAAATATTGCTTTTCCCCCTTCGGATTATTGTTGAGGCCTGATCCACGATTTTTAAGTGCAGAACACCTTTCCGCGTAGGCGGCCTTCGGGAGAGGTATCAAAAGACGCGTTTTGACCTCTGTAACAAGAATCCAAATCCGGAAAACCAATATTTTCAGTAGTTTGCGAGATATGAAAATAATATCTTCATTTATTACCACCTCGTTTACGTTACTTTTATACAAAATTTCTATGTAATATTTTCAGTATCAGCATACATTTTGTATAGAAATTGATGAAAGCAAAAATAAATATTTTACGGAAGCGAGGTGGTAATAAATGAAGATATTATTTTCATGGTAAGTGGTAATAAAAAGATTTTCTTACCATTGACAGACTAGAAACCATGCAATATTTTCTGATATGTAAAATGTTTGTGGCAGACCGGGGTCAATTTATATAATTTTTCAAAAATGTGCCAAAAACATGATTTCGTGATTTCGGCCAACTTTGAAAATCTGTATAAAATAATTGCGACATACTAAAATTTTTTCTTATCTTAGGTAATGTTTCCTAAAACTTGGTTTATATATGAGCAGATATTCAAATCTTATAAGAGCACCCAGAGCACAGGGGGCCTGTTCAAATTATACTAATTTTGAGGTCTAAAAACATTTTTTCTCAGAAACGGGACATGATGGAAATTTTTGGACCACGGATTCGTGTTCCGCTTAAAAAAAATCATAATCAGTATTTTTGTTTTTTTTTTTGCATTACAAAAACAGGGTGCTCTAACTAGTGCCCTAAAAACGAATAATTAATTTTATTTAATAGTAGTTTTGCACTTTTTTTTAAAAAGTGTGACTTTTGTCAATTTATGTGAGTAATAGAAACCACCTACACGAACAAACATACAAAAGCTATTTTTGAAAAGATTTTTTGGTCAAATGTATATTTTTGAAGGTCCTAAAGGGTTAAAGTGGGATATTTCGCGAAAACGAGCAGCCCCGATTTTACTGAAAACGCAGTTCGACATCTAGGGTGGTCCCAGACAAGACCTCATTCACAGTTTTTGTGCCCATTTTTGTTGAACCTATTCTTGCCAGCAGAGCGGTGTGACATACATACATACATTTTGGGGTTTTCGCACTCGACATGACACCTACCTAAAGCTATCCGTATGAAAAACATGGATTTTGATGCGCTTGTAAGGTCAGCATAGGGCATTGTAGCGACGACGCATGACCATTACCTACGAAAAATACGATGCGCGGGCAGAAAAATGCCTGTAACTTTCGTTGTATGGTAAATTACGCCTATTTTTTTTAGATTATTTTTTGTTATGAATTACACAATAAAATAAGACTAGTAACACAATTGAAAGCGATTGAGAAGTTTTTTTTTTTTAGTTGTTTAAAACAATGGCTAATAATTTTTTTTTTAATTATTTATTTAAAAAAAAAATTTTTTTGAGGAGACTTATTCATCCTCTTTAACTGTACCAAATATGAGCAAAATCGGTTAAACCGATTGCGAGTAAATAAATAAAATCCAAAGGCCTTCGAAAAATTTCGAATACCCATAACTTAGAAAATAATTCGAATTTCGAAAAATAAAAAAATAGGGGTCTTTTTTTTTTGATGGTTAACCAAAAAAAAATTATTGCGCAAAAAAAGCTCGCACATCGAAAAAACGTTTGCACAGTTGGCAGATTTTGACTCTATATTTGTAAGTTTTGCAAGCTCGAGACCAGTGAACACTAATAACACAGGCCGACAAGAAATTTGACCATAAACCAGACCATACTTTCCTAAAGGTTTTCGATGCGCTGAATTCAAATCTGGACGCAGAATTGCTCTATCACGTCAGGATTTTGAGATATCCTAACCTAAATGTGCATAAAATACCGTTTTTGCCTATTTTTGAGGTTATATATATACGACAGATTTTTTTTTTAAAAAGCAAACATTGCACCTTAAATAGAAGTCTTCCTCTTACGAATGGCGTTGAGTTTGCTCAAATATCTTTTTTTTCGCTAAGATAGAGCAATTTAAAGTTTAAGTCGTATTATCGTATGTGTTCTACTGCATCATACCTACGTTAACTCAGTGGTATTTCAGCTATAGGAAAATTAGCAAATTTATAAACTATATTCAGCACATCGAAAACCTTCAGGAAAGTATGGTCTGGTTTATGGTCAAACATTTTGGTCTCATTTTGTCGGCCTGTGTAATTGGTTTAATTACACTGGTCGACGGCCAAAATTTACCAAAGACGCCTTTATGAAACACCTATGTAAAACCACCTCCTGATTTCGAAAATCGAGTTCATTTTTGATTCTATGGTACCGTTTACGAGATATTTTCAATTTACCGTTATTCGAAAAAACCAAAAAGACGGCTCCCTTTAATTACGTATATCTCACGAACGGATCAAGCAATTGCAAAAAGGTTTACAGAATCAACATCAAAATAAAATTTGGTATAAATGCATCATACATTGTTTTTTGGTATAAAGTGCAAATGGGATATTATTCGGATAAACGAGTAACACCATAGCAATGATGATACTTTTTATTTAACCCTTCTGCTATGTTTGGGTCAATTTGACCCAATTTTCGGAAAAACTTAACGAAACTCATAGGTTTCTTTCATAGAATCATGTTGATTCTTCTTCCACTTGTTTTCTGCATTAAATAGAAGGGGTTTTCTAACAAATTAAAGCCATAATGGTTTTCAACACTACTAAAAATACCTTAAAGTGTTTTTGCTACACTTATTGTGTTCCTGGGTCAATTTGACCCACCATGTGATTTAGTATACCCTAATGTATACATTTATAGGAAACTATTATAAAGAACAGTGGTTATGGAAAATTGCATACATTTTTCCTATTTTTCGCATACCATCTTTATCAATTATTGAAAGCTTCATTAGTACTAACAAATCTGCGAACCCCTGTTTTATGCATGAGTGCAAAAACATTTTGTATGTCGTAGAAAATTTGCCGCTTCTTCTTCACTGTCATAGAGAAACATACTTCGCAATTAGCAGCTTAGTGTGTAAAAACTGCCAGTAAAACATTAACCAATAAATACAAATCTTTTCTATATTAAATAATAAATGATTTTAGATGAAAACAAAATTGAAGTTTGAGTGGGTCGAATTGACCCAAAACACTAAAAGTGCGATTTTTTCTAACGTAGCAGAAGGGTTAAATAAATCAAATAGTACTTTTAATACTCGAATTGTTTTATAGTAGGTAGAGTTGTTGCATCGAAAGGAAGAGTGGTTGGGTTCGAAACATGCTGTAGGCATGTAGTTACGAAGTGTTAGTCAACAGGATGGAGAAACGTTTTTTTGGACGCACCTGGTGGAACAGGCAAAACCTTTTTGACTCGCCTCCTACTGGCCGAAGTAAGAAGGCAAGGTAAAATAGCAATAGCAGTCGCTTCTTCGGGTATTGCTGCGGCTCATACTATGTTTAAAATACCATTGAACTTCGAAACAAATGAGACCCCAGTTTGTGCCATATCGCGAAGCAGTGAAAAGGCAAAAATTCTAGCAGAGTGCAGCCTAATAGTTTGTGTTCCATTCCCGAAATCAAATGGATTAGTAACATTGCAGAGAATCTTTGTACTATTGTTACATCAATGGAGGAGCTTATTACTTCATTTTATGGAGAAGTATCTCAGATAACGCGTCAGAACAATACTTGGCTTTGTGAGCGAGCAATACTTACACCAAAAAATGATCAAGCAGCGGCCATAAATCAAAGTGTCAACATTGTTTTAGACAGAACCGATACTACCAGTTACCCAGAAGAGTTTCTTAACTCTCTTTCACCACCCGGACTACCAGCGCATAACATCGTTATAAAAGTTGGTATTCCGATTACGTTGCTTCTAAACCTAACCCCACCAAAGTTGTGTAATGGAACCCGACTTAAAGGTTAATCGCTTCGAAATAATGTGATAGAAGCGCAAATTCTAACGGGTTGTGGAGCAGGTGAAGTAGTTTTCATACCACGAATACCCGTAATACCAAACAATTATCCTTTTCAATTCAAACGTGTTCAGTTTCCGGTCAGCGTATGTTTCGAAATGACAGTAAATAAGTCACAGGGTCAGACACTCCGAGCAGCTGGTATCGACCTTAGGACTAATATATCGAGCAGACAAAGATTAAAGCTTACATGACAACACGACCCTTAAGTCCTGAACTCCAGCCTTTTTGTTGGGTTTTATTCTTTGCAAACCCACCTGCAAAAAAAAAATATATATTATAAGCATACGAAGTCGTATTTAAATGCACCTACCCACCCTTCTCTTTTTCCGTCCGAAATTTTTGAATATATATAATTGAAACCATTTGAGATATTTAAACTAAGCGCATCGCATATAACAGTACCCATTGGCACCATGCGTTTGATGCCCATATTGTACTAAGACATTTTTGGTCACCCCTGGTCCACATATTGGGCGATAGCATCAAAACCGGTTGAGATATCGCAAAAAATAAAATCTTAAACTTAAGGATGAGCGTCTAGCAATCCAACGAAGAAGTTTCATTCAATTCCATTCAATACTTTTAGTGATACGACCACAAACATACAGACAGACATGGGCCACATATTGGGCGATAACTCCAAAACCGGTCGAGGTATCGAAAAAAGTAATATCTTAAATTAAAAAAGTTTTATTCATTCCCATTCAGTACTTTCAGAGTGATACGGCCACAAACGTACAGACAGACACACACAAATTTAAAAAATGGTTGATTTGGATTCTACTCGTTGATATCTGCCATGTACAGACATCGACCTGTTACAATTTTATTATATGTAGAGATATGTAGAGATATATAGAGGCACAGGCTTTCCATTTCCAAAAAATACATACCTGTAATATATGAATAAATAGTTAAAATCTATAGGATTAAGTGGCATAAAAATTTAAAAAACGACTCAGATTTTATTTTTTTATTAATTTTGTATACCTTCCATCAATGCAACTTATAGGAACTAAATAAATTGGATTGTTAATTGCAAACTTTGCAATTGATTTATTGTTAGTTGCAACTGTAGAAGTTGCAATGAACAATTTATTAATTGTTTTAACAATTATAATTTGCCCAACACTGCCTACGGAATATGTATGTTTGTAAGTCTGAGAAAAAAAGAGATAGAAAAACCCATAAGCATACCGAGTGCAAGTTAACGGCAGCCTCCACACAGCTTCTTTACCGTAATTGTGAACAAAATTCATGTTTCTGCATAGTGGATTCTTCATATGAATCTTAAGCTATCGGAAGCCTTACAGTTTCATCAGCGTAATTATAAACAAAAATCATACTTCTGTTTTCTTTGGAATGTTCTGCTTTTATCTTCATTTCAATTCTTAGCTATTTCACAATTTCGTGACTAAAATTAACTAAACAATTTTGTAAGCTTATAAAGAAGCCTGAATTGAGAGTCAAGTTTCAGTTTTTTAGATCAGCGCATTCCCTAATGCATCTAAAATTCTAAATGTCTAATATCTAATGTAAATAAAGGCTCGTTCGTCAAAAGCGATCCTTAAAATTTTATTTAGTACGAACGAAAAAAAGGGGGAAAGTACAAGTACCCTAGTTCGGTAATTAAAAGTTCGCGAGTGCCTAAAACAAAAAGTTTAACAAAAGAGGCAAAATTAAAAAATTTCAATTCAAGAAGAGAATTTTTTATTAAAACTAAAGCGCAAATAAGAAAATTGAGAGAGATATTTTTCTCCGTGCGGCATAAAGAAGTGAAATAAGACAAGCAGCAGCTGAAAAACGTAAATAAAAATCTGGAAAGAAATTTTTCTCCGTGCGGCGTAAATGAAGTTTATCCTAAAGGAACAAAAAAAATATCCTGGATCTCACGTGGGTAAACGAAAAATTTTAAAACACTTATAAATAAATAAAATAAAAATCGTTGCCACTAAATAAAAATTTGCAACAAAAATTAAAACTAAAAAGTAAAATATAAGCAGATGATATCGAAATACCACTGGAGATTAACAACCTCAGCAGCATTCGGAATTCTACAAAAAATGCGAAGCATGATTATGACAACAGCAGAAAATTATGTATGTTAGTTCCCATAAAAAGTTTTAATTTTTTTTGAGAAATAATTTGTGAAAATGTGCTATTTAAGTACTTTGTGAAGAGAATCAGGCACAGCACTTTGGCCTTTAATTTGCCTATTTAACATAAATAAGCTAATAAACTAAAATAAGAGAAGAAAACATTAAGTTCCATAAATTTAACTATTCAAATTATGGCTTAATTGTTGTGACTACTGTGGCGGGGATCATAATATTTTAAAGTGCCCCTTTTTGAAAAAGAAGCAAAAATAGAGCAGATAAAAAGCATTAAATCTGAAGTTGATGTTTTTATCCTGAAAAGGATCACATTGTTTAAAGTTAAAGTCAATCGGAAATGGGTAATATCCAAAACAATCCTCAATATTTCGGCTAAGATATTGTGAATATTGTGGTGGGGACCATGATATAATAAGGTGCCCCTTAATTAATAAAAGGAAGAAAAATTTAAAATGAAAATTTAATCTGTAAATGATATCTGAAAAAAATTACAAGTTCTCCAATTTATGGCCCCGTCACATTCATTTTTTTCACGCAGCATCATGAATTGACAGTTGTATAGAATGTGTGTACAGTGCACTCGCGAAAACTCGAACACACGATAACTCGAACATTCGGAAACTTGAACATTTTTTTTTCTCCATTGACTACTTTAAAACTCGAACAAAATGTAGCTACTCTAAAACTCGAACAATTATTTTCTTTTTTTCATGGAAAAACATGTTAGAAACTGTCGTTTTGCATGTGCTGTAACGGCCGATATTCAAATTTTTGTCGTTATGTGAGTCTTTTGTTTCATTCTAAGGCGCCGCACTGGCTAGGTTTCGTGCTAATTACGGAACTTTTCTTTTAAGTTGATTGATATTGGTCGGTGATACACGGGATTTTGCGCGGTTAGGATCAAATTTATTTGGGTGTTATAATGGGACGAAAACTAAATGTTTTAAGTTTAGCAAAAAAGGCTGTATTAAATGCGGTAGAAAATAAGAAACATCAAACCAAAATCACTGCTTTTTTTCTAAAACATAATTTGTAAACAACATTCATATTTGCTAGCATTTTTTATTAAATAAACTGGCAATGAACTACAAAACATCAAACCAGAGAATCTCTTTGTTTAATAATACCATAAAATTGGACAGGGTATAAAAACTGTTAAAAAGAATACATGTATCGATTAAAAATACATAACGTTCGAAAACTCGAACATTTCGATAACTCGGACAGGGCTGGTTTTCATTAGTTCGAGTTTTCGCGAGTGCACTGTATTTGCATGGGCAGCGACACATCGAACGTCACTAGCGCCATCTGATATAAAAAGTTTGGCAACTTTTGAAATTTGCTGCAAAAATGCGTAAGAAGAAGGATTTTTTCATACATTCATTGTGGCGCTAGCACAATGCTGCGTAAAACGCAGGTATATGCGGAATTTCTATGTGTTGGGGCCATTACTCCCAGGATTTAAAGTTTGAAGAAGAAAAGGTAATTAATCAAATTTTAGAAACTGGATTTTTAAAGAAATGATCCATCCCCATTACATCATAATCTTTTCCCAAATCTAAATGAATTAGAAGAAATTTTGAAAGCATTACAAAACCAAAAAAGTAATTGAGAATTAAATAAAAAAAGGAAAATAAAGTAAAAAATTATAAAAATGGCTCACGGTGATGTGTTATCCGTGGACTTGATCACTAGATTAATAGCAGATAGCAATTTGGAATTAAGACAGGAAGTTCAAAGGTTGAAATCTCAACTTGAAAATATTAATAATAGGGCTACCGAATATGAGCCTGAAGCAATTGATGATTCTGTTCAATGTCAGGAATTATTGGACTTCTCTACCAGAATTTAGTGGGAAATTAAAAAATTTTCCATAAATACTGTTCTTTATAATAGTTTCCTAAAAATGTATGCATTAGAGTATACTAAATCACATGGTGGGTCAAATTGACCCAGCGCAGGGTTGTAAAAGAATGCACTCATATGCGAATGGAATCAGTTGAAGTTTTATTCAATGACTTCAAATTTCGAATGCATTCATTGACTCCACTTTTGAATAAAGAATAAAAAAATGAAGTCTGAAGTCTTTTTGAAGTCATGACTTTGAAGTCATTTTGTGAAGTCACTAAATGACTTCATTTTTTGGGTGAAGTCACTAACTATTTACAAGAAAAAATTATATAACCTACTTATAATGATCCATAATAACCACTTTATTTTAAATATAAACAAATTATTAACCAAATATAAACAAATGGGCTTATAGTGAATTATTAATAGACGTCCTCGACGTGGTGCATTAAGTATTGAGGCAAGCGAAAATAGTCTCTCTCTACGGGGGCTGAAGTTGGCAGAGGTGCGTTGTATTTAATGTACGCCCTTTTAATAGTAGGACAGCGGTGTATGATGGTTGTATTCGGAGACTTATCAACAGTGTTGCCATTTTGGTGCTTTTAGAGCTAGATCTAGCGCTTTTTTTGGCGTTTAGCTCCAAAATTCTGTTTTAGCTTCTAGCTCTTTTCCTAGTCCTTTTTTTTTCATTTTTAGCTCTTTTTTGGCTCCAAATTTATTTGGACAAATTGTATTGTAAAATGAAGAAAGTTTTTATTTCTTTTATAATCGACGTCGAAATTATTATATTAGTTTCATTGTGTACCATGTGGCAACTCAGTTTCCCTTACCGACAACAAATACCTAAATTGGTTAACTTTATCGAGTAACATTCCTAAATGCCATATCGCTTTTCTGGTTCAACAACGACGCAATTGTCAATTTTAATGTTTCGAGATAACGCTTACAAAAGCTTCAAAATCATCAATTAATCAATTTTATAACTGTATACAAATAGTTTCCGCGCTAGACGCTTGCGAAGTTGTTCCAATCGTCCATAACGTATGCGCTTACAAATATTGAAACTTGTTTCACCAAAACTTTATATTTTACAATTGCGTCGTTGAAAAAGGTAAGCGATATGTTTATTTTGCGAACAAGTATCAAAATGGAAAGGTAAAGCTTTGGTTTCCTCGAAAGCGGTGCAGCTATATAGCGGCCGTTACATAGCGCTAGAGTACGTTGTCAAAAACAATTCAATGTAGAAGTAATTAGGTGTAAAGTTAGAAGACGGTGAAGTTCACCGTAATGTAATATAGCGGCAAGCATGATATATTACGGCCGTCATGACGGTGAAGACTAGTTCTTCACCGTTTTTTCTCACCGCTATTGTCATAGCGGTATGAATTCTATCAAATATTTCAAACATTTTTTACAAATACAACAATTGAAACATGTCAATGTTTTAAAATTAAATATCCACACATTTTAAAATCAAAAAAGAAAACAAGAAACGTTCAAATACGGCAAACCAAATAAAAAAGTTACGGAACGACGATCATGTAAGTTTACAGAAAAGCGGTGCCGCTCATGACGGCAAGCATAGTCACCGCTATATGACGAACGTTACATGGCGGCACCGCTTTTCGAGGAAACCACGGCTTAAGTAAATTGTGTGTAAAAAACACTTTCCTAATTTCCTAAAGATTTTGATTCTGTCTTCATGATAAATATTCAGAAAAAATATTTCAAGCGTTTTGAATTCTGAGTCAGAAATAAAATGACTTCATTTGGCTTTGACGCAAAAATAAAAGTTAAATATTTGTTTCTTAACTATTTATCAAGCTTGATAGTTTTTCAAGCACAAACTCAAGGCAAATTAAACAAGGTAGAATTGACAACAAAAATATTTTGTTTTTGTAGGAATTCTTACTTCAAAAAAGTACAAACCAACGTATTTACCCTTACTGGCCCACGTACAATATTTGGGCCCCATACAATTTTTGTATTAAAAAGTTAAACCGCATTTGCAAAAGTCAAAACATTATTAATATAGTTCTTTGTAAACTATCTAATAAGCTCACTTTTTCCACAAAGTGCTACTTTGGAGTCTACCTCTTTAAAGACCTTGACAATATTTGTCAACTCCCACCTATGGCACAGAAGAATGCCCCACCGAGTTCCGAGCGTCGACGTCATTCATCACAACCAGGCGCCTTAAAGCACCGAACAACTACTACGTACTGAAAAGTTTTCGATCTCTTTCCTTTTTATCAGATACATGTACATACATATGTATTAATATATCAACGATTTGGGTCACTGTTTACGACTATCATCAAGTTCTAAAAAATGTTGGGAGCAAAAAATTCGAAGAACTAATCGGGGGCGTTTTCTAGTTTTTGTGTGACTCTTGAGTTACCAACTGTTGTCCACGATTTAAAAAAATAACGCGATCCCCTCTTGGTACACAAATTGTTTCATTCGTTTGCAAATATTTATATTGCAAGCTACTCAAAAAAATTGTTCTCGGAATCGGATTATTATTTCTGGGTACTATGCGCGTCTCTTGATAATTCTCCTGGCAATTTTTGGACGTTTTTCAGCACTCGGTTGAAGTCGAAAACAATTACCACGATTTATTATTTCTTCAATAAAAATTACAAACTGATAAAAATAAGAAATTTTAAAATCGAACAGGTTAACATTTTTTTTTCATTTGACGTTAAAACTCCTACAGAAAAGAGAATTGTCAAGTTCGCTTCTACTTTGTTTAATATACTTTGCACACATTTATTTTTTTTGTTGAGCTAATTATACTTTTTATACGTTTTAAACTTTGTTAAAGTTAAATCTATACTATAACAAATCTCTAGAAAAGTCGTACATTAAAAATTTCTTTGAAAAATTAATGGGGATGACTTGGGGTATGCTATAGAGTTCATCTGATCCATTTTTAAAATTATTGTGTGTCTGTTTGTCTGTTTGATGAGAGTTTCACTAATGGACTGCTTGAAGCTTAGAAAGGGACCTAAACTTTTTTTTATCAAAATCGAACGAAAAACAAAAAAGATTTTTAGGGAGAGAGGTACCTTTGAAATTTTTTTCCTTACATACATTTATATGAAGAAAAATTCACTTAAATACATACTTCGCAGGGTTCGAATTTGCACGCACGCACACAGCACACACACGCGTGCAAAAAAATGCTCACCAAAATTTTTAGCTCATGCACTCATGCTGTGCTTTTAAAAAAAATATTAAGCACACAGCACGTGTGTGTGCAGTTTGAAACATAGCACTGGCACGTGTGTGTGTTTTTTATTGAAAATATAAAGCACATACTCATGCGTGTGTTTTTTTATTTTATTTGCTCTCAAATTTTTCTATTGATTTTTATATGGCAGTAAAAAATGTGTGTGTTTTGTTTTTGAAATAGAAACAACTGAAAGTTTTTTCTACACTCAGCACGAGAGTTCGTGCATAAATATTTTATATAAAAGCACACACGTGTGCATGTGCCTAATTCGTATCAGCACACACGTGAGCTGTGTGCTACACAATTTTTCTGGTAGCACATAGCACATGTGTAAGAGCGAAAAATATACAAATGTGTTGCACACGTGCGTTCAAATTCGAACCCTGATACTTTGTCAAAAAAAAAAACTAAACGTGCCTTTCTAAAATTTTTGTTCACTTTCTTTCAATTTCAGCTAAATAAAAAATCAATTGCATAGGTCCACTGCCGTCCTATGTGGGTATCAGCATATCTTTAATAAAACTCTAGATAAGTTGTCTGTATATTTAAAATTTCTTTGAAAAATTACTGGGGATGACTTGGGAAATGTTTAAGTAGAGCTAAAGAGTCAAATAGAGGGGAGATGACAAAATGTCGAAGTTAGACTATTAAAAACGCCTTTATTTTAGTTGGTTGCCGTAGACATAAACGGGCACGGTGCGCCAGAAACGATCCTTACCTCAAAGTCGGAGTACAGTATTTTTGGCTTTACTTTATGAGAATATACGCTAAATAACTTGATGTGACGCAAAAAAAAAAATCATCGCCGGAGCCGTTTTTGAGAAAATCGCGAATTAATGGCAATTTTTTGCACGTCTTCGGAAAACTACATTTCCTTCCAGATTTTATAAAAAGTCATATATTCTGGAAAAGGACCTAACACTGCATCGCGCACATGTTTTAGTTTTAACATATCATGTCACTTGCTCTTGTAAAATGCAATTGAAAATGCATTTTTTGTTACTTATACGCCCCGTGGTACTAAGGAAAATTAAAAAGAAGAAGAAGAAATTTTTCGAGTACGCAGTTTTATAGAGCGATTAGTTTTGGCACAACAAAGTGTAAATTTTAAGTACTTAGGGGTTACCGTTAATTTTTGGCGATTTTTTTTTGTAAGGTGACTCGGTTTTATTTTCATTAAAATAGGTAAACAAAATCAGGTTTTAGAGCAGTTTTGGAGGCTAGTTGGTCAAAAAATAGGGGAAGACTCGGGCAGGTTTCTCCCGCTTTACGGTATATTTCTTTAACTCCAGTAGTTTATTCTCGCACACAGGCATGAACCCCTATCTTGCTTATGCAACTGTTGGGAAAGGAGAAGTGGCAAGAACCGCGCCTCAAAGCCGAAGACCCTCAGCCGGGCTACCACCATGTCACCCCGCCACTCCTCCTCGCCCGCACCAGGCAGTTACGTAACAGTATTTCCGTCACTTATGGGTAAGTATGCAGGTAGATTTTCAAAATTATAAGACTCAGAAAATTTTTAAAGCCTACATCTAAATCAGGTAGTATTTTCTTTTCTCGGAAAAGGAACCTTTCTGTCTAGATAAGATTTGTTTTTTTCAATTTATTCTTGTTCCAAGTATAAATATGAGTTTATTCGCCTTGAAACTTCAAAACATATGTAAGGCTCGCCGGAGAGAGTTCAGTTCATAAGTTAAATTTCAAAACCGTGATTTATTAAAAAAACAAAAAAATGAGTAAAAGGACGCGAGAATTTGAGTGTAGTAAGGATCCAGATATGTTCTGTTTCATGTGTGGCCAATATACTATCATAAGGCGATGACGAGTGTTCTCAGATCATTTCAAAACTTTATACTCCAAGTATTTTGGCATTGAGCATTAACATGCTGAAAAACCATGGACACCGAACACTTTGTGTATATCGTGTAGAGTAGAATTTATTCATTCGGAATCAGGACAACAAATAAAATTTGATACACCAATGATACGGAGAGAACCTACTTGCCATTCAATAGAGTGTTATATTTGCCAAACAACAGTACTTGGCGTTGGAGGATCAAGAAGAGTAACCTATGCCAGCGTATCTACAGTGACATTACCAGTACTACATTCAACGGCAGTTGCGGATCCAGTTCCCTTGTCAACAGTAATATCTGAGTGCGGGCACTGAAATAAAAAAGTTGAAAGTGCACATTGAAAGTAACATATCAAAACCACTTTCAAACGATTGATGGTAAAACTGTGAATATTACAGTATTTACTGTAAAATTGGCAGTAAAAACATGTGATTTTTGCATAATGATATGAGTCCACTTTAAAATTTACAGTAATTCATGTCAATATGATAGTATATTCGAAGAATGATAGGGGCTCACTTTCAAAATTTATATTACCCACTGTTGGACGAAAAATGACAGGGTTTACTATCAATTTGACGGCCGTTTACTGTAGATTTTTTTTTCAGTGGGGAATCAAGTTGTACTGATTTTCGCATGGGAAACGAGAGAAACGTTCTGTCACAAGCACAACTTAATGATTGGATAAGAGATTTGGAACTATTCAAGGAAAAGGCCGAGATCCACACTTCTCGTATGCAACAATTTAAATTTGTGTCATGCGATGTTAAGGTGATATATTGTAGAACTCGACACGAACCATTTTCCAAACACTATACCAAGAAAGACAGTATATGCAACTGCAACGACATTGCTGGTTTATTTAAAGAGTTTGGTCAAACATATGATTCAAAAGAGTGGCGATTGTTCATAGACAGCAATAAACTGAGTTTAAAGGCTGCATTATTGCATATTGATAACAAAAAGCCTTCTATCCCGATCGCGCATGCAGTAAATACAAAGGAAACCTACGAGGAAATGCAAAAACTACTCAATTTTGCAATGCTATGCGGTTTAAAAAGTGGCTACACCAAGCACTGCTGCTTCCTCTGCAAGTGGGATAGCCGAGCTGGTAAGGACCACTACGTCAGAAAGGATTGGCCAGAAAGAGTCGAGTTTACCGTTGGTGTGGATAACATCAAATACATCCCTCTTGTCAAGAAAGAGAAAATCATACTTCCACCCTTACACATCAAGCTCGGTCTCATTAAAAACTTTGTTAAGGCTTTGGACAAAGAAGGCGAAGCATTCGACTACTTGAAAACAATTGTTCCAGATATTTCTCAAGCCAAGATAAAGGAAGGTATATTTGTTGGACCACAAATAAAAAAGTTGGTCAACAATAATCAATCCAAAGGACTACTCTTATCAGTTCAGGCAGTTCCTTTGAAAATATTTCTCGGTAGACACAACAGCCCTAACTACGAGCAGATAGTGAACGACTTAATCAATAATTATGCGAAAATGGGTAAATTTCCCAAAATGTTATAACTTGTTTACCTAACTAATATTTTCTTTCCAGGCGTAAATATGTTTGAGCTTTTTTCCGTCAAATCTTGACCAGCAAATAAAATTAATTGTGAATCGATATCAAGGTTTCTGCGATGTCGCAATGATGGGCGATTACTGCTAGTTTCTCATAAGAGAAACCGATCCTAAAATGAATAAGCGTCATAGTAGAACACATAATTATTTCCCATAAATCAAATTAAGGTAAAGATTGTTAGAATATAGTATAAATAAATAAATTTAAAAAAAAGGTAAAAAATGGGTGATTTCATTCAGAACTAGAACTTTTAACTCAATAGAAACAGAGCACAGCTAGATATTTCACTCTCCTTTATACCATACATACATACCTTTTGAGGTATACGTTGAAATTGGGCAACCTGAGTACATATTTTTATTTGATCGCTTATAACTTACGTAGTTTTGCATTTTCGATGATAGCTTATCTGTTTTCTAATTAAACAGAGCTTCACGTAAAGAAAAAATATTTGGAAAAAAAGTTGTATTTTTCGAATGCTGCCCTCGCAAAGAGTAATTTTTTTCATAAAAAAAAAACAAAAATTTGAAATGCTAAGCTAATATTGCGAAAACTATCTGGTTGAGCAAAAAACAATGTATGATGCATTATGTGACGGTAAATTGCAAAAATCTCGAAAACGGTACCATAGAATCTAAAATGAACTCGATTTTCGAAATCAGGGGGTGGTTTTACATACGAATTTCATAACGGCGATTGTGGTAAAGAGAAAAAGTTGAAATTCGTGGTCCAGTGTAATCAGGTATATTTTGAACGGTCTTAGTGAGATGAAGTTTACCAAGTGGTCGGAATCGCTACAATCATTATCAAATATACCGACATTCGTGGAGAATAAGGTCAGTCAAGTTACACGTTTCGGTTAAGGCGCAAGAGAGTTTAAAAGAATCGGGTAGACCAATATGATACAAGAGAAAGAGAGCATACAAGGCGCCCAAGAAAACAGGTACAATTCAAAATAGTCGCATGAACCACAAAACGAATGATGGATGTGAGGAACATTAGAACAAGATAAAGAGGTAGAGGACGGAACCATGATACAATAAACAGGTAGACGCAGGAATAAAAAGCAACCCTGCTATGTATTTTGCTGGTCGGTAAATTGTCAACAATTTCTTGTGTCAAAGTGATGGAAATAATGGCGGGTTATTGCTGCAAAGTTTGTTGCGCTGATACCATCAATAAATCGCATTGCCGGTATCAGCGCAATGTGTTAACGCAATTGCGCATAGTATTATTTTGGCACTGCTCAATTGTATTTTTGCTCAGAACAAAGGCTGGCATCAATTTGGTGGTAGCGCACTTTAGAAAGCACCACCAATCTTAAGATAAGGAATCCGAACTCTAAACCTAACCTAAAAATTATAATAAAACCCATTTTTGCTCCTGTTTAGGAAACACCGAGTTCAAAGCCAAACTTTTTCATAGTTTAATACAAAAATAAATTATTCAAATATTATTTATAAATTTTCAATGGTTTTAGAAATGGTACAGCGATATCAACGCAATAACACTAAGGCACCCAACGTTACTCAGCTTTCATATAAGAAGTTGACATTTTGTTATTGTTTACATGTGCACAAATATATAAGAAATGAAAATTAATGCTTTTACAGCAAATTTATATTATTTTGCGAGTTCCGTGGTTCGTTTTAGAAGTGTGGCGGTGATATATTAATTATAAAGATGTGATAGGTTCAGTGCTTCCCCCAAAATCGGAAATCTTTTTAGTTAGAACCTGAAGCCTCTTAGAGAAAGGCTTTTTCCAAGTCCCACTTCCTTTTGAGAACTGCAAAATAACTTTTTCCTATCGGTGCACTTGTGAACATCTTTTTCTCATCGAACAAACACTTTTTTGAATTGTATTTTAGTGTAATAAACCGAAAAATTATAAATTAGAAAATTACTGCTCAATGTAAACAAAACAAAAATGTAAACAAAACAAAAATATAAACAGACATTGACAATCGGAAGACCACTTCGAATGAAAAAAAAAATAAAAAATGCAACTCTGATGCGGTTACCTGTTAATTGTACCATGGACGGAACGTTAGTAAATAATAAACATAGTGATGAGGTGTTTAAAAAGTTATCCAAGCAAATACAAATTTTTGGTCAAAATGAGTTTGTATGTATGTGAGGTTTTGATTGACTCAGCAAATCCCTAGTAAAACAAGCGATCGCAACAAGATGTGGTTTGTGTGTATGTTAGTGCGTTTAGCGAGAAATTAATTGAATTTGTCACGAGAAGGTATTACCAACACTAAGGTTGGACACATGGCTGGGGAACTTCGATTAGAATTAGAAATCATTACGATTAGAAAAATTAAGTTATCTAATCATTAGATTTTTTTGATTTATATGTATGTTGATTACCAATTGATGACATTAGAGCTAATTAAAAATCGAATGGCAATTAGCGACGATTAGTATATCTAATCAAAACTAATAAAAAAAACTCAATTAGATTTCTCGATTAATTTTGATTAAATTTGATTAGATCAACTGCTTTGAAATACTTTCTTTTTTTTTGTGAAATAACTTTTATTCAAAATTTCATTGTAAACATAAACACTAAATACTGCTTAAAGTATAAAAATAAAAGGCACATTCTGAAAAAAAAAAATTCTGATTTATATTACAAAAAGTTTATATTCGACTTCATTAGTACCAACTTTTCAAAAGAAAAGTCAGACAATGAATTCCGTCTTGGGTTATTGCCTATGCCAGCAAATGAAAACAGCCTTTGTTTTTGTTGTTGTAGCACTACGTTGCCCTGCCTAGGTAGTCAGTATCTACCCTACCCAATATTGTCATCAAGCTCTTCTAACGGAAGTCCTAGAAACCTAGCGGCTTCAACAGGGGTGAACCAGAGGGATATGGGTGTTAGAAGAGTAGGCTCGGTTGAGCAGACAAAAAGATGGTTTGTATTATGGGGGTACAAGCCGCATGCCGGACAAACATTAGGCATGTCGGGGTTCAGTCTGGATAGGTAAGAGTTTAAGCTATTACAATATCCAGACCGGAATTGAGCCAGCATCACCCTAGTCTCCCTAGGCAGCTCGCGCTCCTCTTCAGCAGCGGGTGGTGTTGTTGCCTGAAGAACGGCGTTCACCGGGAGAGAGCTAACAAAGGAATTTACCGAATTCGTATATATGAGGGTGAGGGCCTGGCAGTGCACCTTAGGATCAAACGGCGTGGAAATCAGGTGCCGGATCTCATCGAAGTGTTTGCGTAGATGGCTCCTTATGCTCCTGGGGGGCGGATTCTCGTTGACCAGGCGTCCGTTCGGATGCTGCGGTTTGCAACAGTTGAACAGGAATGGCCTAGTCAACATCACGCTATGCTCTTTAACAGCGAGCATTTTCGCTTCATTATGAAGGTGATGTTCAGGAGACATAAGAAGACACCCAGTGGCGGTACGAAGGGCGGTGTTTTCCATATATAATAGTTAAACAGAAACGGGGATAGGACACCAACCTGTGGCACCAATCTGAACTCAACCGACGATTGGCGACCACTCAGGTAGTTGGCAGTCCAACGTTTAAGACAGGGGGGAAGGGACGAGTCTTCAAGGTCTTTCATTAGTTGCGCATGGTTGACCGTGTCAAAGGCTTTGGGCAGGTCAAGCGCAACTAGCACTGTCCTGTGGTTTGGACGCTTTTGGTTTAATCCGTCCCCTATCTGAGTGGTTATGGCGTTCAGCGCGGTGGTGGTGCTGTGGTTTTTGCGGAAACCATGCTGATGTTCGGCGAGTCGCAAGTTAGCGGTGAAATACGGTAACAAGATAGATTCCAACACCTTCACTACTGGCGAGAGGAGAGATATCGGGCGATATGACTCCCCTACGGCAGCTGGCTTGCCAGGCTTTAGTAGTGGGACCACCTTTGCAGCATCTTTCAGGAATGACAAAGGTGGACAGGGAAAGGTTGAAATGTGTGTGAGGTATCTTATGCCTTCGTCGCCGAGGTGTTTCAGCATCAGCATGAAAATGCCATCGGGGCCAATATATTTGGTGTTCTTAGATCTCCGAATTGCCCCATGAACTTCTGCAGTGGAGATGCATGGAATGGGCGCATCGCTGTTTTTGTGTTTATGCGCTACCTTCGTGGCTCGGCGAATCCCTCTGTTCTCGTACGTCAGACGGGGTGGGGAGAGCAGCGAAGGCGCTCTCTGTGGTGGTTAGAAAACAATCCCAGTCGGCTTTGTTGAAGTTGTTGTATGTGCGATTCTCAGCGGTGACAAAGTCGGTGGGTCGATCGATAGAGGGCACTATGGGTAGGTGGTCTGAGGCAAGCGTCAGTATCTGTCGCCATTCAACGCAGTTTATAAGGCCTGCGCTGACTATGGTGATGTCTGGCGAGCTAGAGCAGTTTACCGCCACTCTAATGGGGGCATCCCCATTTACCGTGCAGAACGTCGAATCATCTGTTTGGTCGGCCAGCTCCTGTCCCCTACCATCGGCCTGCAAGCTGGAGTGCCACAGGTCGTGGTGTGCGTTGGAGTCACCAAGGATGACGCGGTTCTCGACCCTGAGTAACGCACGAATGTCGGGGTGGTAATCCCTGGGACAGCAGGTGACAGGAGGTATGTAAATGTTTATGATTTCAAGGTCGACATCGCCTGACCGGACAACCATACCTTGACGTTCTAAGGTAGTGTTCCCCGGGTTGATGTCAGGCTCAAATAGACGATACTGCACAGATTGATGCGTGATGAATGCCAGGCCACCCCCAAGCCCTCTCACACGGTCACAACGGTGTACATTGTACCCGTTGCAGGTCTGAAGAGACGACCTTCCACCGAGCTTTGTCTCCTGAATCGCCGCGATCTTGATGTTGAGTCGCTTCATTAAGTTTATCACTTCAACTTTTTTACCGGTTAGGCCGTTGCAATGAAATTGCAGGATACCGAAATGCGACCGACTGGTGCGTATGCCTAGGTGGTAATAGGCTGGGTCGCGCACTACGGCGCAATCTTGAAGTCGAAGGAATCGCGTTACCAGAAGGTAGAGGAAAGTCGGACGACGTTAAAGGCTGCGTAGCTCGACAGCATGGCGCAACGTACGTATAGTCCAGAGTATATAAGCAGGTGACACAGGCCAAGGCAGTTATTGCACTTGACTGATGCCAACGGCATGTATAATCTTAACCGACAAACAGTGCACGTAGTATAAGGGACCAGGAGCTGATGGTTGTGGCTTATACTCGTGCTGATGCTGGAAGAGGAGGGGCGGACCGAGGGGGTAGGAGAGAGCGGAAGCTTAGAATTGCTCAAATCCACTTGGGAAGTGCTACGTAGGGAGTAGCTGTGAGCTGCTGTGTGAGATGTTGACGCCTGGGGGCGTGAGCGGCCGCTCGGAAGGTCTACTTGCTAATGTGCATTGTTAGTGCTAGTCGTGGAGACTGATGTGACAGAGTCAGACAAATGTGGCGGAGCGATACTTGATCGACGACGGCCACTGGACGTCGTAGGACGTGAACAGGAAGGGGCCACAAAAGTTCTATAAAAACTAGCGGGTCTATGTGTAAAGGGATTTAGTCCAGAGCAACTAGTTAGGTGCGACCATCTATTACAATTAGAGCATTGTACTGAATGTGAGCGTTTTAAATAGATTTTCTTCCAGCATATACAGCAGATCTATTATCTTGGTCCCGGGTTGGATTCAATTTTTTTTGCTCGATTTTTAATTTTGACTGTGGGGGCAATAAACATGTGGTCGCGAACGTATGCAAAATGGAAGTGACTTTTTTGTGCAATTGGAGAATTTCAAAATTCAGCGAAATGTAATGGATTTTTTCAAAGCTCTTGATAACATATTGAAGTGGCATAAAGTGAATTTCTTTACGTTTATTTCGCGTTAAAATATCTTCAGTACGTTTTTATATATACGCTTAGATACCGGTCGCGAACGTACGATTTTTCCAAAAATTTTTTTTACTATTTTCGGCATAATGTTTTACAAATTAAATGAATTGGAACACTAAATTCACAAGTTTCGATCTTATATGCTGACAAAGATTAGGTATAAGTACTAAAAAAATGCATACCTACACTTTCATATATAACTGCAGAGTTTTTTATAAATACAACTGCAATGCTTATACGAAATCTATGATTTGTAATTAATCACTTCAAGTGATCACTTTGCTAACACTATTTGCATTTAACTTTTATTTTAACACAATCCCAACTTCTTTTTGCCATTACAACTTTGCCCAAAATATGTATTCCCGCATTCTTTTGCAAACAACCCAACACAGTTTCTATAATTTCTTTTCCCTAAATACTTCACCTTTTACTTCACATAACTTATTTCAACACTTTTCACTAATTCACATAACTTATTCAGCATATTTAAAACACTTTTTATCATATTTTCACTTTTCACAACAAAACTCGGCCAAATTTAAATCAAACTGTAAATTCTTCTTCATCTTTTTGGTACTTGTCGAATTCAAGAATTTCACTCATTTCTGCATTCGCTGATTTTTCCGAATTCTGTCTCTTCTGCAAACGACTCAGTTTTTGCGTAGCGAAATTGCGAAGGAGAACAAAACGGATTGCTCGAACCACTGGGACGGTACATCAAGTAATTGCCAATCCAACGAGCAAAAATAACGAAATTTAACAGTGAGAGGACTATCGCCTCTTATTAATATGTATATGCTATTTGTCTTCTATATGGCCCACTCCAACTGCGATCCCTTTAACATGACATAAAGAGATCATCTTTGATTGTTGCACTATTGTGGATATTAAAGTTCAATAATTAAACTATGTACATAATGTACTTTAAATAAAAAATCATATTAAAATTCAAACATTTGCTATGCATTTTCTCTCTGTGGAATCAGACCCCGAAAATCCCAAGATGAAAAAAATGTGTGTAATATTGGCAAATTATTACTATTCGCAAAATAACTACTCCTCACCGCTTAATGATATATTTTATATTTCAGTATTCACTATTGCAAGCAGTCGTAGAAGCATGCCAAAAAAAGAAGCATTGCAAGTTTCAAGGTACGTCACATGAATACAGATTAACTGATGGCAGTAAATACAATGCTACAACTGCTGACATGGATCCTTGCAACAAACGTCGAAAAATTATGGAGGTGGCTTATAAATGTCGTCCGTGTAAGTATACCCGGCTAAGAAAATAGTTCAGAACAAGGCAATCCACCCCCATCTGTATAGCGATCCTAAAAATAAATGTAATCTTTTGGTCCTATACAGGCGCGTAGCCAGAAAAAAATTTCGGGGGGGGGGTTTTGGCCAAAGTGTCAGTAAATAAGAATTACCTGTAAATACCCACATACATATTTATATTTTTACATATTACATATTTATACTTATATTTATTTGAAATTTTCCTCTTTCGACACGGCTAAAAACTTTACACAATTTTTAAAACTTTTTGGTAGTAAATTCCAAACCTTTCAATTACCGACACAAATTCTAAATTTCTGGCGGTTTTTATTTAAAACTTAACTGGGATAAACAAAAATACAACAAAAGTCGTATACACAGCGCATATGTGCACTTTTCGCACAAAATTCATGAGTGCGCCGTATCTCAGTAGGTAGAGCATTGCACACCTAGACCAGTATATCTGCGTTCAAAGGGTTTTTTTGCAATGTCCAGTAAAATTAACTTCTTTAGACTATTATTAGACATTATTTTTGAATGATAGTATGTGTAAATACACTATAAAAATACTTCAACTCAAAGTTAAGAACTTTGTGGAAAACTCATGAAAATTCAAGAAAAGTCGAAAAAATTTCATCAAAATTTCTAACTTTCAGGTAAAATTTGATTATTTTCGAGTTTGCAGTTTTGTAGCCCGTTAAATTGTCAAGAGCCAACCAAGAGCATTTTCTTCAATATAAAAATATTACGCTTATAAATTTGTATAGAAGATAATGCACTTGGCTAGAAAAAAAATTGCCAAAAATCGAGTAGTTCTTCTAGCGGCTTAAGATTGGTATCTTTGTTCACTTTAATTGAACGGGCCACAAAACTGCATACTCGAAAAAACTCTAGAAATTTTTACTAAAAATGTAGAAATTTTGATGAAAATTTTTCGAGTTTTCTTGAATTTTCATGAATTTTCCACAAAGTTCTTAACTTTGAGTTGCAGTATTTTTATTGTGTTTTTATACATTCTTTCATACAAAAATAATTAAATTAGTCAAAGGAAGTTAATCTTACTGGAAATTCCAAACAACACTTTGAACGCAGACTGGTCTAGGTGTATATATAGCCCCAAAAAGTTTTAAATCTAGGCTAAAACTTTTAGCAGTGTACAAAGCAATATTTATTTTTATTGTTTGTTTTGAAATTTTGTTTAGAATTTCTTCAGGAGTTACTTCAAAAGTAGAGTGGATATTGAATAGAGCCGAAAAATTTCTTGTGTCAGAACCTCTTCTACTTTTCTACTGCTAATTTCTGGAAAATTTTCCAAAAAAGCGACCTGCGCAACTCTGGCTTTGGCAAGAAGTAAATATTTATCGCGTTGTTTCTTGAAGAAAAACTGAAGCTTCGGAAAAATAAAAACAAAAAATATAATAAAATAACATTGAAATTCATATAGGAAGCGGCAAATTGCAATTATTCAACATGCAGAACGGAACGTCAAAACAAAAATAATTGAAAATATTTCTTGAGCATTTTCTTTTCAACAGCATACCTACCGGGCTTTTACTTTTAAACTTTTATCCCCTGACAAGTATCTATAAGTACAATTTAATTGTTGCTTTCTCTGATAATTCAATACGACTGCGTTGTGTACTGCTTGGTAATTTTTAGTAAGTTTTTTTTAACTTCTTGGTCATTTTTTTGGTTAAACTTATGGCAACCGTGACTACCATAACGAGAGACACTCATTTTTATGATTTTCGTCCGCTGTATTCATAACTCGAAAAGCAGTTAATTTAAATTTCAACAGACTTGAGTTCGCATGACTCTTGCTGTTGTTAACATGCTATGTAGATGAGATGCTAAGTTGATCTTATGCAGAGCAAGTCTGCTCGAGTTTCTTAATGCGCCAAATGAGTGAACCGTTGCAGGAATTTAGTTGTGACCTCTCAGACTTGCTCTGATAATTGATTAGCGACTACCAATATCTTCTCTCAGTGTGAAATATTATTTAATTTTATTCTTTCGTGTTTTTATTTTGCAATTAATGCTAATTTCTTAACCGGGGGTTTAAAAGTGAATAGAGTAATTATTCTAGTACAGAAGTATATTTTTTAATTTTCGGAAATACGCGCCTGGTCCTATAGCTGCAAGGTTTGTCCATCAAATGTTTCATAAACTGCACACAAATTAACAATGTGATTTAAACGTTTTAATCTTAAGAGTTAATTAACAGGTATGGCATTCCAAAATTACGTAATTAGGTAACGGATATTTAGAATTCGATAATTTAAACTTTTAATCTTTTGATTTTGTTCATGTAATTGTTTGATTTGCATTTATACCTACGTGAAATATGTATTCGGAATTTTTGGAACCCAGTCCAGAGAGATTGGATCTTCTGCTAATCTTTCACACTCGATTCAGTGTGTCTTATGTAAGAAATGCTATCTCTAGGCTTTATCCTGCTACAAATAGGCCCATTAGATCCGTGAGCAGCGATGCCCTATCGCAGCGCCATCACATACATACTTCATTTGCAGTATCCACGACTGGCAATTCTACTACTGCCCAACAGTCTGTTTGCACCTCCAGGTATTTTGACGGTGACAGCCTTCCCTCCCCATAATAACCTTATCTTCTTCTTCCAGCACCATTATTGGTGTAGGTCTTCATACATATATATAATTCTTTCACTAGAAATATTAGGCTGATATTTCATTCACAAGCTCATATAAATCTCATAAAAAGGGTGTAGTTTTGATTTTTCAACAATTCCTTGGGTAGTGTTTTTTAAGCTTAAGGCTTATATTAGAAAGCTTGTTATAACATTTTTCTGAAGATTTTTGGTCTGCTGGGAGGTAACAAAATGAATGGAATTTATTTTGCATAGCATATGGAAAACATGTCAAGTGATGCTATTAATTAACCGTTAATTTAAGAGTTCCACAATTGTTTATATTAATGTGATAAAATTTCATTTGTGCGCGATTCTTGTCTCTCACGTATAAAATGTTAACGGAGATCTATGTGCTTTGGCATTGCTAAGCAGAGTAAGGTCGTTCACTCAATGTCTGATTAACTGCTTTATTAACACTTTATCAAAGGTAGGCCCAAAAACCGTTTACTCATAAAAAGTTGATAAAAGCTATCAAAGGATGGACATCTGTTTAAGCGATAATCACTATACCAATGACAGCTGAAAGCAAACATCTGATTTTGTTATAAATGGCCAAATCTAAGTTGCAATGATTTTGCAAAAATTTTCAAAATACAGTTTATAAATTTTGCATTGAACTTTGACTGATAATTTTCGACAAAATTGGTTAATATAATTTTACGGAAGAAGAAATTGGGGAAAGCTACAAAAAATAAGGTTGGCCAATACATAAGTCCGGCACTTTGAATTGCACTTGGAGCTTTCCGAAATGACATAGTTGTGTAGCGTATGTTCGTTTGACATTTTTCAAAAAAATTGTACTGATAATAAAAAATGTTCATTTTGAGAAAACAGTGAGTAGTACTGTAAACAGTGCTATTCAGGACCTGACTCAGTTTCCCTAACCGATAACAAAAACCTAAGTCGGTTAACTTTGTCGAGTAACATTCCTAAATGCGATTTGTTTATTTTGCCAAACAGAAACAAAATAGAAAGGCATGGTGTAATAATTAAAGGGGCTCTTGGTTCGCAACTTCGAATATACTTATCCATCTGGCGATTAACACAATATTAAAATAATGGCCCGTCCTCAAAAACTACACCAAAATCACTAAAACTCAATTCCTCAATATTCTTGAATTCTGCCTCATTATTTTGTATACGACAACAGACACTATCAGCAAATTTATGGGATGCCAATGGGTAATCCATTGTTGTTGTTGTTGTTGTAGCGCTACTTAACCTAGGGAGTCAGTATCCTACCCAGTAGTATCATCAAACTCTTCTAACGGAAGTCCTAGAAACCTAGCGGCTTCGACAGGGGCGGACCAGAGGGATATGGGTTTTAGAAGAGTAGGCTCAGCTGAGCAGACGAAAAGGTGGTTAGTATTATGGGGGGACAAGCCACATGCCGGACAAACATTAGGCAAGTCGGGGTTCAGTCTGGATAGGTAAGAGTTTAACCTATTACAATATCCAGACCGGAGTTGGGCCAGCATCTAGTCCCCCTAGGCAGCCCGCGCTCCTCTTCGGCAACGGGTGGAGTTGTTGCCTGAAGAACGGCGTTCGCTGGGATAGAGCTGACATAGGAATTTACCGAATCGGTGTGGATAAGGGTGAGGGCCTGCCGGTGCTCCTTAGGATCAAACGGCGTGGAAATCAGGTGCCGGATCTCATCGAAGTGTTTGCGTAGGTGGCTTCTTATTCTCCTGGGGGGCGGATTTTCGTTGACCAGGCGTCCGTTCGGGTGCTGCGGTTTGCAACAGTTGAACAGGAATTGCCTGGTCAGCATCTCGTTATGCTCTTTAACGGCGAGCATTTTCGCTTCATTGTGAAGGTGGTGCTCAGGAGACATAAGAAGACACCCAGTGGCGGTTCGAAGGGCGGTATTCTGGCAGACCTGAAGCCTCGTCCAGTGTGTGTCAGCTAGCTCCGACGACCATATAGGCGTCGCGTAGCTCAGTACCGGCTGACCAATTGCTTTGTATGTAGCTAGTAACGTTTCTTTGTCTTTGCCCCAAGTGCTGCCAGCTAGCGACTTGAGGATTTTGTTACGGCTTTGGACTTTATTGACAATTGCGGTAACATGAGCGCCTTATTTGAACATGATATCAAACGTCACCCCTAAGATTTTGGGGTGTGAGACAGTTGGTAGCTTGACACTATCAACGTAGACGTCTAATTCCATGTTCACTTGCGTTGTCCACGTCGTATATAAGGTAGCCGAGGACTTATTCGGTGACAATGCCAGGTTTCTACCAGCGAAAAATTCCGACACGGCTGGGAGGTAAGAGTTTATGCGAGAGCAGAGTTCTTCAACGGAGGGGCCTGTTGCCAGTATCGTACAATCATCGGCGTATGAGACGATCGAGACACCCTCTGGTGGGGGGAGGGAGTTTCGATATATAATAGTTAAACAGAAACGGGGATAGGACACCACCCTGTGGCACCCCTTGTTTAACTGTTCTGGGTTTTGATCGGGCGCCTCTGAATTCAACCGACGATTGACGGCCACTCAGATAGTTGGCCGTCCAACGTTTAAGACAGGGGGGAAGGAACGAATCTTCCAGGTCTTTCAATAGTCGCGCATGGTTGACCGTGTCAAAAGCTTTGGCTAAATCAAGCGCAACTAGCACTGTCCTGTGGTTTGGACGCTTTTGGTTTAGTCCGTCCCCTATCTGAGTGGTAATGGCGTTCAGCGCGGTGGTGGTGCTGTGGTTTTTGCGGAAACCATGCTGATGTTCGGCGAGTCGCAAGTTAGCGGTGAAATATGGTAATAAGATAGATTCCAACACTTTCACTACTGGCGAGAGAAGTGATATCTGGCGATATGACTCCCCTACGGCAGCTGGCTTGCCAGGCTTTAGTAGTGGGACCATCTTTGCCTGTCTCCATCTTTCAGGAATGACAAAGGTGGACAGGGAAAGGTTGAAAATGTGTGTTAGATATCTTATGCCTTCGTCGCCAAGGTGTTTTAGCATCAGCATGAAGATGCCATCGGGGCCTATATACTTGGTGTTCTTAGATCTCCGTATCGCCTCATGTACTTCGGTTGTGGAGATGGCAATGGGCGCATCGCTGTTTTTGGGTTTATGCGCTTCCCTGGTGGCTCGGCGAATCTCTTTGTCCAACGGAGGATGCATTACAAACTGTCGGCAGAAAGCGCTCGCGCATCGTTTAGGTTTCGACTGAACCTTATCGCCGAAGGCGATGGATATTTTGTCGTTGGGTTTAGTCGGGTTGGACAAAGATTTCACCGTCGAACATAATTTGCCAACCCCAGCCGAGAGGTTACAAGACCTTAGGTGCTCTTCCCACTTAGCGCGTTTGTGTTTATCTACTAAGCGTCTGATTTCCGCATTAAGATCCTTTATTTGAGGATCCGTAGGGTCGAGGCGTCTAATATGGTCACGTTCATTTGCCAGGGCCGCTGCCTCTGCGGGGAAGAATGGACGTACTTCCTTTATTCTACCTGACGGAATGTGTTGACGGGAGGCTGAAACTAGGGCCATACGAAACGCCTTTTCCCCTTCTCGTCCGTCAGACGGGGTGGGGAGAGCAGCGAAGGCGCCCTCTGTAGATGTTAAGAAACTCTCCCTCCGATGTTCATATGGGTCTGGCCAGACCCATTCGATCTTTAAATGTATGTAGATCTTTTATTTTTAATATCTGAGGCCTCTTAGTCCATGACTTCCTTAAATGTAGTGCGCTAAACACAATAAAGTAGCAAAATTAAGATTTTTGCTATATTTGTTGTAAAAATAATAATTTGAAACTAATTTCGTTTATTAAGCTCACATGGGTCTGTGCAGACCCATATAAGCTTCTCATGTAAATTGGTTAACCGTTAGATGTAAACAACTAAACTGTTAGCGGAGGCAGCGGCAGAGATAAGTTTTTAGTTGACATTTGACAATTGAAGTGAACACGTGTTTTTTAATTAGTGGGAATTGTTTTTTTTTTTTCAAAATAAAATGGAACAAGTAAATATGGATGAAGTTGATGTGTTGACGCGTTTGCTTCGTAAGCTAAGTGCAGCAAATGTGAGTCCGGAAGAACGTCAGCGACTTCAGGCACAAATTGAAGAAATTATTGGACAGGAGTCCGATCCATTTGAAACAAGTGGCGAAGTAGAAGATGATGAATATTTTCCAGATGAAGATGACTTCGGTGAAGCATCAGATATAGAACAGGAAATCGAGTTAGAGGCTGTTCTGGATGAAAACCAATGGCCAATTTAGAGAAAGCATACACTCCGGATTATCATGTAACCGTCGATGAACAGTTATTTCCATATCGTGGGCGCACTCGATTCAGTGTGGTGAATTTGTGATTCTGTTCAAACTACCCTTTGAAAGGTATAATTTATACTGGAAAACCACCAGGTGGCCAGCGAGAAACGAATCAAGGTGAACGGGTCGTCATGAAATTGATGGAAAATTATATGGACAGCGGTAGGACTGTTTATGCTGACAATTTTTTTTCAACATACAACTTGGCAGAAATGTTGATGGATCGTAGAGTGGCTTTTGTCGGTACCGCAAGAAAAAATAAGACCTTCATTCCGCATGAATTGCTTAACCCGAAGCGTGATGTTAAAAGCACTTTATTTTGTTATCACAATAATAATATCGCTCTGTGCTCGTATATGGCAAAGCCGAAAAAGCCAGTAATTATGTTATCCACTTCCCATTACCGTCAAAACACCGATCCATTGAAAGGATTCAAGCCAGATCAAATTTTGGACTACAATAAATTTAAAGCGGGGGTAGATATTATGGATCAAATGTTGACTGGCTATTCGTGCAAGCGCTCGACAAACCGTTGGCCACTGGCAATGTTTTATAATATGCTTGATATTGCCGGTTTGGCCTCATTCATCATCTATGACGAGCTGAATCCGGCAAAGCAGAGTGATAAGAGGCGCTCATTTATCATTGAATTGGCACGGCAGCTAGTTATTCCACATATGACGAAACGGGCGACTAACCCATTAGTATGGAGGTTTGCTTATATAAGACAAGCAATGAATCTTTTCAATATCAAGGTGAGTATGAATTATATACACACCTACATATATCTCCGCTTATAAAGATATGTGTATGCATGTATTCATATTTCGCTACTTTTAGGTACCGGAATCTTGTCCATCGACATCAGATGCAGCACAGCAACAATCATATGCTCAAGTTGCTTCAAAACGGTCATCGTGCTACCATTGTGCTGCTTCTTCTTCGAAAAAGCGACGTAAAACTCGTTATATCTGCAGCAAATGTAATCGTCCCATATGTCTTAATGAACATTCCATGCAACTATATAGTTGTAAACCCAATTGCTCTTCATAATTAATACTAATCCGTTCAAATAAATAAATAAAATTATTTTTAAAACCGTATTTCTTACATTATTTTTATGGGTCTGCGCAGACCCTTATGATGCACTTACCGCATCATAAGGCACCGAACATCGGAGGGTTAACAAAGGTGCGATTGTCAGAAGTGACAAAGTCGGTGGGGCGATCGATAGAGAGCACAATGGGTAGGTGGTCCGAAGCAAGCGTCAGCATCGGTCGCCAGTCAACGCAGTTTATAAGACCTGCGCTGACTATGGTGATGTCCGGCGAGCTAGAACAGTTTACCGCCACTCTAGTGGGGGCATCCCCATTAACCGTGCAGAACGTCGAATCGTCTATTTGATCAGCCAGCTCCTGCCCCCTACCATCGGCCTGTAAGCTGGAGTGCCACAGGTCGTGGTGTGCGTTGAAGTCACCAAGGATAACGCGGTTCTCACCACTGAGTAACGCACGAATCTCGGGGTGATAATCCCTGGGACAGCAGGTGACAGGAGGTATATATACGTTTATGATTTCCAAGTCGACATCGCCTGACCGGACAACCATACCTTGACGTTCTAAGGTGGTGTCCCTCGGGTCGATGTCAGGCTCAAATAGACGATACTGCACAGATTGATGCGTGATGAATGCAAGACCACCCCCAGTTGCAGGTCTGAAGAGTTGACCTTCCACCGAGCTTTGTCTCCTGAATAGCAGCGATCTTGATTTTGTGTCGCTTCATGAGGTTTGTAATCTCAACTATTTTGCCGGTTAGGCCGTTGCAATTAAATTGCAGGATTGCGAAGTGCGAAGGGGGAGCAGAGTTGATGCTGGGGGTCAGGGACTGATGCGCATGCCTAGGTGGTAGTAGGCTGGGTCGCGAACTACAATAGCTGACATCGTTAGCGTGTTCCAGTTTGCTGACCTGGGTCGGATCACGGTCATAATTTAACAGGAATGATGCGGGTCAGCTGCATGAAAGTTGTTTGTGTAAATAAGTGTGTATACATATGCATGTTTGTGCTACTAAGCAAATAAGGGTTGGCTGTCAGAAAATCTACTACAAAAAATCTACTACTACGGGTCCGAAATTGACCCAGAAAAATATCAAGATCACAGCGTTGTTGTTGCATTTACATGCAAAGTTTTATACAGGTCTGCGTTTGTGTTTAACTGGAACACGCCAAGTCCTAGACAAAATTATTGACGATAGCATCATAGAGCTAAAATCCAACGAAACAAGTATCAAATACATAACGAAGTATGTAGATGATATTTTCGCCATTGTTAAGGTTAAGGACGTAGATAAAATTCATATTCTTAGAATTTTATCATCAACATAATAAATTAAAATTTACTTTGGAAACCGAAAAATGTAATAAACTTGCATTTCTAGACGTGGAAATCCACGACATAGACAATAAAATAAAAACGAATTGGTACAAAAAAGCTGTAGCATCATCAAGAATAATCAATTATCAATCTAATCACCCTTGGAATCAAAAAAAGAACACCATTACTAAGTTTATAGATAAAGTTAATTCCTTGAGCGCCCAGGAGTTCAGAAAAGAAAATAAGAGAATCACCAAAACAATACTTGCAAAAAATGGATACCCTAATAAAATAATAGATACTCTATTGTCCGCGGCCGAAAATAACACAAAACATAAAAGGAGTAATTTTGCAACAACAACTACACATGATAGCGATAGAAGAATATACACAGGAGTAACATATATACCTAAATTAACAGACAACAACACATTGCACAAAATCATTAAAAACAACAACGTAAGCTATGTATACAAGCCAAATCACACAATTCAAAGCATTTATACAAAAACCAAAGACAAAATCAAAAAGGAATAACTACACAACGTGATTTATGAAATCCCATGCATGGGCAAAGACGGCGAAAGCTGTGACAAAGTTTACATAGGTACAACGAAAAGAGAATTAAAAACGAGGATAAACGAACACAAACTAGATGCCAAAAACAAAAAGAACAACACAGCTTTGGCACTTGACTTGACAACACTTGACTGATCAAAATCACACAGCTGATTTTGACAAAGTGAAGAGAACAGAGTTAGAAGAAGAATGACAATAGAAGGATAGAACAAAACATTTCACGAACAGTAAACTTTATAGACGATGTTGACTGCATAAACTGCGCTTATGCTAGCGCAATCACAGTAGATGTTTTACTGGTGAAAGAAGAGAGTGTGCAGTGTCAGTGATGCATTTATTGAGGCACATGTCTATACATATTTGCAAATGTTATTTAAGAAATTGTTATTGTACAAAATAATTGTAAGTTAAATTTGTTATGCAATGTCCAAACTACCAATTATTAATGTTCTTGTTTTTCGACTTTTATAATAAACAGTTTAAATAAAAAATCCCTGATGAAGACGCAAAACTGCATCGAAACGCGTAGGATGGCAACATAAAACGATGTTTTAATTAGAAAAAAACTCCGGCCGAAAAGTTCCATTAAAAATATTAACGTGTTAAGTTCCGCCAGACATGCCCATTAGTTTCTTCAAAGTTTTCGTTCTACTATTATCACGCTTGATGACCACCCAGTCATCCATAGGCACCTCGCGGTTGTGAGCCTGCAGATATTTGATCAGCGTCCCGCTGTCAATCTTCATACGCGGGATCCATATCCTCGCTATAGGTATCTTGGGAATGTCGCCGGCTCGGATACACTTTACGCTTAAGCCATCCCCAACGTCGAATAGGTCCAGCATGCAACCTCCAGGTTGCTCCTTACCGCATCGGCAAAAGATTTTGCCCCCACCCGTGCTCAGGCTGAGGTGGAGGTATCCTCACCGGTAACTATGCTTCCCTTAGAGGAACTTGAGGCCTCTTCCATAGACCTATTCCTCTTCCAGAGGACATTCCTTGGAATGCATTGGACCGTGCATTCTTACTATAAGGCCGCTTCCTAGCGGCCTTCCAAAATTGTTGACTTTTTGGCGGAGTCCACCGCAGCTGCACCGCCAGTCTCCACCGTCTCTTGGCTAGAGAAAAGGAAATCCTCATCCTATCTTGTTGCCACTGTTTCTGTCCGTGTTATTGTCCCTGTGGTCCTGTCCACGCTCTCTGCAATCCGGTTTCCGGAGTCCTCCTGACCTCCTTGTCCGTCTGTCTCTTCCTTCATTTTTGTTTTTGTTTTGTTTCTTTTTTCTCATTTATATTTTTGGTCCTACGAGTATGCGTATACCTCCAACCTTGCCCGGGTATCAGAGGGGACCGTCGCGGGCAGCTATTCAATAACCACCCGCTGACCATTCAGCCCTCGGCACGTATACCTTAATATCTTGGCTTAGGGTAGTGTTGGTGCGGCGATCCTCACATTTCCTGCAGCCGAGAGTGGTTCGTACCCAGATGTACTCACCCTTCCCGAGACTGCAGCAAATATGAGGCTTTCCTCTAATTCGTCTTACATTAAGACCACCCACTCCAGGAGAAGTTCAAATACAATACTTAAGCCCCTTCGCCACGTCAAGGCGACCAACGTTAAACGGGGACACGTGCATACTTTCATTATTTCAGTTTCCGTGTAAAAATCTCGATAAATCTTGGACACCTAATTTTATTTGAGCCTTCTGTAGATTAACTTTAATGAGATGGGCATCAGCTAAAAAACCAAAACTAACTTAATGACTTGGTCAGAGATTTGAAATTACCGAAATTTGATAGCAAGGTTCTAGGATTTCATTTGCAGCAATGGGGCAGCCTGGGCCCTTCGACGAGTACTTCCAAATTTCGAAATAGACACAAGACTTTCTATTCTTTTTTTATTAAATGTGAAAATATCTGCTACTGCAATGATGTTCAAGGTTTATTTGAAGCACTAAAGTTAGAAAATATGATTGTATTAAACAATTTGTTCATACATCAGAATAGCTCCAGAATCATACCTACCCAAAGAGGAAGTTCAGGGTAACTGAACCTTCGATTTCGAGTTGGTTTCTGAAAAAAAAAAACAAGTAAGGAAAATGTTGTCTTCGGCTGTGCCGAAAGCTTAATACCTTTCATGAATACGCATAACTGTTTTCAGTGTTCGATCCTTACTTACAATTGGTACAAACTCTGCAGAACTGTTAGTTTAAAGGTACTAAGTCCAAGCCACATTTATCGGAGCAATCGATTATATTGGGAGCTATATGTTATGTAAGTCCAATCTGTATGATTTTCGCTACACACATTACATATATAATAGGTACGAAACCTGCAAAATTTTACGTTCCTAGCTTTTTAACTGCAAAGTTTATAGCCCAAAACCCATTTATCGAAACTATCTATCCGATATGGATCATTTTCACTACATGCGTTACGCATATAATATGTATTTCGCGCTCCTAGATTTTAAATTGCAAGAGTTATTGGCCAAAACCCGTTTATCGGAACAATCGATTGTATGGGAGCTATGCGTTGTATCGGTCCGATCTCACTGGTTCCGAAAATTATCCCTACCTCCATACCAAATTTCATCGAGATTTCTCTAATTCTGATCTAATAGTTTGCATTCTCAGCTCGTCGCCCTGATACTTATTGGTGGGTATATCTCTTCCTCTCATACTTACAAACATCGGACCAAAGCTATAATACTAAATAAATAAACAATTTCATATTCATGAAAGGTAAAAAAAATTGGCTACCATTTTTTCACAACATGCAATTTGCTTAGCTATGGCACCGCTGGCTGTTCTTGGTCCGCTAGTTTTTGAATTATCGAGGAGTTCGAAAAGGTGTCTAAAAGGTAGTTCATTGAAATGCAAAAGGCATATAAACCAATGCAATGGCCTTCCCCAATCGATCTCAAAACAACTAAGAATTTATATGATGTATTCACGTAAGCCTGCTTATCCGGATATCTAGTAATTTATATGATTTATTGATATAAAATGAAGTGCTAATGGCTCAAACAGAATCAGTACTTCTCCGTCATGACGTACTCCGCGATTGACTGACAGAACGTACGTGGCGCAGAGGGATGACACATAACGTTTGACGTACATATTGTTGAAGTAAGCAGATATGTAAACAAAGTGATTGGCGCGAAACGAAATTTCTTAAAAAACACAAAGTTTCGGTAAAAAACATAATAAAAATGCAAAAAATACGCGTGATACTTGTCGTAGTGATGCTAATAGAAGCAATGGAGCGGTAAAATGGATTTTGACATTTGTCACGCAGCTGCCGTTCCGCCAAAATAGAAAATTGGCAAAGGATGCCGGATCCGTTGACTGATACTTTGCCAATCTAGCGTTTATAATCCAAAATGGACACATTATACTCGGCTGTCAGTTTGTTCCTTGTCCGCCAAGTACGTGACGTACTGTTTCTGCCGAAGCCATAAAGTAGACCCACCCGAGCGTTACGTTTTTCCGTCTCACTTTTTTGGGCTTATGTGAATCCTGGGGTACCCTAGAATCCTCTAAACAAAGAAAGTCTTTGGTAACATAGCCTTTCATTTATACTTGGCAAAATACATCACATCACATTTTTGGGGATATCTCCGAAACAATCTGAGATATTGAAATTTATCGCATTGATTGTGAAATCACTCGTAAGCACCTTTCGTTTCATACCCATATTGTACTTACACTTTTTTGGTCACTCCTGGCCCACTTATTGGTCGACAACTCGGAAACCGGTCGAGTTATTGAAATAAGGGATACCTTAAATTTTAAGTTGAAAGTCTACTAATAAATGACGGAAGATTCATTTAATTAGATTAAGCAGTTTTTGAGTGATGCGACCACAAACATTTAGACATACTGACAAAAATTCTAAAAACGGTTGATTTGGATTCTATTGGCTTAATAATGATTCACCGTATCAATTTTTTTGTAATATCTGCAATGTACAGACATCGACCTGTTAAAGTTGCAGATATATCCGTGAAACAATTAAAAAGGGGTATTTCCAGATGTTGACAATGTACTTGAAATTCTCGCTGTGTAGTTTTTGTGTGCTTGACTAGAATTACAACTTAAGGTACGTCCCGTAAAAAGTTAGTGCTCGCTGTCACACAGTTCAGCAAAGTTGCTTATAATGACCCCTAGAATAGTTTTCGCTATGGCGATTTTTCACATTTCAAATCAACCCACTCTAATTCCTATAATAATAATCTATATATATAAAAATGGTGGAAAAAAATGTATAGTGACTCATCAATTGTGAACGGCTGGACCGATTTGGCTAAAACTTTTTTTCAGTTCTTCGTAATTGCTAGGAGAAGGTTTTTACGAAAGAAAATTTGGGAAAACCCTGCGGAAAATTGGAGCAATCGGTACATCCGTTCTCAATTGTTGAATTATTTACTATAAATTTTTAACACGATTTGACAAAGTCACATGCTTTAGACGAAATGGCGCCCAAATAACTCAACCGATTTTTATGAAATTTTCACAGGGTATTCTTGGGATCATGAATTAAAGCATAGCCTATATATATTTTTGGAAAAATGGTCAGAGCCACGCCCAAGGCCATATGAATTTTCAATTCGTCATAACTCTGAATATATTTGATCAAAATTAATGGTTTTTGGATATGTCCTTTGGATGTGTCCTTTGGTCATGATTTATATAAAAGTGCGCTGTGCCACGCCTACATTTTTTGTGTTTTGTTTGTACTTCAATAATGTCCAAATATTATGGTCGATCTCTTTTAAACTTTCCAGATCGGTTCAGAAGATTGTTGTGTACGATTTAGGTTATATTAATTCATGGAAAAGTGGGCGGTGCCACACCCCCAGGCTATATCAAATTTTAATTCTTTTAACTCTGAACAAATTTGGTCTTAATTAATGATTTTTTGCTATGAGTGTCCGTGGTCAAAGATATCAAATCTGAACATATTTGGTAAAAATGAATGATTTTTGGATATGTGTGTCCTTCGGTCAAGATTTATATAATTTTGGAAAAATGGGCTTTATGGGATTTATATAAAAGTGCGCTGTGCCACGACCAAATTTTTTGTGTTTTGTTTGTACTTCAATAATGTCCAAAGGTCATGGTCGATTTCTTTTAAACTTTCCCAATACGTTAAAAGCTTTTATTACGTATGACCGAAGCTATATATGTAAATTTTTTTAAAAGTGGGCAGGTCCAAGCCTAAAAGCTAAGTAATATTTCAATTCTTTATATCCCTGAATGTATTTGCTTTAGTGAAATTTTAACGTACATATGTTAATTAATCTTAATGAATGCACCTCATTTTTTATGGTTTGTATTGCAATTTATACATATGTATCTGGAGTATTAAAGTGCGTGCAGCAATGTTTAAAGACAGTCTAAATAGAATAGGATAGAACTAAATAAATACTAGCTATACATTTGCGCAGCAGCGCATATCGGTTTTTGTCATACTCATTGAGTTAAAAAGATCCGTTTTTTTGAGTCGGGCATCCAAAAAATTTATTTGTTTATACCAAAGACCGGAAATCCAGAAATGTTTTATATCCTAAAGCACTGCAATAAATGAAATGTTCAAAATTAATAGATAAATATTTTAAAATTTATTTCTAGGGAAGTCACTGGTCAGGCAGTACAAGGTCTGCCGGGTCTGCTAGCACGTTATAAAAAATAAAAACGTAGTTCGAATAAACATTGTCTCTATACAGATTTTGAGAATAGGCGCTTGCAAGTTAACCGGGCCATAGTCTCAATGGCACGTCCGACTGTTGTACTGGTATGCTAAAATTTTCGTAATTAAATTACCTACAACATAGGAGGGCTAACTTTTTCTCGTCAATAGAATTTTTCCGATTTTAAAGTGGTTAAATCTGTAATTATGTAAAAAAATTCTTTTTTTTCGGAATCAGGAGAAAATTTCACATTACTAAAGGCCTATTTTATTCTTGGAGACTAAAGTTGATAAAAATATGTTGAGTAGTGTTATTTAACATTTCGTTTATCTGAGCATGCACCGACGGAAGAGAAAGACGAAGTGAAAAAGGATGCATTCTACGAGCGCCTGGAAGAAATATATAAGCCCTGCCCCTGTCTTGACATCAAAGTCGTACTTGGTGACTTTATCGACAGGGAAAAGAGCGTGTATTTGGACACACAGTCAGTCAGCCTGCACGATCAGACTTTGCCAAATGGATACAGGCTGATTGACTTCGCCGGTAAGAGGACCAGACATCGACTCCGATCACTACCAAGTAGCAGCTAAGATTCGTACCCGCCTCTGTACGACAAAGGTGCAACAGAAAACGCAAGGAAAGCTGCAATCGCAACGGGCCGCCAATGGTTTTGCAGACTAGTTCTCACACCTAGTCTGTGAGAGCACAATTCAACCCAGTGGAATGCACGAGCAGTGGGAGCACATCAGAGAAGCACTTGGCAATGATAAAGAGTGCCAAGAAGAAAGGACGAATCCTACAAGGCAACGCTAATATCGAATGCAACAAGGAGTGTGGGTGAACACCACCGCGAGTTGAAAAGGGCGGCGAGGTTAGGCGGCTTTTCCCAGAAAAAAAAGAGAGGCAGAAAAGCGTGAAATTAATGCTAGGCCACGGGAATAATGCCCGAAAATTCTATAAAAAAATTCGGTGAATCACGAAGGTTTCCAACCCGGAGCAAATTCCTGTAAGAACGAGAACGGCGACCTGATAAGAGATGTTCAAAGAATACTAGGGATATGGATGGGTCACTTCTCTGCCCTTTTAAATGGAGAAATTGAGCAAGAAACCAGAGAAGAACTCGAACTTCCGATTATAATGAGGTGCGAATAGTAATTCCCGGGTTAAGCACAATAAAGCAGCTGGCGCTGATGGTTTGCCTGCTGAGCTGTTCAAGCATGGCGGCAAGGAGCTGGTAAGTCGCATGCACCAGCTGAATGCATGCCTGAAGATTGAAATCTAAGTGTTCTCTGCCGAATCCACAAGAAATGTGATCCTGCAAACTGCACCAACATTCATCACCTCTTTGTTGATTTTAAAGCCGCTTTCCCCGCAAAACTATGCAAAATGACATTGAGCAACACCATCAGCTCAGTCAGAATTAGGAGATGTCCGATCCGTTTTAAACTAAGCGAGGTTTCCCTATCGTGAGATTTCTGTAACTTGATGTTGGAGAAAATAATACAATTTGCAGAACTTAACAGCGTCGAAATAATATTATTTTAAATCATGCAACAGTAAGCGTATGCTGACGATATACACAATATCCACCTAAACAACCGCGCCGTAACCTCTGCTTTCTCGAAACTAAAAAAAGAAGCGGAAAATGGGTTTGGTGGTGAGCGAGGGCAAAACGAAGTACATGCTGACATCAAGCAAAGAGTCAGCGCATTCACGCTTTGGCACCCACGCCACTGCTGGCAGCAGAAAGTTCGAAATAGTAGAGGACTTCGTTTACCGGGGATCCAGCATTAACACCAACAATAATTTCATCTTATAAGTCCAACGAAAAATTACTCTTTCAAATAAATGCTACTTTTGACTGAGTAGGTAATTGAAAGCTAAAGTCCTCTCTCGACGAACCAAAATCACACTCTACAAGTCAAGAAAAGGTCTGCGAAAGATTTGGAGACCTCTACGCGTTGGCGGCGGCGAGTACCGAAGAAGATTTAATGACGAGTTGTATGAGATTTACGCAGAGGTCGACACAGTTCAGCGGATTAAAACACAGCGGCTTCGCTGGCTAGGCCACTTCTTGAAAATGAACGAAGACGCTCCAGCACAAAAGGTATACTTATCGGCACACGCAGGTGGAAGCAGAGGAAGAAGAAGACCACCACTTAAATGGAAAGCGAGCTATGTTGGACGGTGAAATGATCTAAAACTAAACAAAAACTAAAAAAAATTCGCTAATTCTTTACGACCGTACGTAACTGCTAATACACCAAGCTAACTCCTGGGGGTTGCTGAACCGTGGCAACGTGCCACGATACGCACACTTTTGCATATTTGCAGTGTAATTTGCGATTACAACCAAATGAAAATGACAGAAAATTCTGAACTTTGATTGCAAATATCTCGCAAACTACTAAAAAAAATTGTTTTCCGTTTTCTGATTCTTGTTACAGAGGTCAAAACGGGTCTTTTGATATCTCTCTCGATATTTTTGGAGTTGTATTAGCAGTTACGTACGGTCGCAACGAATTACCAAAAACTGTTATTTTTTTTCATTAAACAGTAATCTTTTTGTATTGTATATTAACGGAAGCCGGGCGTAGATTTAAATGTTTATTTTGTTTAAAAATAAAAATACGAATAGCTTTAAACCTCGCGATTTAAACGCACATTTCCCCAGAGGTGAATTACCAACACTCGATTTGATAGTTTAATGTTTCCCACTTTTCGTTGCGTTGGACCTTCTTTGTACATTTACGTTCTTTGACATAACACCTTCATCCACGCAATAAGAACAGTCACACATACATAAATACATATGTACATTTGCACAATATATATGTAGGAAGCAACACAAATTCACAGATTTCTTCGTTGACACGAATTTTGTGCCGAAGTCAGCGTTAGTCAGAGTGTTACCCTACCAAGCTTTCAGACAACCGCAAACAAAAACAAGTAAGGAAGTCTATGTATGTTCGGGTGAACCGAACATTAAATACCCAGCGTTAGTTTTCAGAACGAGACACAAATACCCATATATATAATACTTCTATATTGCTAGTAAAGAACTGTGAAGCGTGTCAAACATTACAGTACAGACATACAATGAGAGGGGGTCGATGAAATATGTGGATATTTCAAAGATTGAATTTATTTGATTTTTCTTATTATTACTTGCACTAATGTAATGTACAAAAGTCAGCTTCGCTCTCACAATTTTTCAAAATTTAAATAATGCATTTTCTAACCATATTATGGACGATCATGTAGCCATAGAAACCCTATAAGCTCAAATAATAAATACATTACGCTTTATATTCATATATTTGCCTTATCATACTTAATTTACTCAACTGTGGTTTTATACGCTATTATAAAGTACAATTTGTGTAAAGAAGTCTGTGACCCCTGTCTACCCCTTCCATAAGGTTTTTTCGCCGCGCTGCTTCAATGCACTAACATTAATGCATTAGAAATGTCTCGTGTAATAATGATTGACACGCTTTCAGCATATTGGGAAGATACGATACTAGCAATATAGAAGTATTATATATATCCAAATACCATGACTTGGCAATGATATAGGCCCTAGAATCTCATTTGAAATTTTCTATATCAAAAGAGGGGGCGTGGTTATCATCCGATTTCGCCCATTTTAAACACCAACCTGCCTTGGCCAGAAAGTAACCTGTGTACCAAATTTCATTGGAATATCTCAACTTATGTTAATTTATGTGATTTTCGATATCGAAAAAGTGGGCGTGGTTATCATCCGATTTCGAAAATTTTCACAGCAGCTCACCTTGGCCAGAAAGTAGGTGCAGTGAAATAACGCCCATGGGCGTTATTTCCCACTCAAAAAGGAAATTACGCCCATGGGCCTTATTTCCTTTTTAAAAAGGAAATAAAGCCCATGGGTGTTATCACCTTTTGCTGATGGGTGTTATTTCCTTTTTCGAAGAGAAATAAAGCCCACGGACGTTAAAAACGAATTAAAGCAAGCTGATTCAAGAATTAAGTATATGGTTTTCTTTATTTCAATAAATTTTAACATATTTGTTATGTTTTTATAAGGCGGGGTGCAATAGCGCCTTGTGAAATAAGCCCTTTAAGGCCTTATTACACTATTGAAAGTGAAATAAGGCCTTTATTTAAAAAAGGCTTTATTACACTACGAAAGAGAAATAAAGTCTTAAAGGCCTTATTGCTCTTTCATTTTTTTAATGAAACAATAATATTCTAATTCTTTTTGTATTTTATTGAATAGTTACACACAAATTTCACGTTTACCAAAGTGGGAAACGTGGCACGCGGAAGGACATCACCGTGGCGGTAGCCACGGCTATGGCACACTCCCGGAGTTGGAATGGCGTAGCCCAGGGTTATTTTTTGAAGCGCGGCCGAAGGCCGCCTACGCTGAAAGGTGTTCTGCACTTAAAAATCGTGGATCGGGCCTCCGTAACTATAATCCGAAGGGGGAAAAGCAATATTTTGTTTCTGTGAAAAGTTATTAGTGAAAAACCGAAAACCGGGTGTGCGCCATAGCCGTGGCTACCGCCACGGTGATGTCCTTCCGCGTGCCACGTTTCCCACTCTTTTCTCACAGGGTAATTTGTGAAAAAAATGCTAATCAACAATTCGTGTTGCTCGCGTAAAATCCTATGGGCGATATTTCCATTTAAAAAGGAAATAAGGCCCATGGGCGTTATTTCACTGCACCCAGAAAGTAGCCTGCAAATATCTCAGTTTTCACGCAAGTTATGTCAAAATATGTGATTTTCGAAATTTTCGATATCGAAAAAGGGGGCGTGGTTATCAGCCGCTTTCGCCCATTTTCAATAGCAACCTACCTTGGCCAGAAAGTAGCCTGCATAACAAATTCCATGCAAATATCTCAGTTTTTACGCAAGTTATGTCAATTTATGTGATTTTCGAAATTTTTGTCATCTTTGGTTGTAATGCTGTTCTTGCTGTAGTATGCTCACAGCGTCAAAGTCAAAGATGACTTGACACGAAACTCTCTCCCGCTCTCTCATTTAGGTCCTCGATTATGCAGTGTTGCCTACTTTTTTATGTGTGCGCTAGTTGGCAATACTACACAATCGAGGACCATCTGACATTAGATACATAAACAATGAGGAGCCATAAAGCAAAAAACGCACCAAATTTGGGAAAATCAAACAAGTGAACATTTCGATAAACTTAAAATATCGCACGATTGAGAAAAAATACATAAAATATGAATAGTACAAGGCAGAAAATATATGTAGAAAATCATATTTTTTTACGCATTTGAGTGGTTTACAGGTAAAAAAAAGCTTACCGCAGAGAGAGAGAGAGTTGAGTGTGGACGTGTTTCTTTATTGCTCCTTTAAAGTTTATTTTACATCAGGGCCGGCCAAACAAATACTAAAACATTTGCATAAGTGTGCATAAGTTTTGAGTGATTTTGCGTACAGTGGCTGCAAAGAAAATGCAGACTGTGAAACTATAAAATCAAAACGAAACTTTATTATTTGATTTCGCGTCAAACCATAATTTCATTTTGATTTTTAAACATTTTTAATTGATGTGTAAACATCTTTAAAAAGGAAAACAAAGGAAATGAAAATGAAACACATTAAGGAAGAAAATGTAAGAAAAGAATGAGAATAAAAGGAAGGAGCGGAAAGAAAATAAAAGAGAATAAAAGAAAAGAAAACAAAACAAAACGTACATTGGACGTAAAAGTTCGGTCGCATAGCTCCATATTATTTTTATTGTGTGCGCAAAAATAAGTTTGTGCATTTCCGTTTGTCATGACTGTTGCTTCTTGATAGTCATGCGACATAATCTTGCTTCATTGATAGTTGAACAGCGACAGACAAGCGAAAGCTAAATTTCGTGCTCACACATCGTTAACGTCGGTGTGAAAATACGAACTCAAAGTGCACAATGTGCAGCTCTTGGCCGGTCCTGTTTTACATTATTCTAATTGAGGTGCCTATTATGAGTTTAATTCGATCTTCGACGGTGGTCGAAAATGCTCAACGAAAAATTCTCATTTGGTATTATGAGCAGCATTCGGTAAATACTTGTGCTATTGTGAATTTTGATCGTTTCAACTGGTCACAGTAGTACATCTTTTATCAGCTGTGATTAAAAAAATAAATCATCTAAACAAACAAAATAAATTACCGATCAAATATATGAGCAAAATTGATACAGAAAAGATAAATATGACTACGACAGAGTTATGGTTCGAAGATTCATCGGATGATGAAGAAAGCGTACTAGAACTAGTAAGAAGCAGAAAGCGATTAAGAGATGCATCCAATCCTTTGGAGATGAATTCCACTGCGTAAGTGTACATTTACAAAGGTGTTATTTAATGTTTGATAATAAAAAAGCTTTTAAACAGATTTATAATCAATTTTTTGCAGCCTGGGATTTTGAATAAACACCTCTTGCTAAGCTCGGATTTTGGTGCATTAGAGAAACCAACGTTTCCAGCTGTTGTTTTGTGCTGACGACCTTAGACCTAAATAAAATTAATGCAAATAGATTAAAATTAGTACTATAAATCAAAAAAGTAGAGGATAAATACAAAAAACTTACATTTTTAGTAATTTTAAAAGAATTCGATACAGCGTCGAAAGCAAAATGCTATTCGTTGAAAAAATGGATACACAACGAAAATTTCGTCAGCGATGCGCTAGCCATAATATGAATTTGAAATTCGATTTTCGATGTTCGATAACCAACGAAGATCGAAGATCGAATGCAGCTCATAATAAGGGCCTGAGCCTAATCTTGTTGTTTTTACCTCATATTTGATTAATTAACTACTTGAAACCTGAAAACAGTGACTTAGTGCAGTTTAATTATAAATATTAAAGTGTGGACTATTATTTTATATTTAATATACATTTCGGACTTTATATCAGTTTGTGTGTTGCTGTTTGCAAACCATTGTGCGCTCACACTTTTGTGTTTATGGTTTTGTGCACTCATTCTGCCTTATTTTCTGCATTCCAACTGAACATTCTCTGTTGAAATTGTGCAGAGTTCCAGCATAACTCTTGTAAGCTTGGTTTCGTGACTACTGTCATCACAACATCTTTTGCTAATAGTTTTGCTGTGTATTTAATATTGTAAAGTGGGCGACTTTTATTTTTGTGTAAAAATCGAATTGGTCTATCAGTTTCTGTGTTGCTGTTTGCAAATCATTGTGCGCTCACACTTCTGTGTTTACTGCTTTGTGCGCTCATTCTGCCTTATTTCCTGCATTCCCACTGAACATTGTGCAGAGTTCCAGCATAACTCTTTTATGCTGTGACTACTGTCTATACAACACATTTTTTTAGCAAAAATTTTGCTTAAAATAAATACTCCTGGTAACTTACAGTCCAGTGTTCCTGAACAAAGCTTACCTTTGCTGCTGGCTTTGCGAGAATATGGCTCACGTTTCTTGCGCCGGCATGAGTAACATTGGAGGCCGGGTTGTTGATTTGATATCAAATAAAATCGGTTTGAACTGGACGTGTACGAAATGCCGAACTATTGAAAATGATATGCGGGCTTTCATGAGACAGACTCAGAAAGAGTCAATAATATTTTTATTGGTTTTCGTGACCTTCACGAGAGATTTAAGTTGTTTGCAAACCACTTCAAGAAATTGAAGGTCATATCTGAATCTCCCAAAAGGAAAAAGTGTTTGTTAGAGAAACAAACTAACTCTGACTTACTCCCATGTCGTGAACAGAGATCCCCTACTACGCCGAGTACATCTGATGCGTTAATTTCTTTGTGTACTCCGGCGAAAGAGTTAACTTTAGAAAGGCCTAAAGAACCTCCTCGTGGTCCTATAGTTCCTTCTTCTGATCAAGTCACGGCTGTCTTAGCCGTGGATATCCCAGAAGATGCCGTAGTACCTACACTGAGTGTGGTTGAACCTATTGTTCCCCAAGCGCCAGTGATTACTTTCGCCGATGCCCTGCTTAGCTCCCCTAGTAGCTCCAATTCCGGTCGAACCATCGTTCAACGGCTTTCGAAACCGACAGCCTCTAGAAATACAACACCTCGTATCTCTACATTTCCTCCTTCAGCAGTCTCCGAACTGAGTCTGTTGCTCCTAGGGCGGTGACCGTTGTCCCGCCTCGTAAAGAGATTTTTGTATCAAGGCTTCACTCGTCGTTGACAGAGAAGTATATTTTCAATCACATCTGCTCTAAGCTTCGTGTTGCTCCCTCTAGTAACGTCAGAGTATATAAATTTAATTTTAAGTATGAGAGAGAAATTTCCTCATTCAAAATAACGGTTCCTGATTCCCTAATCGAAAGCGTGCTCGACCCGTCGTTTTGGCCTGAGCATACTGTGGTACATATGTTCAACAGAAAATCGAATGCTAATCGTGTTTCAAAAAACTTAGCACCGAACGCTGCAATAGCGGTGAAATCGTAAGCTTGGTTTCGAGCTGCCTCCTCGTTCACTACCAAAATGTACGAGGCCTACGATCGAAACTAAATACTTCTTTCTTTTACTGCGCAAATTGTCGCTCTTATGGAGACATGGCTGAAGCCTGATAACTTTAATTCAGAGGTTTTCTCTAATAAGTACGTTGTTTATCGACGTGACCGCATCACAAGAGCAGGTGGCGTCCTTATTGCTGTCGATTCAAGCTTTGTATCCGAGCTTGTTTTATTGGACATCGACCCCGATATTGAGTTCTTAGCAGTAAGACTTGCTTTCCCTTCCTTTAGTATACTCGTTTGCTGTTCGTACATTCCGCCTCGTTCGAATCTGAGCATTTATATGAGCCACACTCAGCTATACAAAGTGTACAGTCGCACTTGAGAGAGAAAGATATTTTTGTCGTTCTTGGGGACTTTAATTTACCATCGGTTAACTGGGTTACTAGTAGTGACCCAAACTGTATGGTACCAACAACCCAACACGATTTCCTCAATGCCCTGTTTGAGTTATCTCTCCTACAGGTAAACGATGTACTGAATAGTAAAAACAAGATGCTGGACTTAGTATTTGTGGATAGTTCGCAGGGCAATGTGCTCACTCGAATATCTCCATTGTCCCTTCCGGAAGATCCATTACACCCTTCACTTGAGTTAGCTGTAGATACTAACAGACAATCGTGCCCGGTGGACCTAAAGTGAAATCTCATTCTCGTGTTAGATGCTTTTACAAAGCGGATTTCGTTATGCTAAACGAATTGATTGCTGACCACGACTGGTCTGAACTTTATGCCTGTACACATATTGAATCAGCAACTTCCTTATTTTACACTTCTCTTTATGGTTTCTTTGAAAGCTGTGTTCCATTTCGCTACGTCAAGGCTAAGTCGAGAAAGGCACCGTGGTTCTCAAGTCAACTTGTCTGACTTAATAATATCAAATCTAGGCTTTACAAGCGATTCAAGAGATCTGGCACATCTGCTGACTGCTTGAAGTATTTAGTTGCCCGCTCTAACTTTCAGCGTCTGAATCAGTTATGTTATAAGGATTACTAAACTTGTTGCAAAACTCAATTTTTCAACAATCCGAAAAAATGTTATAGCTTTGTTAACTCTAAACGCAAAGTCTCTGGATTTCCATCGTCGCTTACGTTTGGGTGTAAGAGTGCTACTACCGACGACAATATTGCAGAGTTATTTTCTGAATTCTTTAAATCGACCTACTCCTCTAGCAGTCCCCAAGTTAAGGAGTATCCATATAATTTGGCTTGTTCCAACATCAGGAACCCTGTTATTGATATTAGCATCGTTGTTCAGAGCCTCGAATCACTGCAGCCCATATTCTCCCCGGGTCCTGATGGGGTCCCTAGTTGTGTGCTAAGGTACTGTGCTCAGCACTTATCTGGTGCTAATGCTATTTCATCTGTCTCTTGATTCTGCATCGTTCCCATCTCTCTGAAAAGAATCTTTTATTATTCCCTTGCATAAAAACGGTAGCAGATCAAATATTGAGAACTACAGAGGCATTGCTAAGCTTTCAGCTATTCCTAAAACTTTTGAACAGATCATTACTAAACAGCTTCAGTATCAGTGTGCGTCTTTATTATCCCCTTGTCAACATGGTTTTATTCCTCGTAGGTCAACCACTACCAACTTGATTGAGTTCACATCCTTAGTAATAGACGGGTTTTTAAGAAGAAATCAAACGGATGTGATCTACACTGACTTTAGCAAAGCTTTCGATTCTGTGAATCATGAGCTTTTAATTCATCAACTGGATTTACTCGGTTTTCCGGTTCATATTTTAGCATGGCTCACAAGTTACCTTACAAACAGGACTCAAAGAGCTATGTTCAATCACACAATTTCCAAATCCATTGACGTAACTTCAGGTGTGCCTCAGGGGAGCCATTTGGGCCCATTGCTGTTTACCCTGTTCATAAACGATTTACCGCAGGTTATCTCATTTTCGAAAACCTTAATGTACGCGGATGATGTTAAACTTTGCTACACGTACTGTCCCTCTGACAAGTCGGCAGGTGCTCTTCTCCAGGCTGATTTGGACTCATTCCATTGCTGGTGCACGGTAAATTTACTTGCGTTAAATTGCTCTGAATGTAAACAAATGGCGTTCCATAGAACGAAGCCAGTTCTGACATCCTATTTATTAAATGATACCGACTTAGAACGCATATCCGTTGTTGACGATCTAGGTGTCCTTTTTGATGCTATTTCTTCGACTACTAACAAAGCCAAGAGTATGTTAGGATTTGTGAAGAGGTGGGCTAAAGAGTTCGATGACCCGTTTCTCACTAAGACGCTCTACACATCGTTAGTCCGCCCTATACTTGAGTACTGCTCGTGTGTTTGGTGTCCCGTATATCAAAACCATATAAAACGAATTGAGTCTATACAAAAGCAATTCCTAATTTTTGCCTTCCGCGGACTCAATTGGAACCCAAATATTAATCTACCTCCTTACAGAAACCGACTTCTTCTAATTAATTTACCCACTCTGGAAAATCAAAGAATTTTACTAGGGGTAATATTCCTTCACAAGCTGATTATTGTTGAAATTGACTCTTCTGAACTAGTGGGCAAATTAAATTTTGCTGTACCTGCTAGAAGGTCCAGACACTACGTCCCGTTTCATTTACCTCTTTGTCATTCAAACTTCATGAAAAATAGTCCCCTGCTTATCTGGGGTTCGTATTACAATGACTTGTCTTGCTGTTTAAGCTTTGAACGTACAATTGCCACTTTACGTAACGACATACTTGCATATCTAACCAGACTATAAAAGTAGATTGGAAACACTTCCTTTTCACTCCTCTTTAATCTCTTGGATGGATTGTAGACTCGGCCTCTCTAACCATCCAGTCCTAATTAAAAATGGCAATAAGCCTTAAATACATAACCAGAAATATTCATCTATTCTTCGATTGGAATATGTCTTGTCATGCTAGGGGCAGATTATAATCTGGGCACTACATATCAAAACTTATCCTACAGAGTCCTTCCAGGCTCATGCGCCCCCTTCTGGGCACTACGCATCTGCTCCCTACTGAGCTAATATTGTTAACTATACTATAAGGATTCCTGAGCATATATTTGAATGATCACATGGACCGAATGGCAGGGGGAACGGAGACTGGGGCTCTCCAACCATCCATTTGTGGAATATGTTAGACTTATGATTATTTTGCAATGTTAAGTTTTCTTTTGTAACACTTTGTAATTTATAATAGAATGTTCTACATTCGCCATCAGTCGACCGCTTTATGTGTCGACTTAAAATAAAATAAAATAAAATAAATAAAAAAAATGGCGGTTTATAGTACGAATTTATTAATAAACAATTTTGCACACCTACCAAGCGTCAGCTTCCTTACCCTCAGCTCCTCATCTGCCTCTAAATCTAAAAATCGATCCCCCAGCCTTGATACCAATCCCCATAAAAAAAAAAAAGAAAGTGTGTGCCGTGCACACCCAGGGGAAGTTTACTTCTATAATTTAGCATTTCGCCGTCTATCACGAGCCCTGTTGTTATCTTTCGGCATATCGGTCCCTAAACGTAACCAACAAAATTATGAAAATTCATTTGTTTACAGATACATATCGGTAATTACATATGTATATTTCTCACAAAATATCACAACAGTAATAAATTCCATTACAAAGAAAAATCAAATGCAATTATGATGTAAGTGATGTTTTGCATTAAATAATTAAAAAAAAAACACAATTAAAAAAAACAACAAATTGGAAAAAAGTAGCCAGTCTTGAACCCACGACCTTTTGCGTGCTCATTCGCACGCTTACCATATATGCCATATCGACATTTTTTCTTTTATGTCAAATGCCGTGTATGGTGCGTTTGCTATATGAGTTTTGTGTGGTTAGTTCGTAAAATTGCCCACACACATATACATACAAAGCATCACTAGCTGCTATATCGTCGCCTCGGAAAACGAACGGTGGATGTGAAATTCGGCGATTTTCAACTTTTGATGCAGAATAACTAAAATCAGCCTGATCTTTCAGTTTTTTCAATCCATTTTTTCCTCTCTTTTTTAGTTATATAACTAATATATAATATATATATTATGAGCAGGGATGGGCACGACCACATAGACGCGTTTGCAGAAATGCGAGTGTGTTAGTAAGCACGATCACGCATCGACCGCGGAAGCAAATTGAATTATTAATTCAGTTTGATTTTAGCGCTTGCAAAGGTAACACGTACCACGCGCAGTTGCTATCAGACTAACAACAACAACGTCAGACAGTGGACGATCGTACAATACGTACATGTTTAAGGTCGAATGGGAAATGGAGTTTTTTTTGTTTTAAACGCTACAAGTAAGCCGCAATGCTTGATTTGCGGAAAAGTATTGAATTACGTCAGCAAGCAAAGCTTAAGTAGGAATTTCGCTTCACAAGAACGAGAAGTAAATACCCTGAGTGCTGATGAAAAATTAAAATGACAACTTCATTTTTAACAAAATTTATTAAGGGTTTAGTTTTATTTAAATCATGAAATCTTTGCTCATAACATTTTTGACATCTTTAAAGGGAAATATTGACAGATCTTGTTTTGTATCTGAAGTCAGTAACACATCTAAAGCTGCGGTATAGTCAAAAATAAATGGCTTGTTTCTTGGAGTAAACATTTAATTCAAATGTAAACGTCACACAAGAATGCAATACTTAATACAAAATTTGAACCCGTAAATGATTTATAAAATCCTGAGTTTCAGTGACAAAAAATTAAATTCTTCCCTTAATTCTAAGAGAAAATACACGAAACTTTCTGGGCTTGGCCCACCTTGAAACTTTAGTTCTTGATGCAGAATGCAGCTTTGAAATGTTGGCAAGTTTATGTAGTTACTAAAATACTGAGTCTTCAACTCAACTTCCAACCCAACCTAAAAAGCTTAACATTCATATGTACGTACTGTTCGATCATCCTCTGTACTAAAACTGAGTGCTTCGCCGTGCGACACACCCTTACCGTACGAGTGTTGAAATCAAACTAAATGTGGTTGTCGTTGATTTTGACGAAGAAGTCGCTGTGCGCTCGCTTTTCGTATACGTATATGGTCACTTAGCAGGTGCTAAGCTGATGCCCACCCTTGATTATGAGCGTGATGATGTTGAATTATAAACTCTGAAATAAAGCAATGGTGATTTTATACATACTCTGTTTTAAGACCAATGAACAAAACGATGTTTACATATATATACATATCGCTCATTTATTTTAAGCAGCGGCACTTTTCAAAGTACATTTGTACTTTGAAAAGTGTCGTATATGTAGAAAAGCCATTTCAGCTGTCAACAGGTATTATTTAATTTTTAATTTATTTAAATCGTAATTTTAGAGTTATGACACAATTGAATTAAATGGGCGTACATGTGTACATATGTATACATATCTATGCAAAAGTGTTTGAGTACTCACAAGGATAAACTACATCATTATGTCCAATGGGAGCATGTTCTTGCACAGGTGATATATCCACTACAACAAATATCAAATAAGAAAGATTTGATAACGAAATACATATCCCTCGTTCCAAAGTAAAGAGATGTATTTCAAAATTTAATTTTTTGGGAAAACGAGTTCAAACTTTTATTTTTTCAATTTAGAGAACAATCTCATCAGTCAGTTATTTACATATGTTTATCATATCTATAAGCTTCAAGCAGTATACTTGTGAAAGTCTCATCAAAATCCATTGCTTAGTTTCCGAGATCCTTAAGTTCAAACAGACAAACAGACAAACAGACGGACAATAATTTTAGAAATGGATCAAAAGAACTCTATAACATTCCCCAAGTCATCCCCAGTCATTTTTTCAAAGAAATTTTCTATGTACAGACACGACTTTTATATAGTTTTATTATAGTATAGATACAGTACCTGAGTGACCGAGACTTGCTCAGTATTTTTCGAATTTGCCGCATAATCTTACTTACCAAGAGCATAAATTTCCAAAATAGATTTCCAAAATATCGAACACTAACCACAAAAAGTCACTTAACATACATTGGCGACACCTGTTGTGTATTAAATATTCTGTTGGTATACGCCCTAAAATACCTTTCATTTGATACCCATATTGCCACATATTACTTAATAGTTTAAAAAAATTGGGAAAGGTGGAAACCCTCTAAGCTTCCTTTCGTGGCAACATCCAAGTAGAAAATCTAAGAAGGAGGCATACTATCCATCTACCAAAATTCATCGAAATCGGCTTAGCCTTTCCCGGATAGTGGTCTATATATCAAGGAATAAATAAAATGCGTTCAGGTGGTAACCCTAGGTGGAAATCCTACTCGAAAATATTTTGGTTTGTATACGACCTTTCATTTGATACCCATATTGCCATATATTTCTTAATATTAAAAAAAAAAAATCTGAGAGGTGGCAACCCTCTAAGCTTCCTTTAGTGGCAACAGCCAAGTAGAAAATCATAGAAGGAAGCATACTATCCATCTACCAAATTTCGTCGAAATCGGCTCAGCCGTTCCCGAGATAGTGGTCGATATCTGAAGGAATAAATAAAATGCGTTCAGGTGGCAACCCTAGGTGGCAATACTACTCGAAAATATTTTGGTTGGTATACGTCCTAAAATACCTTTCATTTGATTCCCACAATGCCATATATTGCTTAATATTTAAGAAAAATTCGGAAAGGTGGCAACCCTCTGAGCTTCCTTTAGTGGCAACATCTAAGTAAAAAAAGTTATCAAATGTCGTACGAGTAGGACGTGTTTGTGTTGCGCTCCTGAGATTTTTCACGATATTTATTTTAAAGTTTGATTTCCCTATAAGCGGTGCTTCATTTGCTAACTCGAAGAAGTTTTTGTTACGGGTTTATTGTTTTTTAGTATGGCAGGCCGCAGAAATCCAACGAGGAAAGTTGATTCGCCTACAAAAACTCCAAGTACGCCTTCATCAATTATGTATAATAATTTTGACAAGAAGTTGGAGGAGCAGAGAAAGAGCATAATTGAAGAGCTCACTGCAGTCATGCGGACAACTGAGGAGCGGGTAATACGAGAGCAGAGAAACAGCATCGTTGAAGAGATTACTGTAGTCATGAAGAGCACAGAGGACAGACTAATGCAACGATTTGGTGAGTTATCTGCTGAAACAACAATGTTAAGAAGTGATTTGCATGAAATGCAGAAGAGAGTAACTGCAGTTGAGAGTGCATGTGCTGAACTTCACAGCTTAAATGGTGATATTGCGGCTGCTCGCGCTCAACTCAGTGAACTCGAAAGCACCGCAGTCGCCACTGATGTTATTGTTAACGGCATCCCGCAAGATGTTGATGAAAACCTGTCAGACGTCTTTGCAAAAATCTGCAGTCGTGTGAATTGCAAACTACCCCCACTGCGTGACGTGTTTCGTATGGGAAGCACAAGAAGCAAAGCGCAAAACAGGAAAGACAAAAATGGCAAAGTCAAACACCCACCGATTGTTGTAAAGCTGCACTCTGCATATGATCGCTCCCAGTTGCTTAGAGCTACCGCTCTTTTTTGCAAAAGTAACAAGAGAGCACTTGAGCTCGCGGACATTGACCAGCCGGGTTATGGTACTATTTACCTGTATGAGAGCTTACCGAAGTTGCTGAGAGAAGTGATGTCTTATGCGTGTGAGCTTAGAAGAGACAAACGTTTGTTGTCTGTGTACTCCATTAGAGGAAAGATTTATGTGCGCTTAAAATTGAACGAAGAGGCCAAACATGTGTGCACCAGAGCTGAAGTGGATTCTCTTATGGGCAGTGCAACCATATGATTTTTAAACATTTAGATATACACATACGTACCTACACGAATACAAATCTGTCTTTATTTATGCGTTTGTTTATATTTATGCTTATGTTATCGTTTATTTTTCATTTTCTACGTAGGCTAATAATGTTTAAGTATTCTCATACAAACCTTTATCTATTTACTTTATTCATTTTTTCTACACCTTGCTCCTCTTTTACAGTGGTCGCAAGTTCACGCTTCTATAGTCAAATTGAGTTGCTCATTACTATGTCCAATGACTGTCCATGATTCAACTGTAAGCTCTAGCGATATAAACATTAAAACTTCTTTTAAGTTGATTTGTGATTACCATCCTGGATTTCAAGTCTGCCATTTGAACGCCAGAAGTTTAAATCAGTGCAAACTTGATTATCTCAGCTACATTTTTGAGAATACATGTGTTGATCTCATGTGTGTGACTGAGACTTGGTTTAGAGGCGATAATTCTGATGGTTTTTACAATTTCCGTGATTTTTCAGTTATAACAAATGATAGACAGGTTGATAAGCGTGGCGGTGGAATAGCGATATACCACAGGAAGAATTTACAATCCAAAATAATATACAAATCTAACCACCTAAATCAGGTTGAGTGTTTGATGGCTGAATTTTTCAATAACTTGCAGCGCTGTCTTGTGATATGTGTATAACTCAAGTAGATCATGTGATTTAAATAATTTTTTTCAACAGGTCAATAGATTCAGCGTTATGTATGAGCATGTCATATTATGTGGTGATTTGAACATAGACTTGCTCCAAAAAAATGAACGTGCCATGAATCTTAATGATGAGATAGCTAGTGTAGGTTTGCACGTCATTAACAATTTGCCCACTCGTTTTGGCTCCAACTGTAAGCCGAGCTTGCTTGATTTGTTTTGTGTGTCAGATGTTTCGTGCGCACTACATTTTGAGCAACTGTCTTTGTGTAATGTCAGTGACCATGATTTGCTTTTCTTTAGTTATGATATAGGGTTGAATTCTTTGCCAAACATTGCATCTGAGGCATCTACACTACCGTGGAATGACTGTCGGTTTTTATCTGATGTTAATGAAAAAGTGTATCATTTCACCATGCTAGTAAATTATCTATATGATAAATATGTCCCTTTAAGGCAAATAAAAATAAATAAAAATAAGCAGCCATGGTTCACTAGGGATGTACGTAAGGCAATGAATGCTCGCGATAGATGCTACTCTTCTTGGAAGAAAGACAGAAGTGATCAAAATTGGTCAATATATAAACGTATGCGAAATAAAGCTACTGAAGCCACACGCATCGCTAAAAGACTGTACTTCCAGGCCAAACTTAGCTCCAGGCTCCCACCAAAAGTATTGAGACATCTTGGGGTAAAATCCGAGACAAGGGCTGAGTGTGCGATTGAGCCTGATGCTATGAACGATTTCTTTTCTGTTAAGGTACCTGAAGAAAGTGTACGCTTTGAACCAGACTGTGAACTCATTTTAAATCGTGATAACAAATTTAAGTTTGTTAACGTTACCGAATCTGATGTGATACCATGTATACTATCAGTTAAGTCAAATGCGGTGGGTGAGGACAAAATCAGTTTAAGGTTTATAAAGCTAATTCTGCCCTATATCATTTCTCCACTTACGCACATCATAAATTTTTCGTTAACTATTTCAAAGTTTCCTGACATTTGGAAGGTGGCCAATATAATCCCTGTTGCCAAAAAAAGTAATGCTACTGAACCTTCTGATTTTCGTCCAATTAGCATTTTACCATCATTATCAAAAGTTTTTGAAAGAATTATTTTAAATCAAATGAGGACATATCTCACCGAGAATGGTCTCGTCTCTGAATGTCAGTCTGGTTATCGAAAGGGACATAGCTGTTCAACTGCTGTGTTGAAAGTGATGGAAGATATTCGGCCATCCTTTGACAGAGGAGATCTTACCATTCTCACATTGTTGGACTTTTCTAAAGCTTTTGATACCGTTAGTCACGATATTCTCATACAAAAACTCTATGCCTATTTTGGTTTCAGCCATGATGCTATTGAACTTATTGCAAATTATTTAACAAATAGACGACAGAAGGTTGTATCAAAATCAACCTGTTCAGAACTTATGCCAATTAAAGCTGGGGTACCACAGGGATCTATTCTTGGTCCAATTCTATTTAGTTTGTATATTAATGATATTGTTAGATGTTGCAAAAATGTTTCTATTCATCTTTATGCTGATGATGCCCAGATATATCTATCGTCACCCCTAGGACTTAGAGAGGATCTGGTGTGTAGGATAAACGAAGACCTTGAATCAATTTATTGCTGGTCGAAACTTAATAGACTTCGCCTTAATGCATCCAAGACACAAGCTATAGTCGTGTCTCATTGTTCTTATAACATGGAAGATGTTTCTCCTCTTCTACTAAATGGTAATATTATTAAATATGAGACGGTTGTCAAAACCCTTGGCTTCAAGCTTAACACTAACCTTACTTGTGTGGATCATGTAAGTTCTACTATTTGTAAGTCGTACTCTGTGTTGAGACAACTTTGGAAGACTGCAGCCTACATTCCTAAGGAAACTAAGCTTAAGCTGATTAGAGCATTATTAGTGCCTATAATTTCATATCAGGAATTGGTCTATGGTTGCCTTGACAGTGGCTCAATGAACAGATTACAGCTACTTATTAACAATGCGGCTAGGTATATACACTTAAAAAGAAAATTTGACCACATATCGGAATTTTCCATACAAATCCTCGGTTATAGCTTATCTAAATTTTTTGATTGTCGTTTATTGCTTTTTATGCACAAGCTTATCCATACACGTTGTCCAAGTTATCTTTTCTCGAAATTAACTTTTGCTAGTTCAACTCGTACTTGTAATCTCATTGTACCGCACTTTAAATACTTGGTTACGTCAAGAATGTTTTTCGTTAGAGCTGTGCAGTTGTGGAACTCGTTGCCTAACAAATTTAAAATGGTAACAAATCCAGAGCGATTCAAATTGGCTATTCATTCCTTTTAACTTTTAACTTTAAATTTTGTACTTAATGGGCTATTCTGCGTTGTGATTCCAAGTTAATCTTATATTCCTAATATTCCATTTATATCAACTTGTACAGGTATTTTGTGCATGTTTACCACCCTGTTATGATAATATACATGCAAATAATCTTTTCACTGTATAAAATTTATTTTTTATTCATTTTACAGTCAAATTGTGCACACTTAATTCTATGATATATGTACATATATGTATATGCATATCTCTCTAAGATTTTTGTTTTTGGTAATAAAAAGTGACAAAATTAAATCTGTAAGCACGCGGAATAAGCCTGCAAATTTCAAATCTATCTCTGTTTTATATACTTTTCTTTTTATCGATTTAAGTTACTTTTAAAATACTCTAATAAGTGGCTATTAAATTAGAAATTAGAAATTATGTATCCTTAATCTTAATATTAATTACCTTTGTATTTCAAAGAAAGATATGGCACGTTAAAAGACTCTGTCTTACTTGTGTCCTAATAAAATAATAATAATTATCAGTCTCCAAATATTAGAAGGAAGCATACTATCTATCTACCATATTTCATCGAAATCGGTTTAGCCGTTCCCGAGATAGTGGTCGATATCTGAAGGAATAAATAAAATGCATTCAGGTGGCAACCCTAGGTGACAATCCTGCTCGAAAATATTTTGGTTGGTATACGCCCTAAAATAGCTTTCATTTGATACCACAATGCCATATATTGCTTAGTATTTCAAAAAAAATCGGAAAGGTGGCAACCCTCTGAGCTTCCTTTAGTGGCAACCTCCAAGTAGAAAATCTAAGAGGGAAGCATACTATCCATCTACCAAATTTCATCGAAATCGGTTTAGCCTTTCCCGAGATAGTGGTCGATATCTAAAGGAATAAATAAAATGCGTTTCGGTGGCAACCCTAGGTGGCAATCCTATTCGAAAATATTTTGGTTGCTATACGGCTTAAAATACCTTTCATTTGATACCCATATTGCCATATATTGCTTAATATTTAAAAAAAATTGATGTAGGTGGCAACCCTGTGAACCACCCCAAGTGTCAACACCAAAGTAGAAAATCTTAAAACAAAGCATAGTACCTATGTACCAAATTTCATTAAAATCGGTGAAGTCGTTCGGGAGATAGTAGTGGATATACAAATATACAAATATACAAAAATAAGTCGTTTAAAGTTATAAGATACGTACATATGTACATAAGTAGTGAACAAATCGGTTGTGGTGGTTCTTAGGAGCGGCCGTGGCTCGGACGCACTGCAGTCGATTTGTGATTTAGTGGAATAAAGAAATAAGAAAGAATGAGAATTCTCGTTATAAATGTGGCCGTTTATTGAGTTAAAAATATGCTAATTGCACAATGGAAATATTACCTTTTTAATATTGGCTGACGGTGAAATTCCTGGGGTGGTCGGGACGTGTTCTTACGCTGACGATCGCTGAAAAAGTAGCCGGTTGTCCAGTCGCGGACAACCGTTGAACCCCGAATTTCAGCCTCCGGTTTTAAGGGGAGGTGAACCGACACATGCACACCCACATGCATGTATATGTTTGCTGACAAACATGAATATGCGTGCATGTACATACATGTGAGCGGCTTGGTGTTGGGGTTTTGTATAAACTAAAAAGTGGCATTAGGGTGGCGCATTTTATAAGATTTTAGGCATCGGGCCTAAACATGCCGGCCCCCTTGCGATACGCAACATCCTAATCCGCCCCCAGGATTTTCGACCACGTCCTCTTAAACCTACTGGCTTATATCTAGGGTGGTGAGTGCCGGATGGCGCAGTCACCACTTTCTGCCCTTGAGCGATCTCCCGAAGATTGAGGTTTCTCGTCTGGCCGTACCTCTGCTTCTTACCTAGAGCTAGGTGGAAGAAAATTTGAAAAAATAAAAAGTTGTATATTACTTGCCAGTAAGTTGTATTATTTACGTATGTACATACATAAGGAGACCCATACACGAGAAGAAGAAGAAAAAAAATTTTATTTTTATTTTAGGCTTAATCTAATCTTACATACTAATGGTTAAGGTTGCGTAGCTGGCGCGACAGTGTGGCCAGTCTACGCAGGTGTGAGTCCCGTGGCTTGTATTTAGCTGGCACGGCTGAGTGGCCAGTCTAAATTTTCGATAGAAAAAAGATTTAGCTGGCACGGCTGAATGGCCAGTCTAAATTGTCGATAGAAAAAAGATTTAGCTGGCACGGCTGAATGGGCAGTCTAAATTGTCGAGTTTATATGAGACTCGTTCGCAAGGGTCGGAACGGCAGTGAGTCCGATACCCCGTGTACTGGTCGGAATGGCCGTGGTTCCGAACCAGGTTCGATGCTGGCGCCGTTATATGAACGACGCTGGTAAGCGTGGGTGGCGAGAGTGCTATAATTTGGCTAATTTGTCTATGATTTTACTTTACTTATGAGGCCTTGCACGCTAAGGCAGCTAAATAATTGGCAGACATTTTGCAAAAAGATGCCGTACGGCACCGTACTACTGGAACGCATCCAAAGAAAATTTTATTGTAACTCGGGGATCACCTTGTAGTGCGTTTTGCTATTTTTGGTACATACATATGTACATACATATATCTATTCTGCTACGATTCACTGGTGCTCACTAGGGCTGCGCACACAGCGACATTTTCGCATTGGTCGGTACTTGGAATTCGGTACCGATCCGGGTAGAGAGTGTGAGTGGAGGGCGGTCTTCGGGTTTATTATGGTTGTTTTGTGGGCAAAGCAGTCCTGCCCCTCCGAAAAAACAAACCCAAAATCGAAAAAAAATTCAACATCCAAAAAAAAAAATTTTTTTCGAAGCGAAAAATAACTTTTTATTTTTTGGACTTTTTTAATTTTTCTTTGCATCGGCACGTTCGCCTAGGAGTGGGACGAACGTAGATTTCGTCCCCCCTTCGCCCGCAGTAAGCGGTCCCGATTTTTCGGCATGTCGGGTTTTTCGGTACCCGTCGCCAAAACCGTAGCATCACTAGCGCGCTGGCGTGATCATCAGCAAACATATTTACATATATGTATGGCGCTCGCATTGAACGACGGTTCAATTGAACCACACATACATATCGCACACTAAATCAAAAAGAGTCACAAGTCAAAATTTTTCAAAATCGTTTTTTTCCCATAAATGAGTTCACAGAACACATCTCTAACCACCGCCAAAAATTTGTTTACATTACATTCTTCGTTAAATGGGAAAAAACCGTTATGTCTGTTTTTCTACTACCTGCTTAACCAAATTCGCTTAAACAGCATCAACTAAAGAGTATCATTTTTAGTTGTGAATGTGCGCATTGAGTATTTACTTTGCAGCTAAAAAGAACTATTTCGAGTTGTGACACTATAGGTGAAAATTTTTGTTAGACTTTGAGATTTCCTTCACAGCTTCGATTTTTTAATAGAAAATGTAAGTATAATCGCCTATAATATTTTGACGAGTGTGTTTTTTGACCAAATAATGATTATAATGTGCAGTGGGACTCAAAATTTTTAAATTGAAGTGCAAAACTTAATTCATGTACAAAAATATGTGTACACTGAAATTTTTTACGTTGTACTTTGTGAAATGAAAAGGTTCAAATGTTAGAAAAATTGTTTTCAAATAAATTTATGTTGTGAATTAATTTTGGAAAAAAAAATTTATTTTTCCATATAATTTGAAAAGTTACTTATACGTATAGCAGTGTTGGGCTAATCAACTAATATATTCAATCAATTGATCAATCATGATTGATCTAATCATGATTAATTTAGTCATGACTAATTTAATCATAACTAACGAGATCAATCATTAGTCATGACTAAATTCGTTAATCGCAAATCATCAATCATTAGTTTTAATCATGAATGTATGACTAAGCTCGGTGCACAGGTGTTGGTACACTACACATACAGGGTGTAAGGATCAGCAGACCAAAGTCTCAGACCATCATCTCGAGTAAAGTACTGAAATATTTAGGTTCGGAAATGAAAAAAATTTTCCCGAAAATGAAAAGAATTTTCTACTCTCTCCCCATACAAAATATGCGACTCGGCAGCCAATTTTGTATGGAGATGTCAAAAATTCTTTGAATTTCCGAGAAAAATTTCTTTGTGGACTTTGCTCAGGAGGATTGTCTGTGTTTTCAGCTTTCAGGGGCTGTACCTTACACCCTGTATCAAACGATTGATTTTCTCTTAGTATCAGGGTTGGGCCACTTTGAATAAAAAATTATTCAAATACAACAAAAAAAAAAAAATAATTGATCATTTTTTAAATTTTGAGTGATGAGTGACTGGTTATTTCTTATTCAAAAAAATCTAAATTCCTGAGATCCCGGAAAATTATACCCATATGCGCATTATATTTGTCGTATTTTCGGTATAATTTCGGAACTGTTTCGGGATTGTATCGGGATCATTTCGGGACCATTTTCGGGATCATTTCGGGACTATTTCGGAACCATATCGGGACTTTTTCGGGATCATTTCTGGACTATTTCGGGACCATTTCTGGACGGTTTCCTGACTATTTTCAGAATTGTTTCGGGACTTTTTCGCTATTGTTTCCGGACTTTTTCGGGATAGTCCCGAAATGATCCCGAAATAATCCCGAAATGATCCCGAAAAAGTCCCGAAAATAGTCCCGAAATGATCCCGAAACAATCCCGAAATGATCCCGAAACAGGTCCCAAAATAATCCCGAAACAGTTCCGAAATGATACCGAAAATGTCGACAAATATAATGCGCATATGGGTATAATTTTCCGGGATCTCAGGGTACTTATACGTTATAATTATTACAGTTTTTTCCCTCTCCTGAAAACTTTTTGGTTTTGAACATACAGGGTTTTGCAGTGTGGCTGTCGATATTATTTTTCTTCAAGCACTTCTTGAATAAAAATAACATGTTATTTATCACTTTGATTTTTTTGAATAAGAAATAACCAGTCACTCATCACTCAAATTTTTTTGAATAATGAATATAAATGTATTTTTCATTTTTTCGTCACTCGTCACTCAAATTTTCTAATATTGCCCATCCCTGAAGAGTATTTTACCGGGGCATGTATTTATCTGAACACCAAAAAATACTGAATTTTACACTAAAACACCAAAGTCTAACCTAACCTACAGTAACGTTTTGTGTGCAGTTCAGTATTTTTTTCAGATGCAGAAAAATATTTTACTTTTCCTGGTATTAAAAAATATCAATCATAAAAAAATAATCATGATTATTTGATTATGATTAAAACTAATCAATCGTTAGTCATCACCTCGTGATTGAACTAAGTAATCATTAGTCATCAATCATGACTAACACATTCAATCATTAGTCATCAATCATTAGTTAACTAAATTTTGCCCAACACTGACGTATAGGTACTTGGTATTTTATTGGTAAATTTTCAAATTATATTACTTTTTATACCCAGCGTACTAGTACTAGTACAAGGGTATATTAATTTTGTCCACATAACGGTACTATGTAACGGCGCAAAATAATCGAGTTAGATATGGGGTTCCTTATATGAAAGTTCTTAGGTTAAAAAGAGGAATTGATTAAGGCATGTCCGTCCGTCTGTCCGTCTGTCCGTCCGTGTACACGATAACTTGAGTAAAAATTGAGATATTTGCATGAAATTTTCATACAGGTTACTTTCTGGCCAAGGTAGGTTGCTATTGAAAATGGGCGAAATCGGATGATAACCACGCCCCCTTTTTCGATATCGAAAATTTCGAAAATCACATAAATTGACATAGCTTGCGTAAAAACTGAGATATTTGCATGGAATTTGTTATGCAGACTACTTTCTGGCCAAGGTAGGATGCTGTTGAAAATGGGCGAAATCGGCTGATAACCACGCCCCCTTTTTCGATATCGAAAATTTCGAAAATCACATAAATTGACATAACTTGCGTAAAAACTGAGACATTTGCATGGAATTTGTTATGCAGGCTACTTTCTGACCAAGGTAGGTTGCTATTGAATATGGACGAAATCGAATGATAACCACGCCCCCTTTTTCGATATCGGTAATTTGGAAATCACATAAATTAACATAACTTAAGTAAAAATGTAGATAATTGCATGAAATTTGTTATCCAGGATACTTTCTGGCCAAAGCAGGTTGTTGTATAAAATGGGCGAAATCGGATGAAAACCACGCCCCCTTTTTTGATATAGAAAATTTCAAATAAGATTCTAGGGACTATATCATTGCCAAGTCATGGTATTTGTATCTCGTTCTGAAAACTAACGCTGGGTATTTAATGTTCGGTTCACCCGAACTTAGACTTCCTTACTTGTTTTTATTTTGTAACACTGTGTAATTGGTATAAAATTTTCCATTTTATTATTTTTCTATCTATTAAATATATTTTAATTTGCGTTTTCTGACCTGAATAAAGTTTAATTTGAACACACACAATAAAAATATAAACATGTAATGCTTAATTTGCTTCATTTTTGCATTATTGTTATTGTTAGACGACTTTAGGGGTATTTAAAAGAATATTTTCAATTAAAGTGACACATTTTGACTTAATTTTCAGCATTCAACGAAAAAATTTCATCTTAAGTGTCATAAGTCAAAATTTCTCGTTATTGCCTAAATTACGCTGCGGTACTTAAAAAACTTTAGCTAAATCATCCTCCACGAAGGTTTCCTCTACGGTGAAACCCAATTTGATCATTAAATTCCAACTTTATTTGTAGAAACAGTTTTTTGCTTCTCCTGAACATTTTAGATTTTTTGACTTGTGACTCTTTTTGATTTAGTGTGCGATATATGTGTTTACTCACGCTTTGCTAGTGAGTGGTTAGAAAAATTCATGGTTATACATATTGACATTATGTAGAACAATTCATTCTTCATGGATTTTTGGCACGCGTGGTCGCAGTAGCAGAGGTAAGTAAATTTGTATTTTTACATGAAAATTTGGTGTCTAACCTTATTTTTTCTTTCTTTTCAGGTCGGCATGGACACATTGGGCATGGACTCTGGGATGCAGTTGGAGGATCGCCTGGTGGGCGCATAGCAGTGGTCCGGTGAGTATTGTATTAGCGCTGCCCGAAATACTGTATCGTTTCGGTAGCAGCGCAATTTACTTGGAAAAGGTACATACCTACATATGTTCCAAATGCTGTGTCGGCCGGCACATGCTTTTGAGACGCATTTGTATGGACATACATATACGCATATATATTTGTGCAACGATTAATATTTAACCCTTTTTTTCTCTTTGCAGGTTTTATCATTTTTGACCCACTTTTCTCCCTTGGACGGGCTGAAACTATTTTGTTGTTTCTCCGGTATATATATGCAAAGCTCCATCGATTTGCTAAAAAATAAAGGTACATATCGAAGTGTATTTTTTAAGGTTAATAAACCTAGGCGCTGGATTAACTCAGGGAAGTTACTTTGAGTCAATTGTATGTTTATCTATTGTATCTGATTACTCGTACAATTTTGAAATTGACTAAGACAAAGGTCATGGATATGGATTTGTCCTGTACAGAGATTTTGGTGTGGCAAACATTATGCGCTGCAACCGATCCAAATCATGAGGTAGTTCAAAAAGCAGAAGCTCAAATGGCGGAATGGGAACTGCAACCAGGCTTCTTTCCAACCCTGGCAGGTTCTTCTGTTATGCATGCTGCAAACGAGGGCGAGTCGCAATCTTTACCACTAGACTTAAATGTTCGCTGGACGGCCGCAGTATATTTGAAAAACGGAATTAACAAATACTGAAATATGAAGCAAGAACTACCCAATGAAGAGAAGCAACAAATTCGTGAAATACTTTTGAAAAAGTTTAGCACAGAACCAGTGCCTCAAGGGGCGTTACAGATTGCCGTGCTTATAGCACGGATTGCTTGTTTTGATTGCCCTCGAGATTGGCCGGATTTGATTCCACAATTAGTTAAGCAATTGCAAAGGTGCACATCAACATACGGCAATGATAGTGAACAACAAAGGGTTATGCTCGTACTCCATCACGTTATAAAAGCGCTGGCTTCACGCCGTATGATGTCGGAAAAACGGGCTTTCGAAGATCTTGCGGGAGATTTATTTGTATACATTCACGAATTATGGGATGCCTTTACAACAAATTTTTTTTTTTTTTTTTTTTCATCAACTTAAAACAGCTTCTATAAGTGCGATATCCACTTTAGAACGTGCTTTACTATCGATGCGAATTTTGCGGAAGCTAGCTGTTTATGGATTCGCAAGGCCTTTTAAAAATGAATATTGCATGCGGTTCCTGGAACAATTATTTGTGCAACTAAGGGAATGTTTAGAATGTCGATATGAACTGCAACATCTCGGAGCTGAAGACCAGATAATACGCCTGTTGGAAAAGTTTATATTAAAAAAAATGAAAACTTTTAACTGAATTTCAAGATATGCACGCTTGTTCCTTTGCACGTTTTGTGCCAAATGCTCTAGAATTCAGCCTTGAACATGTCTTCCATGAACGGGCGCGTTTAATATTTACAGAAAACGTAATAAATTTCAGCAATTTCGCTATACATTGCATTAACCTTATGAAAGGAATAATGATGTGTAGCGCTTATGCAAACGCTGCTACTACCGGCGATCTATTAGTACCTGAACCAGATCCTGCCCCTCATATAGCGTTATCCGATTTTTTACCAATGAGCGACTTTGCTATATCTGCGACAAAGTTATAACTCATTATTTTTGTTAACACAAATGGAGCTTGATCAGTGGATGCAAGATGCCGAAGCGTTTGCAAAAAGCTGGAAATATGCGCTGCGACCTTGCGTTGAATCATTCTTTCTTACATGTTTCAGTCAATATCAGTCTCAAATGACATCCGAGGTAGTCAAATATATCCGTAAAGCGGAACAAACCCAATTGTCTCCCCTATCTGATCTAAAGGATGTACTTTTGACGGATGCTATATATAATGCTACGGGATTGGCTTCATTTCATTTTTTTAATGATATAGATTTTGATTCATGGTTTACGAATCAGCTTTTGACTTTTGAAATGTTGGCAATCGCTTATATGTAGATATGGATCCAGATGAAGAGCCGGTGCTCGCACCAAATGTATGTAAGTAGTACTGTTTATATGGTTTGTCTGGCATTACAAGTAACAACTTTTACGGTTAATTACAAGGGGTACGATGCGATGCAAATTGATATGCCTGGTTGAACGCGAATGAAAGCTAAATTACTGTTGAGACGCTACATTGGGCAAAGGACGTCACCCTATTTTGATAGCTGAAGGACGTATATTTGGTATGGGTGAGTAATAATAAAGGTTTTATTAGGTATTTTATTCGTTGAGCTGACTACGTATAAGTGCATACGTCTTATTTACTATTATTTTCGTGTCTTGCCCGTACTACTGTCCAATGGAAAATGATCATGAATTGCGGTTTCCCTGACACGAAGTGGCTATGTAGAGATTTACCAATCGCCCTGTGTTATGGTCCTAGCCTAATACAAAAACCTGTAATCAACCCAACTAGTTGAAAACTACTTTACAACTAATACGTGCACTAAGCCCACCCAGCCAGCCAACTGTCATATTTTCATATAAGCAACTGGTATGTTTACAATGTTGCTGTCCTACGAAATCTCAATTGTCCGATTTTTGACCAGAACATACCAGTTATCTACTAGTATATACATACCAGTTTGTATATAGTTGAAATATCCCAGTTTCATAGTAGTTCAAAATAGAATGAAATGAACTAGTAAAGAATTTACGATTATCGATGCCTTTCCTCATTAGAAGGAAGATTCTTATACAGTCTCGTTACGATATTTTCAATTTTGATTGGAAAAGGTCAATGCAACTGACAAATGCATATGATAGTTATAAAAATAAATAAAACTAAAAGCAAACTTTGTTTTAATAAGAGTTCCTTCCCTTGATTATTGACCTTTTTCGGTAATTGTATGCCACAACTGTCAACTGCTAAAACACTTCGGAAAATGTCTGGAAAGGTGTCAAACAACTCGTTTTGGCCTTAGTGACAATATTTTGAGGGCGGAAGCTCGATATTCTCGTTACGTCACGAGATATTTGTATTAAATTTTGGAAGTTTTAGGGCGTGTGCATACATCAGTTAGAATAGCTATGTATATTATTAGTCCCTGTAGATCAATACTCATATTTCTTATTTTCAGGTATATTAGATTAAATTGCGGTATGATGGATAGGTGTCCTCCAGGGCGAGTGACACTGGTAATTTTTATAAACATGTTTATGTATTAGTATTTTGGGGTATGCATACGAGGGTGGGTCCATCTGCTGCCAACTTGTCGTGGCAGATGGATAGATTTTCAGTGGCAGAAAAGTTCGCCTTACTGCGTTAGGTTTTCTTTGGCCTCGCTCGCGAGTGCAATTAGGTTTTCTTTGGCAGAATGGTTCGACCTTCTGCGTTAGGCTCTCTATTGTCCTCGTTAAGGGTAGCGAGTGAAGGGTTGGAGTTTGGGATAGGGGAGTGTCTAGGGTTTTGATAGGAGGTGGAGTGGATGGTTAAGATGAGGCAGCGGGTCTCTCGCCATCCGATCCCTCCATAGGGAGCAGAATCAATTTGACCAACGGTCTTCTGATCTGCCCTTTTTCGGTTACGAGGTCCACTACACGCACTCGGTTTTCTTCGCCGGGGTGTACGTGGGTAACTCGACCGAGCCTCCATTCGTTCGGAGTTAAGTTGTCTTCTTTGATGACAACGAGATCTCCCACCTTAATGTTTTGTTTCGGATGCTTCCACTTCACTCGTTTTTGAAGTTCGGACAAGTATTCCACTTTCCCTCGCCTGTAGAAGTTGTTGCTTTGATATTGCGTAGGCCTGCGCCCTCTTTTCCTCCACGGAAGTATGGTATTATGGTATTCGGGTTCTTGTACTGGCCATTGTGAGTTGTCTTCTTGTAACCAAGAAGGTCCCTGCCACCACAAAGAATTGTAGAACGACACTATATTTCTGGTTGGATTGGGTGCGTCTACACGCCCGGTTAGTATCCAACCGAACACCGTTTCTTGAGCGAGAAGTGTACTTAGTACATTCTTTTTTAGTCCGCTCCGTATTAATTGCGGATATATATCTCCGCCAAGTATGAGATCTACTTCTTCATTAACATAGAATCTCTTATCTGCCAGGACTAAGTCTGGGAATGCCTGCATAGTCGTTGCGTCGATATGGCAGGATGGCAGATTCCCAGTTAGTTTGGCTAGAATTAGCACAGAAGTTTTTAGGCTAAAGCAAGGGTCCACTGGTGAACGGAGTTCAATGTGGGAGGCCGCCTTGACTTGAGCCGACACAGCATTAGTGATACCCGAAACTTGGGCATGCATCCTTTTTGCTGGTAAATTGATTCGGCGTTTTAGTCGTTCTGTCATGAACGAGCATTCTGAGCCAGAATCTATCAGCGCTCTTGCTGGGAAGTCTGTACCATTATGATGAATGGTGACTCGAGCTGTCCCTAGCAGCACACCTGCACTTGAATGTACATGGCAGGACTTTACATTTCGGTAAGAATCCGAGCTTGAGTTTGAAACTTCCCGTCTCTGTTGTGCCTGTTGAGAAGTAGAGGCAGCATTATCAGCATTATACTGATTCGGGCTGCTGGTTGCCTGCGTCTGTAGAGACTCCGCATGCAGGAGCGTATGATGTCGAGAGTCGTACGAACTGCTGCACTTCGACACTGTGTGTGCTGGGGATAGGCAGCCCTTGGTGGATTTAACGAAATCAATTCGCTCCACCGGCGTTAATTTTAGAAAACGGGGACAATTTCGCAATCTGTGGGAGTTTGATCAGCATTTTGTGCACAATAACTTTGTGACATTTGCTTGGTATGCACCAAGTCTTTTTGCAGGAGTTTCGTTGGCAGGTCGCATACTCTGCGGTTTCTGCGCTTTCGAAGAAGCCCCTATGAACCCAGACACTGTTTCAAGTGTCTGGAAGCGGTTGGACAAAAATTTGTTCATATCCTCCCACTTGGATATTTCCACTTTATGGTCTATGCTTTGCTCCCATAGACCAAGCGTACTTTCCGTCAATTTCGTTGAACATAAGTAAGTAATAATTGCGTCCCAGTGTCAATTTTATGACTTCGCATTGACGAAAGGCAATTATTTATTTCGCGTTGCAATGTTTTAATTGCGCTACCACACTCACTCTCTACCTTTTTTAAGTTAAACAGAATTTGGAGTTGCGAGTTCACCAGTATACGTTTATTTTCGTATCTCTCGCATAAGTTTCTCCACGCTGTATCGAACCCCTCATTCGTGAGCGGACATTTTTTAACAATATGTTTCGCCTCACCTTGTGTTTTATTGTTGCGATGGAACAATTTCTCAACTGGTGTTAGGCGTTTGTTTAAGATATAAATGGCCGTGAACATGTCACGAAATGTTGGCCATGACAGGTAATCGCCCTTGAAGACTTCAGTATCGCAAGGAGGCAGGCGGATACTGTGCTCAAATTCTGGCTTTTATTCCGTTTTGGAATCGGGTTTTGTGAACGTCGCTTGGCGTGTAGCCATGTCTGACATGCAGCGTAAGTATATGGCGTATGCCTTCTTGAATTTTAATTTCACTGCTACTATGTCAGAAGCTTCCAACTTATTTGAGTTTAGCAACTCATCTTGGGCCGTTCTCGTCTTCCTCCACATTGACTTCAAGTCCTCTTGTTGAAGGCCAAGAGTGAACTTGGTGTGGGCTGAATCCTCCATTTCATTATAGTCGGCTTCAAATTCACTGATCGTGTCAGCCAACCTAATGAAGCTTTCCATATTTTGGATTTTGAGGTATTCGAATCGAAAACAAAACTAGAAAAATTTTCTTGAGGTACGAGAAATGCTCAATCGTACAATATAATTCTTAAAAAAGGGTAAAGGCCGTATGTACCCCAGGAAAATCAAACTAACCAATTCAATAAATTTTTCAATAAATGAAAGCAGAGTCTTTAAAATCTTATTAAATTTTATTTATTTATTACAGACTTGGCCGTATCGTCTGAATAATTTGTTAAAACTCGACAATAAATTCAAATTTATACTATGTGATTAACTCGCCACCCACACGCTATCGGGGATATGTTTATATATATATGTATACGTGTATATGTGTGCTGCCGCAATAACGAAAATAAACAAAAGAAACCACAAGTAAAGTGCGCAGTGTATCAAAACGAGCGAATAAGTGAATGTTTAAGTGGATATTTTGTGCGAATAAATGAAAAATTTAACTGAAAAAAACTAAGTGACTTTATTTAATAAAACTAACTAGCCTTCGGTTGAATTCCTGTGCGTGTTTATTACTAAAAAAAGTGGAAAACTGAGACGAAACGAACAACCGAAAGTGAATTTAATGCGAAAGTGAGGTTATGTTACCTCAGCAATTACAATGTTAATTATTTTGAAAAAGTTTTAAATAATGCACTCACTAAACAAATTCACTTTTCGCACTTATGTTTTGAGCACACTCGCGGGCGACACTTTTTTAAATATAAATATTTGTGGCAATTCGTTTAACACAAAAAATAGCAACACCAAAAAACAAATGGCAAGAAATATACAACTTACGTGCTTTGATGTGGTGATCGGCAGAGTATGTTGTATGTACATATGTGTTATTGTTGTTGTGGCAGCTTCTTTGCGGCAGTGTTAATTTGGCTGTGTGTGGCTTAGTGGATTTATCCAACGATGAATGTTAGTAAAATCAAATATTTTGTGCTGAGATGTTGAAATCTTCGATGTTGTTTTTGTTGTATCGGTTGCTCTTAGTTCGCTTCTACGGTGAGATGGACCATGAACAAATCGGTTGTGGTGGTTCTTAGGAGCGGCCGTGGCTCGGACGCACCGCAGTCGATTTGTGATTTAGTGGAATAAAGAAATAAGAAAGAACGAGAATTCTCGTTATAAATGTGGCCGTTTATTGAGTTAAAAATATGCTAATTGCACAATGGAAATATTACCTTTTTAATATTGGCTGACGGTGAAATTCCTGGGGTGGTCGGGACGTGTTCTTACGCTGACGATCGCTGAAAAAGTAGCCGGTTGTCCAGTCGCGGACAACCGTTGAACCCCGAATTTCAGCCTCCGGTTTTAAGGGGAGGTGAACCGACACATGCACACCCACATGCATGTATATGTTTGCTGACAAACATGAATATGCGTGCATGTACATACATGTGGGCGGCTTGGTGTTGGGGTTTTGTATAAACTAAAAAGTGGCATTAGGGTGGCGCATTTTATAAGATCTTAGGCATCGGGCCTAAACAAGTAGAGAAAAGTTTTCTAAAGTATACATAGCTGTGTGTTTTTGTTTTAATATTTTCATGACATACTTGGCTCATTAATACAAAATAAAGTTTTGTATCAACTTAAGCGCTATGTATGGATTCAAGCATGATCCAACCATAACAGGTCGTAGCAGCTCGACAAACATACAAACACACAAAAATTTTCCATGCATTTTGTTTTTGCAATTTGTGGGTTTATAGTCAAAATCGTACTGAAAAATATTTTGATTGTCAAAATTCGAGAAAAAAATAAAAATCAGCTGGCCTATCGACACAACCTGTATTATTGGATCATGGATTCAAGTTGGATTTTATAAAATCTACAAAAATTGAATTTTAATATTTTTGTTCAAATGCTATGTTGCGACATTTCATCTTAGCCTCATCGATAAAATATTTTTATACCATTCATGAACATGAAATGGTAATATAACTTTTGGTCCGATGTTTGTAAGTATAAGAAGAAGAAGAGATAGACCCACTATTAAGTATACCGAAATGATCAGGACTTTGAGCTGAGTTGATTAAGCCAGTCCGTCTGTTTGAACGCAAACTAGTCCCTCAGTTTTAGAGATATCTAATTAAATTTTTGCAAGCAGGTGCCATTTCGCATAGCTCCAATACAATCGATTGTTTCGATAAACAGGGTTTGGCATATAACTCTTGCAATTAAAAAGCTAGGAACGTACAATTTTGCAGGTTTGGTACTTATTATATACGAGTATGTGATGTGTGTAGTAAAAATCAGAAGAATCGGACTAACATAACATATAGCTCCCATACAATCGATTGTTCGGATAAATGTGTTCTGAAGAGTTTGTACCTATTGTAAGTAAGGATCGGACACTGAAAACAGTTATGCGTATTCATGATAGGTATAAAGCCTTCGACACAGCCGAAGACAGCCCTTTCCTTACTTGTTTTTTTTATGAAGCATGAATGAATTTTTGTTCTTGCATTTTTAGGTTTGCGCGTGGAAAAGAGTTTTTTGTTGGATTTTGTGCGTAAAATGGTTTTTGTTTTTGTAGCATGATAGCTTGTGGACAGCACATTGTAAAATTACGAGTTTTTACAATTTCTAAGTAGATTTTTTATAATAAGAAATGGTATTGCTTTCGTTGAAGGTATATTTATTAGGAACCAATAAATCATTTCTTTGAAGGTATTAAAAAGACATTAGAAATTCAAAAAAAATTAGTGTTAACAAACATTTTTAAACAAATAGGTAGGCAGATATTTGAATTATGGTAGTAAAATATCTACTGTTAATAAATTTTATTTGTAAAAGCTGAAACCTGCGCATCTAAATGTATAAATTAATACAATTATAAACCTTAATTTTTTACATTACAATCAAATTCAAGTAAAATACTTGATGGACATTATATGCACCCTAAAGATAAAATGTGGGAAATTCCCGCCAAAAGAGGAAAATGCTTATTTTTTAAAATTCTGCTAATCGTTCCTATTAATCCTGTGGCTACTACTTAAATGCTTATTTTTCCCAAATCTGCTGGAAAATATTTTTTTAAATAAATAAAACCTAACATTTTTGTCAATTAAACTTTTACTTGATATCTAACTACTTTTGAAGGAAAAAAAGTATCATGTTAGCATTGCCTTTATCGACCTATAGTTTAAGTTGTCAAAAAAATTCGAGAGCGTTTCACATCAAGCGAGGAAAAATTTGAACAAAATCGAAATATAGTTAAAAGGTATATTGTGTTTTGTGTATTTCTTTGTTTAAGTAGTCCATAACGTGTGCCCCACGAATCACGCAAAATAACATAAAAGTTATTCTAGTAAACTCGAGAATGACCTCATAAAACCAGTTATTTCTGGATATAAGACTAAAGATGTGGTATATTATTTTAAAGGCTAAAAAGGCCATATTGAAGTTTCTAGGCTATTTTGAAACATGTCCCACGAGTCACATACATATGTATACTTTAGATGAATGCTGCTGAAAGGAAGAGAAAACAGAGAGCAAAAATGGGGTTGGAGCGGATAAATGGAAATTAGCACAGGAAAAACAAAAGGATTGGGAAAAAAAGAGACGCGAGTGTGCACAGCATTTCCTGAAGAGAAAATATTGAAAGAAAGACTACGAAAATAAAAGCAAAGGGAGAAGAAGCGTTAAGAAGTGGTACAAAATGCAATCAGCTTACCGTTGGGTCCATATAAATGCTTGAATACTTTGAAAAAAGCAGCTGTCAAAACTAAATCCCCTTTACCTACTAGTCCTGGTAAACGGAAAGCAGTACTGCTGCAAATGGTCAAAGATATCATGCCGGATACCCCACTGGACGACATGCAAACAAGTTTTATAAATCGTGGTGTTGCAGATGATGTCAAGGAAAGAGTTCGATCCTTCTACGAAAGCTGACATTAGCCGTTGTTTCCGAATAGGAAGGATGCAATGGCGATAAAAAAAAATTGCAATTTGGTAAAGGTGTTCACGTTAACAAAGGGCACATTATGATTACTATCGCTGAAGCATATTCCAGATTTGTAACTGATAATTCCAAAATTAAGCTCGGAAAGAGCTAATTTTTTAAATTCGGACCCTTGAATGTGCGGCCAATGAACACTTGTATGTGTATGCATAATTCGAACTAGCATTAGACAGAACATTAGAAGTGACTTGGAAACAATGGCAATCCTCTGAAAATATATTCCAAGTTATTAATGCCTATGGAACGGTAAAAGATATTATAAAATAACTAAAGTTCAAGTTATAGTATGTCTTCGTAAAAACCAAATAATTTAAATATTTTCAAACAAAAATTAAAGAAAGTACGAAGGAAGAGGTGGTGATGCAAATAGACTTGGCAGAGAATTTTGCTATTCCAATTGAAGATTAAATTCAATCCGCACACTGGAACCATTCCCAAGTGACTCTGTTTACTGGATGTGTATGGGGCTATCGAGGGGAAGAAAAGCATTCATATGTAATTGTAAGTAACAAGTTGTTACGTGCTGGCTTGCCAGGCGGGTGTCCCATTCTTCCCGGAGGCCTCGCCTTAATGTTGCATTCCCCAGGTGCCGCGCAGGTATGCTTGCACTTAGCACGAGCTAGCTCGCCGGACTGTGGGCTGGTTCTTGCAACCCCGAGGCATGCCCATCGCAACATACACAAAAAAAATCATACCTACTTGCAACACTTCCGCTCCATGGATACCCCCGCAACCTCCTAGCATCTCCTCCTACTACCCCCCCTTCTGCACTCACTCGGCCTAGATGTTGATTGGCCGAGCCACTTCCATGGTCGGCGGTGGCAACTGGCTTTGCACCGACCCCAAAACTCACTCCCTTATCCCCCCGCTGGTCCCGCTCGATTTCACCCTTCACCCCCATATCCGTCCGTATCCACCGCATCTGCAAAAAGGAACACTCAACTCTATATAAATTTATTAATACATATTTATTTGGTTATCAATAAAAGAACGAAAATTCCATGCCCTTCGTGGGCTTTCAACGCTTACGTACTACATAAATTTAATATTATACAGATGTGTTTTCTGTACGCTGTGGCAGCGTATGTACTATCAAGCTGGGAGCGCGCTCATGTATGTGCAGGAATGCCCGTCCACCATTTGCGGGACGCGATCAGCTATGCGCACCTGCATCTACCTGCCTGCACCCCCCATGATCAATACTAAATATTACTTGTGTGTGTGTTATAAAAAAAACAAGTGCGTTAACAAAACAAACGTACTGCTGATGGCAGTCTTACCACAACGGCATGCGCCTGACTCCCCCTTACTATGTCGCGCAACTAACTTGGGGACACCCTCTTTATAATTATCCCGCCACCTAAAAGACGTCTTGGGTTAAGGGTCAAAGGTCAAGAATATATTGACCAGGTGGCTACGCCACTGGGACTGCTTAGATAGCGGGAGGGTGTGAGACGACACCGTCGACTCTGCGACGCAAAGCTTACAAGAAGTGGCCCTCGCCTTAGACACTCTGCTACCACCAGTAGCTCCCTGTGCGACTAGCGCTTTTCAAAGTTTAATTGTATGTATGTATTTGCAATGTTCTGCCCCTTCATATATAATTATACTTAACTGGGGTGCGCCTGAGCGACCCTCTCCTATCCTTTCAACGCCGCTGACGCTGAACAAACTTAACGGACTTAAACTATAAAACCTGGTACGCTTCCGTTTCCGCTGACTTCTCCTGCCCTGAATTGGTGTGATGGTCGCTTGCTTGATAGTGTTGGCGACCGCGTTGATGTATGGCGCGGTGGCTGCGATGGTGGTGAATTTTGCTACTTGGCCTCACTGACTTGCAGCAGGGGTGGCTGCCTGCTCGGCTTTTGCGTTTACAAGATGTCCACCGGCCAAAACGGTTGACCTGACCCAATAAATGCTTGGTGGTGTTGGCGAACGCGCTGATGGTATGGAGCGGTGGCCGTGATGGCAGTGAATTTCGCCACTCGGCCTTGCTGCCTTAATGGGGGCCCTGCTTGACTGGGGGCCTGTAACGATGGTGACCGGGTGGTAATGAAACCCCAGTGGGAGCCTGGCCGATGTAGGGTGGCTTGGCGGGTTAAGTAGCTACCGCCTTGCTGGCTTGGCGTGGTGAAACGTATAGATGCACGAAGCCCCTTACACTGGTGCCGCCGTGATGCTACCCTTGTGCACCGCATATTTAGCGATGGTGTGGTAGAATACATACACTTTGGGGCGATTCGCGGTGATGGTGGTGGCGCTGATATTTGCCCGTAAAGGACCTAGTGACGTCGTTTTTGGCCGTGGCCAACTCCTCGGAGTGGCTGGCACTTTTAGGCGGTCTCTGTGGCGTGAGCGCACTACCCCAGGGCGTGGTGATCCACGCCCTCCTTCCCGAACGCAAAACTCCCCTTGTGCTGGTGATTGTCGAGACTTGGCTTAAATCGGATTTATACGATAGTGAGTTTTTCGATCCTAATTTATACAATGTGTTTCGTAAGGATCGGGATTCATATGAAAACTGGCTGTTCAAGAGGAGGTGGTGTTCTAATTGCAGTTCGACGTAAATTCCGTGCAACAATGGTTGACCTTGGCAATGATGACACCTTGCTCAACCAAGTTTGCGTTCGAATCAAAGGAATGAAATCTCGAAATTATTTATATGTATTTGCTTCTTATATTCCACCTAATAGTAACTTTGAGTTATATAAAGCGCATGTAGATAATGTAATTGGACTATCCCTTGGTCTTAAAAATGACCTTATTTGTGTTCTGCGTGATTTTAATCTCAGTGACATAGTATGGTGTAGTAAGTCTGATAATGCGCGTCTTTTTCCAAGTAATATAACCGGTGAGCGTGAGTCTTACTGTATTGACAATTTCCTTAGTGTAAATCTAATTCAAGTAAACTATATTCTAATTATTTAAATAGATTATTGGATCTTATATACATCAGTGATAATGTTGATTTTTGTATATCTAAATGCAGTTCGCCGATTTCCGAAGCAACTATGCACCCTGTGCGTTTAGAAATCGGGCTAAAATTTTATGTTTTGTGGGAAATCGTGGCTGATGTGAGAAGTGACTTCGATTTTGCGTCTTGTGATTTTTCAGCTCTTAATAAGTCTATTTCTGAAATTAATTGGAATGAACTTCTTTTGGACTTGGACGTTCACAGCTGCTATTCAACTTTTAAATTAAAAGTGAATGAATTCTGTTTAAATAACAGACCTTATAAGTCACCTTGGTATACTAAAGCTTTAATGAATTTAAAAAACATTAAAAACAAATACCTTAAGAAGTTCAAATCAATTAGAATCCAAGCATTCTTTGTAAAATTTCAGCAATGTCAGAAAGAATTTAAGTCATTAAATAATCTTCTGTACACAAAGTATATAAGGAGTACTGAGCGTAATATCAAACCCGAAATATTTCTGGAGCTTCGTAAAATCGAAAAAAGTTTCTAGTATTCCTAGTTCATTATTTTTAGATAACAAGTCGGCTAATACTCCTGTTGAGGCCGCTAATCTTTTTGCGGATTATTTTGTTTCTAATTTTGTTGAAGACGATGTGATTTCACCTGACTTTTCATCTGAAATATCCCCTTCTATTAGTCTAGGGACTTTGCATATCTCCTCTGATGAAGTTTCAAGGGCGATGGTTTCTCTCAATACTTCGCCAAAATCGGACGTAGACGGCCTATCAGCTCTTTTTTTAAGGGCCTGTCCAGCATTGACATACCCTTTGCACTTGATTTTCAACAAATCCCTTTCTTCCGGTATTTTCATTGATGATTGGAAGATTACATCAATTACACCACTTTTCAAAAGTGGTAGTAAAAGTAATGTTCGTAATTATAGGCCAATTGCAAAACTATCAAATATTTCGAAGCTGTTTGAAAGGGTGGTTAAGGCCAAATCTATTTCGCTGTAAAATCATTACTAAGCCCATACCAACATGGATTTATTTCTGGGCGCTCGACAGTTTCTAACTTAATGGTATTTAGTGACTTTTGTACCTCAGCTTTTTCGATTGGCTCGCAAGTGGATTGCAAATATACTGACTTCACTAAGGCGTTTGACAGAGTATCCCACAGGATTCTGATCAGTAAGTTAGCTTGCCTTGGCTTCCATTCATCCGTTTTGAAGTGGATAACGTTATATCTATCCAATCGTCGTTGTGCTGTCTCAATTGATTCCTGAACTTCGGACTTCTTTGTTGCCCCGTCTGGTGTTTCTCAAGGTAGCATTTTAGGCCCTCTACTTTTTGTTCTTTTTAGAAATGACATTGGAAGTTGTTTTACCTTTTTAAGTTATCTTCTTTTTGCTGATGATTTGAAGATTTTTGCGATGGTTAACAGGAAGATGCAAGTAAGCTTCAAAGTGATTTGAACAGTCTTCATTTGTGTTTGTGCCAAGTGTTTTCATTTAACTTTTACTAGGCGTCTTAATGCTACGCCTACTGTTTATTATATTGATAACTGCGTTTTAAACAAAGTTTCAGAGACTAAAGATCTTGGAGTGGTTTTCGAGTCAAAGTTTTCATTTAATAATCACATCAATTTCATTCTTTCAAAGGCTTATTCGGTATTGGGATTCATTCGACGTAGTTCCACTGATTTTTCTGATCCATACACTTTTAAGCTTCTTTTTACTTCTCTTGTACGCTCCAACTTAGAATATGCAGTAATTTTCTGGAGACCCTACAATCAACAATCGATAAATAGGATCGAACGGGTTCAAAAGATATTTCTAAAGCATGCATTGCGTTCTTTACTGTTCGAGGATCCAATGCCACCGTACCAATCCCGGCTATTGCTTATTGATCTATGCTCTCTAAAGAAAAGAAGGTCCATTCTAGCTCTTTCGTTCATTTTCAATATAGTTAATGGCAATGTCGATTGTCCAACTCTTCTAGAGCGAATAAATTTTAACGTTCCGCAAAGATATCTGCGAAGCTTTCTTCCTTTTTACGTTGCTAGTTGCAGAACTAATTTTGAAAGTAATGCACCTATTACGCGCGCCTTAAAAGAATTTAATGACTTATCTTCTTTTAAATTAATTGATTTTTCCTTATCAAGATCTAATTTTGTGTTGATCTTAAATTCTATTATTCGATAAGTATGTTTAAAAAATAATTATTATTGTTTCTTTAGTCTGTAAGGTACTTTGTACTGTAGATGGAAAATAAATAAATAAATAAAAAAGCACAAATACTCCCTATAGCTACTGCGTGCCCTTAAATCACAACTACCTACCCTTGTTTTCCGCTTCTGTAGAAGATAACTCAGGGGAACACTTCCCTGATTTCACTGGAGCTCTTGGCACATGTGCCAAACGCTGGCGTCCCGGTTTCCTTCGTGATGTTGCACGATTCGATTCCCCCTTTTAGTTATGGGGGTTTTTCTTTTGCTTTTTCTCCGGTTGCTTGTGTTTGCTGCGTCTGCTGTGGTTGAAAAGGAATGGAAACCGGAAGAGTTGGCTGCGATTCAGCATTGACGTTTGCTGACGTGTCAAAATTAAACGGAAGCGTACCGCTTATTTGGGTATGGGCCACAGGGTGACCGCAACAAAGTAATGCCACGACAAATACTGCGTATGGTTTTTTCTAAAACAAGTAATGCAGAATTTAAAATCTCATTATGGAACCTCAGGAAGGTAAACATTTTTTCTGACGGATGTGCTGCACAGTTCAAAAATCGATTCACCTTGTCCATCAAATTGTCCAAAAATTTCAATTACGCGCATTTCTTTGAAAGGCGGCGTAGATTTAATTCTAAGCCAAATTTGGTTTGGTCATATATGTAGCCCAAAAAAGTTTAAAATTTAGGCTAAAACTTTTAGCTGTGTGTCATGATGGCTTAATCAAACTTTTGTGTAATCGAATATGTCATTCTGAGCCAAGCCATGATTAATTTATGATATGATAAAGTTTATCATAACCATACATTGAGTAAACGAGTCTTAGTAGCAGGGGCGAGCAATCGCATTGAGAAGGATTTTGGAGACATTTTGTTGCAACACCTGAATTTATTTCGCGGTTAAAGCGCCGGTCAACAAACCATCCATGGACAGATCTTCGTGTGTAATAGCAGCCGCTTTTTCGAACTTACTCGACGAATATCTTACACTTGAAGTGATTGGACGGCCAAATGAGATGCGGCGGCGACTCCGTCCGGTACCCGCAGCATTCGGATCAGATGTAATGGATCACTTCGCCAAACAATCCCCTGCAAACTTACTATATGGTTTGGTGAAACAACTAGCTGACGGTATATCTTGGCAATTTCCGCAGCACCGGCGTACCGTTGGATTCGAAAAGTAAGAGATTTGTTGTAGTGGTGGACCAACAAACCATGCATCGTTTAGAGATTTCCTTGTCGTCGTTTTAGCGGATGCATTAAAAACGACTCTTAATTTGGTCGTTGCACTTGACACCTTTATCACTGGGTCATACAACGTCGGACACCGCCGAAAGCCGGGGCAGCTAGAGCGGCTTTTCTCTGTAGAATAGCAATTTCATTATTGTTTTTCATCTAATAAATAAAAAAAAACCTCGGACTAGTAGTTTTGCTTCGGCTTCCAGGTGGTTCAGAGTGATGAGCTTATGCAAGATTCGATAGTCTCCCAGCCGTACACCCGATTTTAGCGGCGATTGGAAACGGGCATCTGGTGTTCTCTTATGCGTAGACTGGAAGGGATCTTCGCAAAATTTTGTATCCCTTGTTGAATGTATTTTTTCCGGTGCGTCCTCCAACTCCCATAGCCTTGTCAAAGCCCTTTCAAAATGTGCCTCAGAAAATAAAGTTGCATACATGGCATCAATGAGTTATCAATACTTCCAAATTTGACTTTAGCGGTAGAGTCTAGGTGAGCGAATTTTCGCAGCTGTATATTTTGTGAGTGCCCTTACAACAAAGACAACTCGTGCTTTTTAGATTGTGTATGGCGTGGAAAGCTTTGGTGGTTTTGCTGACTGATGATAACATGGATAGGGATCTGCACCGAGTCTGAAGAAATGTTGACAGCTGTTCAAGTTTTGGATGCTCCCATTGCTTCCTGGTCTCAAACTCTAGTTTACCCACTACTGCATGAACTAGCCAGTCGTCCCAAAAATTTACATGGCGGCCCAACGCTTTTAGTTCACGAATGTGCTGTTGATACGGGCTTAACACGACTTAATTAGAACGCGTTTCGACGATGAACTGCATGATTCTGAAACTAGACTTCAGCAAGTCCCATGCCTCCTTATAATTAGCGTCGTGGAAGTTTTTGAACCGCTGATTACTTTCAACACTTAACCTTTCAAACAACTACGTAAATAATGCATTTTCTGTCCACCTACAGAGCTGTTTTATCAAGTTTGATACAGCTAACCTTGTCCAAATATAGGATATGCGGCCAAATAATTATAAAATAAAATGAATGGGCGGTTTATGTTTATTGTTAAAGAAAATAACACTTGTTCTTATTTGCACTTATTGTGCGATAAAAAGAATAAAAGGCGAAACGGTTTCGCAAACATCAAGCTGTGTAGTTGTGTTTTTATTTGCTCTGTGTTTTTATTTAACAATTGAAAAATGTCTTGACATTTTAATGTTACATTTAAAGTTAAAAGAGTTAAATACTTAATGTGCTTCGCTACTTGGTGTGAAAAATTACTTAAAGCTTTGATTAGTGAACAACAATCTTAATTCATTCTAGTGAATTTGTGTGTGCCGAGTTTTTTCCATATTTTTTTGTTGCATGTGAAAGGCTCGTACATTACATTACAATTATTATTGAGTGCTGATTTGCTTTTTATACCTTTCATGAACATTAAATGGTATTATAACTTTGATCCGATGTTTGTAAGTATGAGAAGAAGAAGATATAGACCCACCATTGAGTATACCGAAAAGATCAGGACGATGAGCTGAGTTGATTTAGCCATGTCCGTCTGCCTGTTTGAACGCAAACTAGTTCCTCAATTTTAGAGATATCTCAATGAAATTTTGTATGGAGTCGCCATTTTGTCGGAACCAGTAACATCGGACCAACACAACGCATAGCTCCCCTACAATCGATTGTTCCGATAAACGCGTGTTGGCCTATAACTGCTACAATTTAAAAGCTAGGACAGCGAAATTCTGCAGGTTTAGTACATACTATATACGTAACGTGTGTCGCCCAGATCGGACCAACATAAAATATAGCTCCCATAGAATCGATAGTCTCGATAAATGGGTTTTGGGCTATAAATTTTGCAGTTAGGAAGCTAGGAACCACTTTGATACTTATTACATATGAGATGTGTGTAATGAAAATCATCCAGATCGGGCCTATGTATATTTAAATTAACATTTTTGAAGAGCATGTACAAATTATAAGGATCGGACCCTCAAAAAACTTATACGTATTCATGAAAGGTATAAAGCCTTTGGCACAGCCAAAGACAGTCCTCTCCTTACTTGTTTGACTTCTGTTGTTGTTGTTGTTGTAGCAACAAAAATCACTCCCCTTGGCCGGATACGAATCCGGTACGCTCCGGTACTCCCTCGCGGTACTGCCCGACTGTCGTGGTAGCGATTTGGTATGACCAGTGCAACCTTCTAGGTCATGTCATCCCTCCTTCCGAATGGAAAGAGAAGATGGGTAATGAGAGGTGAGAGGCAGCACATCCGTAGATCAACAATCGAGTTGCACATCATTACCTTTGTGCGCAGGCGCGTAGCCAGAAATGAATTTCCGGGGGGGTTTTGGCCAAAGTGTCAGTAAATAAGAATTACCTGTAAATACACACATATTTATATTTTCACATATTACATACACAGCCTTTTAACCACCTAGTTTAACAAACATATACCAGAGGTGCAGATTGCAGATTGGAGATTCAGCCTCTCCACTGTATTGACCTGCAAACAAAATTTTAAGAGTACGTAAGTATCTCAGATGCGGGTGGAAACACGGCCTTTCAACCGCCCGGTCCACGTGACACAAACCAGAAGGAGCAGATTGGGGACGCGGCCTCCCCACTGCATTACCTTGTAACTGAATATGTTGCGAGTATAATTGATTACTTATAAACGTACTGAATTATTATAGATGCGGGCCGAAAACACGGCCACTCCAACCGGCTAGATGCAGAAGAGCTAGTGAGACAGAATAAGCGAGTAGATGTAGTGTAAGTATGTACATGCCTATATAGCTATATCTATATACATATCTTTGGTAGTAGGACAAGAACGACTTTCTTTGATCAATATGATCAATACTCCAGACTAGATGAATGAAAAATCTAACAAAAGATCCCCAGCTAAGAACTGAAATAGTACAGTAACGCTGACCAACTGACGTTGAGACATGTGCTCAAACCACCTCCCGACGGAATACTTAACGGTAGTACCGGGGGGATCTTTACATGACGGTAGGAGGTTTAGTGTGTTAAAGTCATACACTGACTATGAGGCTTTCGATGCTTCCTCCTCTGAAAAAAAAAAAAAAAAAAAAAAAAAAAAAACATATTACATATTTATACCTTTATTTATTTGAAATTTTCCTCTTTCTACACGGCTAAAAATTTGAGCCTAGATTTTAAACCATTCATTGGTTTACACAATTTTTAAAACTTTTTGGTAATAAATTCCAAACCTTTCTCAATTTTTTTCGGTTTAGTTTTAAAACTTAATCGGGATAAACAAAAATACAACAAAAGTCGTATAGACAGCGAATATGTGCACTTTTCGCACAAAATTCATGAGTGCGCCGTAGCTCAGTAGGTAGAGCATTGCGCACTGATTTGGGGCACGTCGGTTCGAGTCCTAACATTTTTTAAAAAAACATAAAAAATTGTTAACAACATTTTAAACAAAAGTTAGAAATTTTTTAAGTTTTCTTGAATTTTCATGAATTCCCACAAAGTTCTTAACTTTGAGTTGCAGTATTTTTATTGTTTTTTTGCACATTCTTTCATGCAAAAATAATGAAATTAGTCGAAGGAAGTTAATCTTACTGGAAATTCCAAACAACACTTTGAACGCAGACATACTGTTCTAGGTGTATATGTAGCCTCAACATTTGTTGGCTATTTATGACAATTTCAGCATACCGGGCTTTCTTTTAAACTTTTTCAATCCTTCTTTGCCAAATTATCGTCACTTTTTATTATCACCTCACAAGTATAAGTACAATTTAATTGTTACTTTCTCTGATAATTCAATACGACTTCGTTGTGTACAGCTTAGTAATTTTTGGAAATTTTTTTTAACTTCTTGTTCAAGTCTGATAGTTTTGCGCGAATTTCTTAAATAGCCAAATGAGTGAACCGTTGCGGGAATTTAGTTGTGACCTCTCAGACTTGCTCTGACAATTGATTAGCGACTACCAATAACTTCTCTCAGTGTGAAATATTATTTAATTTTATTCTTTCGTATTTTCATTATTGCTATTAATGCTAATTTTTTAACAGGGGTTTTAAAAGTGAATAAAGTAATTATTCTAGTACAGACGCATATTTTTAAATTTTCGAAAATTTCGGTGGGGTTCCACGGCCCCGAACCTGCCTCTAGCTATTGAACTTATAGATTTCGCATCTCTAAGACCTAGTACGGCTGTTCGAACAACATAGCATACAGTTCCATTTGAAACCCGCGTTACCAGGTCCATGTAGATCGCTTAGAATCAGTTCAAAAACAATTTTTACTATTTGACTTAAGAGACCTTCATTGGGATCCTTTGTATAATTCGCCACCGCATACGAACCGCTTAGAACCAACTAATCTTCATACCCTTTCTAGTCAGAGGAAAATGTTCGGAATTGTTTTTATGACAAAATTACTAAATGGTTCAATCACAAGCCAATTTGTTTTGAGCGAAGTGAACTTTAAAGTACCCTCTCGCACCATTTTAAACCACTTATCTTGAAACATTGCCGAACCAATTTTAAATTAAATGAGTCTTTCCGTTGTTTGTGTCAAGATTATACATTGAGAGTCTGGTAAGTTTTATATTTCGGACTCACTCTGCAGCATAAAAAATGCAATGCTTTCTATCCTAAATACATATCAACAAATTGATTTCATATCCTTTGATTCTTATCTTTATTCTTAACACAAACTATCCGATGTCAACTAATTATTTATTAATTGTGTAATCTATCTTATGTCTATCTTACTTAGCTGATAAAGTTTTCTCTGTAGCTGAGCAATTTTAGATCTCGACGATTAACAAACCAAAGCCTTTCAACGATTCGCCACGAACGAACAATCCGGGTGTCATGCGGATGCGCCCCTCGCGCCGGTCGTGCGAGATATGGTGGGTAATCCGATGGAAAGTATTATTAAAAAGGCGGTTGGCTAAGAAGGAAAATTGTCAAAAATTTAATGAAAACGAAACGTGTAAGACAAATGTCAGAACACTCAGGCCCTTATATAGAACATATCGCACTTGTTACGTTAAAGTCTAACAACTCAAAATTTGAACACTTTCAGTAGAGACGAAAAACTGTTTCCGTAAATCTATATATATGTATATGTATATAAAAGTAAGTTGTGTCAGTTACACCATCTATAACTCAAGAACATCTGAACCGGTTTGGCCGGAAATTTGGTGAGGAGGTAGTTGAGAACCAGGAAACGGACATAGGATACTTTTTATCCCGGTATTCCCGTTTTCGAGATATCGCCAATATGTGTACCAGGGGTGACCCCAGAATATATTTGTACAATATGGGCATCAAATAAAAGGTATAAATGAGAGTTTCAAAAACAAGTAGGTTTAAGTTCTACATATGTGTGAATGCATCTTCGAGAGTTTTAATAGGATATGGGGCTTATTTCTATGTGCGAATGCGTTTGTGAAAATGGTGGAACGATTGAGACATATAATCGAGATTTGGAACGGGAACGTGAATATGATCCTCAGGAATTAAATTTATCAGTGCAAACGAATGTTCCCCTACTGAATCAGTAGCAAAGGTATGTTTATGATACGCTTATGAAGGCAATTGATGATGGAAATGGTGGTTTATATTTCCTGGATGCCCCTGGGGGAACTTAATTTTAGCCACTGTTCGTGAAAGATCCAACATTTCGGTTGCAGTTGCTTCTTCGGGAATAGCAGCCACATTATTAGAAGGTGTCGTACGTCTCATTCTGCCTTAAAACTGCCGTTAAATCGGTGCAGTGAAATAACTCCCAAATGAAATAACTCCCAACAAAAAAATGAAATAACGCCCAAATATTTTCCATGCAAGTTGGGACTTATTTCATTATGAAATAGCTCCCAATTCATTGGGACTTATTTCATAATTTTAACTGGGAATTATTTCATGATGAAATAACTCCCAAATGAAATAATCCCCAATAAAATATCTTTGGGAGTTATTTCATAATTTTTGGAAATTGGGAGTTATTTCATTTTTTGGGACTTACTTCATTGCTTGTAATCCAGGCATTGGGAGTTATTTCATTTTTAATGGGAGTTATTTCATTTTTGTTGGGGAATATTTTTAGCGAACTAACGTCATTGACATTAATTCGCATTAAGAAACCGAACTAAAGTCAGTACATTTTTTTTATATTCCAAATTTTCATTTTTCATTATCACCTTCGACTTATGATCATTATATCATAAATCTGGGATTTTAAAAATGAATCTGAGATTGGCTTAGGTCAGATCCCCAATTCGGGGCGTGATCAATGGTATTTATGTGCAGAACTCCTTTCCGCATTGGCGGCCTTCGGCCGCGCTTCAAAAAATAACCCTGGGCTACGCCATTCCAACTCCGGGTGGTTGCCATAGCCGTGGCTACCGCCACGGTGATGTCCTTCCGCGTGCCACTCTTTTCTCACAGGGTAATGTGATTACAACAACCACATGAAAATGGCTTTAACTGCAAATATCTCGCAAACTACTAAAAATATTGGTTCAGCGGAGTTATATTCATGCTCCTGGGACCAAACCGCGTCTCCTGATACATATCTCAACATTTTTGGTTGTGTATTAGCGCTCGGTACCCCACGTAAACGATTACCCATGTCTAGATTTAGAATCTGAAATGAGATTTTTTTCAACCGTTCAAAAGTTATTTGCAGTTAAAGTTCACAATTTTCTGTCATTTTCATGTGGTTGTTGTAATGGCATATTACGCTGAGCCAAAAAAGTGAAAAAGTGGGAAACGTGGCACGCGGAAAGACATCACCGTGGCGGTAGCCACGGCTACGGCACACACCCGGAGTTGGAATGGCGTAGCCCAGGGTTATTTTTTGAAGCGCGGCCGAAGGCCGCCAATGCGAAAAAGAGTTCTGCACATAAATACCATGGATCACGCCCCGAATTGAGGATATGACCTAAGTCAAATTTTCGCCTGCGGCGCTACTTCGTCGAATCTCAAACCCAAATGCCTCAATGACATTAATTCGCATATCCAAAGCGAACTAAAGTCAAAATATTATACGAATTAACGGCACTGACTTTAATTCGTTTTTGGTCATGCGTCTTAATGTTACTGACATTAATTCGCCTTTTGGGTGCGTAATTTGTTTGGAGGTTGAGCCCACTGTACTATTGATGCCGTGCAAACATTTAAAAATATGCAACGCTTGTGTTCTAATGCTGCAAGCTAAGAGTATTTCTGAAGGACTAGGAAACTTTAACTATCCGATTTGCCGTCAAAAGGTCGGCAACACTATTCAGGTTTTCATGTAATTGTTACATTCACATATCTATGTACATATTAACATCCTGTATTTTTCAAATTTCATTGTAACTGATTATATTGTAAAAATATACCATTTCAAATTTTGATTTTGGATTCAATTCATTTTTTTTTGGGACTTATTTCATTTGGGAGTTATTTCATTTTTTTGGGGACTTGTGGTTTCATTGTGAAATAACTGCCAAATATTGGGAGTTATTTCATTTCCTTCTTTGGGAGTTATTTCATTTATTTAAGATGGGAATTATTTCATTTTTATTGGGACTTATTTCATTGGGAGTTATTTCATGGGAGTTATTTCATTTGGGAGTTATTTCACTGCTCCGTTAAATCTTCAAAAGTTGAGGAACCTGTATGTAATATTGCAAGAAACTCAGCAATGGCAAACGTTTTATCAGCAACAAAGATGGTATTTTGGGATAAACCTGCATTAGAAGCATTTGAAAGAACATCGAAAGATTTACGCAATTACGCAATGACCCGAGACCTTTTGGAGGCACAATGGTTCTTCTGTCTGGTGATTTCCGCCAAATACTGACAGTAATTCCAACTTCCGGATTACCACCGCACAACTTGCAACTGAAGGTTGGCTCAGTAGTCATCATGCTTCGCAAAATAATTCAACCAAAACTGTGCAACGATACGCGTTTGGTTGTAAAAAAATTAATGAACAATCAATCAATTAACAAATCACAAAGCCAATCCTTGAAAGTTTGTGGTCTGAATCTCGAGAATCAATGTTTTACCTATGGTCAATTATATGTGGCATGTTCAGGAGTCGGAAGACCATCTGCGTTGTTTGTTCTGATTTGCCTGATAACAAAACAAAAAATGTCGTGTATCACAAAGTGCTTAACTGAATAAAACAAGAGAGTCTAAAAAAGCCTATTAAAGAATAGCTAAAATATTTACTAGATCTCTTTTATTTATCCTAACCATAATAAACAAATGAACTTAATAAAATAAACAATTTACTTAATTATTATCACTAAGACGGAACAAAATTCGCTGGGAGATTATAGACAAATTATTTTCAGATAAGCAGGTAAGCCAAATTTAAGGCAGGACAACGTCTGCTGGGTCTACTAGTATTAATAATATATTACAAAGAAAAAACAATGTTATTGCACTAAAATGTCATTAAAAATAATATAACCGTTGTTTCATTTTTATTTGTTTAGTATTTGCACGAAAATAACAAATTTTTGAGTTATTACTCTTTTCCTGAAATTTTTTTTATATACATAGTGGTATTATTTTGAGTTGTCTCTGTTTAACTGAATATTCTCACTGGAATTGATAAATATGATTTTCTATAAATAGGCACTATTCAAAATGTTACACTTTATGTGACACACTAACGAACAAATTTGATAGAACACTTGGATACAACTAAAGATGTAACTCTTTAGGTGAGTCGAAAGAAGTCATTCTGAAAACAAAGAGAGAGTCATAACGGTACCTGAACGATTTTTACAGTGGGTAGAGATGACCACTGCACATTATTTTCTTGCAAAAAACTAAAATTTGGAGTTGTTACACTTTAACGTAACAAGTGCGATATGTATGTCCAGTGTTTGCAAAAATGTGTTCTCTTTTCTGCTCACTAAACCTTTTACAATCAAAAGCAATTCTCTGTTCGTAAGGTTTAGCACAATTTTCGTTGCACATCTTGAACTATTTTTTTTTTTTTTGTTTTGCGTAACCCTATGTACTCTTCTCTTATCATTGTGTTCTTTCTGTTTATCTCTCTTTTCCAGTTTTCTGCGTTCCGTCGCATTAAAGCTGTAAGAAACCCATACAAATTTACCTTACATGTAACCAATTAGCATTGTTTTTGCTTTTACCTTTCTTATCGAACATACTGGAAAAATTCTTCACGACTCTCTATTAAAAGGTCCACCCCATGCGTGTACGCCGACGATTCCGACTCTGAATTGCAAGTTCCAGGGGAACTTGGTGGCGTCGTCCAAGCATCTAAACTTTTATTTTGATGAACAAGCAAAAACTTAGTTGATATATTCATAAACACACTATTACTTTTTTATTACAAAATCATATCACATCCTTCGTTTGAAAATTGAAAAAAAAAGATATCATGGCAAGGAATACAGAGCTACTAGCCCACTTCCTGTTGGTAATACTGATGCTTGATGGTCAACTTACTGAACAGAACTAAGTGCTGCTTGGTTTTCCAAACAAAATTTGACTAAGCACTTTAAATGTGGTTTTGCATTTTACTATTTGTTTGGCAAGTTTTTATTATTTTCATAGATGAAACTCTATGCCTGGAGTGCAGGGATGCCTCCCTGGGTGATTTGGAATGTTTTGCATTTGTTCAATAGGTGGTTTTGCATAGGCACCAGCGTTGTGTGAATGAGCTTATAGCAAAACAAGGATTATGATTTACATCGCCGAAATTTTTTTATAAAGCTTCCAATAAAAATAGTTTTTAAAAACAATTTGCTGCAAAATTTAATAGCCAATGAACTTAAGATACAGAAGTTAAGTAAAAACGCCTTCTCAGAAATTGCTTCAATGTTAAAGCACGTGCTAATCATTTTATATGTATAACTATTTTGAAATAGAATTATTTTGGTGCAGGCAAATAAGTTTGGTATTTTTGACAGAAGAATTTAATGTTTGTTGTGCAGAGCTTAAAGCATTTGTACAACCATAGATCCGTGTTATTCAAACAAATAATTACCTTTACCATTTTTTTACAGATGAATTTCGCAGCAAAGTAGCTTGCCACAATGATATTGCTCAGTTGGAGTGCAATCCGTATTCCCGCATCGCAGTGTACAGTGCAAATTTTGGCCGAACAGAGTATGAAAGCATTCAATGTCCTCAGCCGCAAGGAGTACGAGAAGAAAGTAAGTTTTGTTATTATGATAATTGAGGAGTTGCGTGCAAAAAGGGCACTAAGTGAAATGTGCCCTTTTTGCGTAAAACGGCTAATTGGAAAGAATAATCTATGTTTTCTATCCCCTCCAAATGTGGTTTCGCTATCTTTTAAACTGGCTTAGCAACATCAAAAAATTTGAGCTATATATGAGTACTTGCTATTTTTTTTCCAAAATTATGATTTGTTGTTCATATGTACGCTCGTACAGTATTTTTCTTATACATTACCCGAAATAGCTTTAAAAGCATCCATTTTATTGCATTTTTCACCAATTTCTGCTTCAGCAAAACTATTTCAAATAATTTTTTATAAATAATGGGAATTATTTTTTAAAAGTGTGTGCAAAATAAAAATTTGTTTTTAGCAAAAAAAAAATGCCTAATACATCACTATACATAAATGTATTTTTGATTTTAATTCTTGGTATTGTTAACGATAAGCTCATTCATTGGACCCTGACCCAATCCTTGGTCTTTTATGGAAATAAGTACCCGTGCATGACATATGTACTCGTATTAGTTCAATATCATTTAATTTTCAGTACAACATAATGCCTTTAGTTTTGTACTTTGTGTTTGTTTTGCTGGCTCGAGGTCAGTATTTTGAAAAAAGGAATAAAACAAGTGTTTTTTCTTCTTTATGCCTTTAGGTTTGTAAATATGTGTACTAGGTTACGTAATAAAAGTCCGCTTGGAATACAAAATTATTAATATTTACAGAATACACGTCTTTATGAAGTTAAAACAAGATTTATCCTTCGCTTTCCTGGTTATATACAAAAAGGGCACATTTAACACCGATTTATTTAATCTTTTTTGGCTAACAATGTGAAGTGTCGCTTTTGTAACTTTACCAAGTTAAAAGATAATACCCTAGATAACAATAATATCAATATCTTTTTCTATATACTACAACAACAAAAAAGTTACAATGCTTCAAAAGTTTAAAACACGAATATCCCTAAACATCCGTTTCATAGAAGTGCCCAAATCCTCTATTATTAATATTTTTCTTAATGTTTGCTGGGTTAAGCTTCTTCCGCCGATAAGGTTGACAGAAAATATTCAAAGTTTCTACTTTTCTTTCTTTACATTTCAACGATTTCGCGTCATCATAAGGAAACTCTGCCCAGCTAACCCGGTTTCACCAGCTCGACTAAACTTAGTTAAGTCACGATTTTCACTATTTCAGTTTCACCATCTAACTTAACTAAGTCACAACTTAGTCAGCCTTTCAGCTGACTCAGGGCCGGTTTCACCACCTCGACTTAACTTAGTTAAGTCACGATTTCACTTTTTCAGTTTCACCATCTAAAGCAGCCATTATGCATACTTAGCATAGACTTGACTTGACTTGGAACTGCCACTTAGCGTTCTGTTTAATGAAGTTTGCATGTATCCGATTACCCTACTTGACTTGACTTAGAATTCTGTTGAGTTTTGATTTTCTATGTAAATTCTAAGTTTAGTGAGCGCCGTGAGAGAACTGTGTGATGCCATACCTTTTTTTTTTTAATTTGGAATAAAATCCTCCAACCATTCTATAGAGATAAGAATTTTTGGATGTATATTATTCATATGGCAGCCGCAAAACTTACTGTCAAATAAATTGAATTCAAATTAGGCTAACCTAAAAAAAAATTTTTTTTCCTCCCAAAATGTTTTATAGTTTTTTTTTGGCATTGACTATATACTGATTGTAGATAAGCTCAGAAAATCGAAACCTAATGCCAAGAAAATTCGTTTTGGTACTGAGTACTGAGTTACATGTAAAAAATCACACGATTACTTTTAAAAAACAATTCGATATGGGAAACTTTTACTCTTATTTGAAACTGGCTAGTGTGCTCTCTTGTTATTTTTCTAAGTGCTAAATGGCAGTTCCCAAGTCAAGTCAAGTCTATGCTAAGTATGCATCATGGCAGCTTAACTTAACTAAGTCACAACTTAGTCAGCCTGCCAGCTGACTTTTCCTCGACTAAGTCAGTGTTGCTGGCATTCGAAACCCATACGTCAGAAATGTTACTAATTTGCTTTGTGCACCGTCCCAGTTGGAAACTTTGTCATGCATGACTTTCACGAGGTAAGCGTAGATGCACGTTAACGCTTGTTTGGAAGCATGCAACCATTATGAAACCATCGTTTTCAATTAAGCACTATTTTACCACCTTCCAATCAAAGGGATATGCGGCCTTCGATCTACACATGTACATATATATTCCTTGGTGCATTTCGATGCATTATTATCTCTCAATGGGTACTGGTATGAAAAAATACTACTATGTATAAACAGCTGACCGGGTTGTTATGGTCAAAACTATTTAAGTTACTAAGTTGGTGAAACCCAAAATTAAGTTAGTCGCGAATCTGTGCTAACTAAAGTCGCGACTTAGTTTTAGTCTTAGTCACGTATGTAGGTGAAACCGTCATAACTCTGAACATATTTGGTCTAAATTAATCATTTTTAGATATGTGTGTCCTTTGGTCAAGATTTATGTAATTTTGGAAAAGTGGGCGGTGCCACGCCCACATATTTTGTGTTTTGTTTGTACTTCAATAATGTCCAAAGTTTATGGTCGATCTCTTCTAAACTTTCCAGATTGGTTCAGAAGATTGTTGTGTACGATTAAGGCTATATAAATTTTTGGAAAAGTGGGCGGTGCCACTCCCCCAGGCTATATAAAATTTAAATCATCATAACTTTGAATATATGTGTTTGGTCTAAACTAATGATTTTTGGACATGTGTGTCCCTTGGTCAACAATTATATAATTTGGGAAAAGTGGGCAGTGCCACGCCCACATTTTTTGTATTCAGTACGTTGTTTGTACTTCAATAATGTCCAAAGTTTATGGTTGATCTGTTTTAAACTTTTCCAATACGTTAAAATCTTCGTTGGGTACGACATACATAGGCTACATTTGTAAATTTTTTGGAAAAGTGGGCAGTCCCAAGACCACAAGCTAAGTAATATTTCAATTCGTTATATCCCTGAATGTATTTGCTTTAGTGACATTTTAACGTTCTTAAATCTTAATCAAAGCACTTAATTTTTTTTGTTTGTTATTGCCGTTTATACATATCCAGAGGCGTTAAGTGGTAGGTATAGGATATAATTAAGGAAATACTAACTATACATTTGCTCAGCAGCGCGTAATGGTTTTTTTCATACCCATTGAGTACAAAAGATCCGTTTTTTGAGTTGGACATCCAAAAAATTTATTTGTTTATACCAAAGACGTTAAAACCGGAAACATTGTATATCCTAAAGCACTGCAATAAATGGAATGTTAAAAACTAATAGAAAAATATTTGAAAATGTATTTCTAGGGAAGTCACTGGTCAGGCAGAACAACGTTTGCCGGGTCTGCTAGTTTTTTATAAATAAACTGCCCACTTTTCCCAAAAATTTTCAAATGTAGCCTATGTATGTCGCACCCAACGAAGATTTTATCGTATTGGAAAAGTTTAAAACAGATCAACCATAAACTTTGGACATTATTGAAGTACAAACAACGTACTGAATACAAAAAATGTGGGCGTGGCACCGCCCAGTTTTCCCAAATTATATAATTGTTGACCAAGGGTCACACATATCCAAAAATCATTAGTTTAGACCAAATACATATATTCAAAGTTATGATGATTTAAATTTTATATAGCCTGGGGGAGTGGCACCGCCCACTTTTCCAAAAATTAATATAGCCTTAATCGTACACAACAATCTTCTGAACCAATCCGGAAAGTTTAGAAGAGATCGACCATAAACTTTGGACCTTATTGAAGTACAAACAAAACACAAAAGGTCCAAAGTTTATGGTCGATCTCTTCTAAACTTTCCGGATTGGTTCAGAAGATTGTTGTGTACGATTAAGGCTATATTAATTTTTGAAAATTTCATAAAAATTCTGAACCGATTTTTGACGCCTATAAAGGACACACAGACAAACAGACACACATTCATTTTTATTTATAAGATTTTCAGTTGCGATAATGCCCTGTTATCCCTTATTCCATCAAAATTAAAAAGGAAGATCAATTCATCGGACATTATCCTCTGAAACACCTCATCCACTGTCCCAGTGGTATTGAAATAAAAACCAATATTTATCAAAAATGTTTTTTATTGATCAACAATCTTGTTTAGCATTGATTCCAGTAGTCTGGCTTCTAAAGTTTTTCCTCCACCTCTTGCAGGTCGTCCTCAAGTTTCCCTGTCAAACGACCCACCGACCGCAATATCTTGCTCGCCAGCACCTTGCACTCTCGAAGAGTCTGGTTTTGTGCCTTTGCATCGCCTGGTCGCCATACTGCTCTACTTTTTAAAGGCGGTCATCTAGTTTTTGGTGATTTGCCAGCAAAAGATTTTGATTTTGTAGCAAAAGGTTCTGATTTTGTAGAACCTCTTCAAAAATCGCTGTATGTGAAACCACAACTTCACTAAATGTACACCCCGTTTCGAATTTTTTTTTAACTGCAAGATAAAAAAAGTTCTATGTAAAGCAATAATAAATAAAGTACAGTGAATGAAGATATACATACAGTGTCGGACAATACAATCGCACCTCCTTTTTGTCATCGAACTAAAACAAAGACGTTCAACAAATAAAGTTTCAGATAATTTCATATAAAACTTTGGCTTATGTTGTACCAAACGTCGTTCAAGGTTTTACTAAGAGCTTTGCACAAAATTCAAAATAATTTAGCAAATTTTGACCTAATTTTTCAACTTTTTTCCTCGGAACTTTAGAAAAATTCTGAGTACGCAGTTTTGTAGCCCATTCAATTTGACTCTGACAAAGTGCAAATATTAAGTAGCTCCGACAGCGCCTTGATTTTAGAATGCATATAAGGAAATTAGAGTTTGAACTTTTTCAAACTAGAACAATTTTAACATGAAAATTGTAGTTGAATACTAGTATGGAATAGACTTTTTCTGACTAGTATGATTTCAACCAGAAAATTGTAGTTGAATACTAGTATGGAATAGACTTTTTCTGACTAGCATGATTTCAACCAGAAACTTGTAGTTGTATACTAGTATGGTGTCTGACTAGTTTGGTGTTTCACTGCAGGGCACATGCAAGCACATACACACATATACACTCACTCGCATATACATTGAAACTAGCGGGGCGGCAAAAACAAACGGATCTCTCTCCAGGATGATGTTGAATGCTAGAGGGCCCAAGCAAAAAAGTAGGCAACTTATAGCCAGCGTTCTCAAGTCCGTAATTCTTTATGGTGCAGAAATTTGGTCAGACGCTTTTCGAATAGCCTCATACAGTCGCGGGGTTCGTTCGGTATACAGGCTATGTGCTCTTCGAGTATGTTCGGGGTTTCGCACGGTATCGGAGGATACAGCGTTGGTGGTGGCGGGCCTCTATCCAATTGACCTGCTCGCAGCGGAGACAACTTTCGAAGCACCAGATGGAGCCGATAGTTTCAGTCGAAATAGCTGGCAAACCTAAATACCATATCCGTATGACAGCGCAGGTGGGATGCTTCCACCAATGGTCGTTGGACTTATAAACTCATTCCTTCTATCGAAAGCTGGTTAAAAAGACCGCATGGGGAAGTGGACTTCTACCTAACACAGTTGCTGACGGGCCATGGATGCTTCAGGCACTATTTCCATCGTTTTAACCTAGATGAAGCCGGGTACTGCGAGATGTGTGGCCCTGAATTCAATGAGGACGCCGAGCTGTGGTGTTTCACTGCCCTCGTTTCGACGCTGAAAGGCAGCACCTGCACGAAGCGTTTGGTGAACGCCCCACGCCTGAAAACATAATACATAACATGTTAGCAATGCCGAGTAATTGGGACGCCGTGTGCTCGTTTGCTGCTACACTAATATCGAAACTTAGATGGGAGGAGCGACAAAGAATGTTGAGACGCAGAGAGGGAGCCACAGGCCTCCTCTGAGTTGGTCTGTAACTAATAGGTAAGTGTATGTTTGCTAACATTGCGGATTTAATTTATGCGGTATTGGAACCTCGGCCGTTCCAACTGCCCTGGCTACCATGACAGCTGTTGTACGAGTAAGTGTCTAAAAGGAAACTTTGGCGATTTGACCAGATGCGGTATTGGACCCACGGCCGTTCCAACCGCCTGGTCTGCGCGACCCATATCTGAGCCAAATGGGTATTTAAATTGTAAGTATCGGGAGCAGATTGGGAACACGTCCACTCCAACTGTTCTGGCTGCGATGACAGCCTTGTACGAGTAAGCGTCTGACTGAAAGCATTGTCGATTTAACCAGCTGCGGTATTGGGCCCACAGCCGTTCCAACCGCGTGGTCTGCGTGACCAATACCTGAGCCAAATGCGTATTCAAATTGTAAGTACTGGGAGCAGATGGGAAACACTGCCACTCCAACTACCCTGGCTGCGATGACAGCCGCGTACGAGTAAACGTCTGACTGAAAGCATGGTCGATTTAACCAGATGGGTATTGGTTTATTTAAATTGTAAGTATTGGGAGCAGATTGGAAACACGGCCACTCCAACTGCCCTGGCTGCGATGGCAGCCTTGTACGAGTAAGCGTCTGACTGAAAGCATTGTCGATTTAACCAGCTGCGGTATTGGACCCACAGCCGTTCCAACCGCCTGGTCTGCGTGGCCAATACCTGAGCCAAATCCGGTATAAACCAGATGCGGTATTGAAATAAAAAATGCAGTAAGTCGTATGTATGTAGTTATAATTATACAGTTTTAGAATCTTTAACAAGTCTGAAGTTTTTTTCAATAACACCCCCAGCTAGTAGAAAGAAAAATTCCTATTAAAAGATCCCCAGTCAAGAACTGAAATGGACGGTTTACGCTGACCAGCAGACGTTGAGCCTAGTGCACAAACCACCTCCCGACGGAATACTTCACGGCAGTACCGGGGGGATCGGTACATGACGGTAGGAGTTTTAGTGCCGGTTCAAGTCCCACACTGACTTTAAGGCTTTCGATGCTTTCTCCTGTGAAAAAAAAAAACACTCACTCGCACACACACATGCATACAAGTCCCTGCCAAAGACGGGAAACCCAGAAATATTGTATTTATTTCTAGGGAAGTCAGTGGTCAGGCAGTACAAGGTCTGCCGGGTCTGCTAGTACTATTTAAAAATTTACTTCTGTTTTTTCCTTTATTGACACAAATTAAAAAAAAAAGTACCGTAAAAGGGTCAGGTCTTAATATTTAATTAGCTACACACTATTTTGTAGGACATCGAATTCCCTCATACGTCTGTGGAGCTTTAAGGGTGTCACACGGTTGTATCCCCCTTCCTGTTTAACTATTACATCTCAAAGCGGCCTGCCACACCAGAAAGTGTCACGATTATTTCTCATAAATAGATGCCATGCACGATAATGGCAACTGGCCGTAGATGTGCGGTGCTCCAAAATAAATACCTATCTCCCACTGACACCAATAAAATCCCAGGGCAAACTTTCGACAGTCCCTAACCTCATAATCTTATATTTTCTTTGATATCTAACATCCTCTTTTGCTGAAATTGCCATCTAAGTACGAGTCCTCAAGCCACTAGCTGGAAAAGGCAAAGAAACTAGTTAAATTGTAGCCCACATAAATATTTATAAAACGTGTACAAATTTGGAGCTTCTGGTATGTGTATAAGCGTCACGTCTATATGTATATCCTAAGAAGAGAAGAAAATCTTTCTTGTTAAAAATTACATTGGTGTGCCACAATGAAGCTTGCAAACTTGTTTATTTTTAAATTTGTGTATCAAACAGACCTGTTAAATTTAATTAGTAACAAGTAAGGAAAGGGCTGTCTTCGGCTGTGCCGAAGGCTTCATACCTTTCATGAATACGCATAACTTTTTTAAGTGTCCGATCCTTACTTACAATTGGTACAAACTCTTCAAAACTGTTAATTTGAAAATACATGGCCCAAACCAGAGTTATCGGAGCAATCGATTATATGGGAGTCCGATCTGTATGATTTTCACTGCCCACATCACATATGTAATAAGTACCAAACCTGCAAAATTTTACGTTCCTAGCTTCTTAACTGCAAAATCTATAGCCCAAAACCCATTTATCGAAACTATCGATTATATGGGAGCTATATGTTTGGTTGGTCCGATTTGAGTCATTTTACACATGTTACTTATACAATATGTACGAAAAGTGCAAAATTTTGCGGTCCTAGCTTTTTAATTGCAAGATTTATAGACCAAAACCCGTTTATCGGAACAATCGATTGTATGGGAGCTATGCTTTGTATCGGTCCGATCTGGCTGGTTCCGACAAATGATTAATCCCATGCAAAATGGCGGCCCTATACCAAATTTCATCGAGATAGGTCTAAAATTGAGGGACTAGTTTGCGTTCAAACAGACAGACGGACGGACAGACGGACATGGCTAAATCAACTCAGCTTATCATCCTGATCATTTCGGTATACTTAATGGTGGGTCTATCTCTTCTTCTTCTCATACTTACAAACATCGGACCAAAGTTATAATACCATTTCATGTTCATGAAAGGTATAATTAGTAATCAATTGATTAGACGGATTTTTTAATTGTTAATGATTTCCAGAAAAGGCAATTAGTAATTGATTACGATTGAAAAAAATTAAATATAAATCAAAATTAATCAAAAAATATCAGAAATAATCAAAAAATTAAAAAAATTATTCTATCGATTTTGGTTAGTCGACAGAAGACTTTATTTTTCAATATCCTACTTATGTAGTTCCAAGTAGCCTTTATTAGTTTGAGCGATTTTTGGAATTGCTTATATGTAGGTATTCCTTGGTGGTTAGCCAGTAGTCTTTTCAAAAATCTAGTGTTATAAAAAATAATTAAAATTAATCAAAAACACTTTTTTGATTACTTTTGATTATTTTTGATTATTTTTTATATTTTTTTTTATTTTTTAAATTTAATTGGAAAATAATCATTAGAACTGTATACTAATTGGTAATCAATCATTAAATGGATTCCCAGGAAAATAATCAATCAAACCGGTAATTATTACGATTACTAATCATTATTTAACAGGTCTGGTATCAAAAAACTGTCTTATAATATCCTTAGCTTATTGAAATATGATCAAAGTTCCCTAATGGACTCTTTTAGTATTTAAATTTTGCAAATTCTATTGAATAAAACATAAGTAAATGAATAAAAGCTCTCTGCGTTGACGGGATGAGAAACATTTATAAGACATATTGGTGTGTATTACATACATTTTATCTTAACTTTAAAAAATGCCTGATTTCTTTTTCTCTGTGATTTATAAATACGTACGAGTATATATTAGATGGGCACTAGAGGCTTGAAGTGAAGAAGATTAGTTGCTTCGAATTTATTGATTAGGGTGGGTGTTCTCCAAATTCCAAAGCCAAATTTCTATTAAAATGCTGAACACGGTTCTTACATGCGTGATATTATAGTAATCACGTTCAATCGAGCTAAATAAAATATACATATTTATATCCACTCTTAACTTTTTTTTATAAATTTTCATTTATAATTGCCATGTATTTACATATGTACTTTCATACATATTTACATACTTATGTATGTATTTATTAACATATGCAAAGAAGAACGCGACTAATCGCTGTTCTGATCACTTTGAATGGGTTGAACTATTACTTTTTACTTGATAAGTACTTTTAACTCCTATACATAATTATGCTACATAAACTGAAAATGGGGTCTTTCATATTGCATAGCTCTGGAAGTATTTATGCCACACGACTGACATTGCTCAAGAACAATCAGTAGCAGTAGCAGATACCAATCTCACCAGTTCATCTTTCATCTATGGCCAATCACCCAATACCCTTAAGCCTATTGTATTTCCATTTTAAAATTTCACACAAAAAATTAAATGAATGATCATTCACCCAAATATGGTGTTCTGTGCTGTCGGTAGTGTGTTGTAGCTGCCACAAGCCCAGGAAGCAGAATCAGGGAGAATAGCGAGGTAATATTTATTATAGAACAAGTCATCCTCCTACTCTCATGACTCTATTTTTGTCAAAAAGAGCTAAGGGTACGAAGTGGACGTCTATTTGTTAATAATAGAGGCCAGCAAACTTCTATATTGGACGGAAGAGCAGAATCTACTAAATAAACTAAAACTATATAACCGCCTGCTTAAACTTCTGCTCTTGATGTAGCGTCCAATATTTTTAGCCGAGTCCGGCTGACCCCATGGGGAAGTTTGCTAGAAGCAGCCCTTTATCTACGAATAACAAAACTATACAATGCCGCATTTTATTACTTGGAGTTTTAAGCTAAGCCCGATCATGCACCTTTCATTGCAAGTGCGCCACCTTTGCAAAGTTCAATGAGCTTATTCCCATCCAAATCACGAAATTCGTTGTTGAATGAAATATATTCAGAGGTAGAATCTGATGGTCAGGATTGTGACGAACTCACGGTAGAAGAAGATTCGCCCACTTCAGAAAAAACCCTATCTATGTCGACTAAAATATTTCCTTGGATTTCCTCGCTGATTGCTTCCTTAGTGGTATAAATATGGAATTGAGTTGGTTGATTTGTAGATTGTGTGGAGAATATACGTATTACTCATTTCGCCAAGAAAGAAAGTTTAGCGCAACTTTAGTCGAGATACGAACACAGCTTACCGGGGAATACTTTGGTTTTCTTTACACGGACATGGCTATAATGGGCCCAACCATTTACCTCGGTTTGTATGTTTTGCATACGCTGGATGGTTTGGTTGTTAGCTAAAGTGGAACAAATCAATTATTGCAATGAGTGCCAAACTTGCTCATTTCCTAGGTTTCGCTCATGCCGTCGATTAGAAAGTTGTCCTTTGGTATACCTTCCACACTTCGTTCGCAGTTGGAATTCCAATGAGTGCCAAACTTGCTCATTTCCTGGGTTTCGCTCATGCCGTCGATTAGAAAGTTGTCCTTTGGTATACCTTCCATAATGAGTGCCAAACTTGCTCATTTCCTGGGTTTCGCTCATGCCGTCGATTAGAAAGTTGTCCTTTGGTATACCTTCCATACTTCGTTCGCATTTGGAATTCCAATGAGTGCCAAACTTGCTCATTTCCTAGGTTTCGCTCATGCCGTCGATTAGAAAGTTGTCCTTTGGTATACCTTCCATACTTCGTTCGCAGTTGGAATTCCATTGCAGGGCATTATACCCCGTCGCGCATTTGCTTCGCCGTGCACATATGTAACTGCGCACTGGGCTCCAGCTAGAAAGTCGCCCAAATATGTACATGTTTCTTTGTTTTTCAGGGCATTTGTTGTCAGGGGTATCTCGTTTCCACGTCATATGTGACCTTATGCACCATCCTTAAAACGAAATAGTGGGCGCAGTTTATGACAAATCTCAAGGTTAAACCCCACTCGAACTTTGGTTGTGATGCTATCAGGCTTGACTTCAGGATTTTATGACTCTGTGCTTCCGATTTACCCATATGCATGACCAAATGTATGTATGTTCTTTGTTACATATACTCCTAGCGATATGCACGGATACATATGTATTTACTTTTATACATATGCTATTAAAGTAATACATATTTTCTGCTGGCACAATTCGGCTCCCAGCTAGAACACTATGCCTTAAATGAGCACTCATTTATGCCATAGCGCTAAGGGAAAGTATACCTCACAAATTTGACAACTTTCCATTATTTTGTACAGGGCAAAAGGAGAATTCTAAGGGATACGTTCACGTGCGTGTGAGCTTTTGTCTCTCTCTCTCATATAAGCTTCACGTATTTATTCATGCTATATCGCTCTCATGCGAATGCCTATATATAAGGGATGTTTAAGCCATAGTGTAAGCACTGTAAGGCATTAAATATGGCCTTAATGAGCCATTAAATAATGGCTTATAAAAGGGATTCGTTAAGGCATTATATAATCTGTTATATAAGGGAATAAATTAAGGGATTTTATGAGCAATTATACTTTACCCGGTTTTGGATCCTCGTCTTAAATAAAAGAATAGGTTATAAGTATATATTTATTTAAACATGAAATAAATTCGAAAAGCAAGTAAATGTAAAAAAGATCGGAACCAAAAGAATTACACAAATGAGCTGATTTAAGAGGCGTAAAATCTACAAAATGCTGTTGTTGCAGGTGGATGACCAACTAAAAACGTGAAAAACATACAGCCCAGACCCCAAACATCGGCAGGCAGACCATGGGGCGAACGCGTAACTACTTCAGGTGATATGTAATTGGGTGTACCTGTGAGAAACAGAATACAAAAATTATGTTATTTAATAAAGCATTGATTATTGCACGCAGTACTTACCACGCATGGTCATGTGCTTCTCATCCGGTTCAGACCAGATACCACTTGTCGTAGTATGCTAGACGCTTCCTCTTCGGTCATTGCACGTCACATCTGTTATTTCATATAGCGATGCAATTCACCATTGTGCGCCAACTCCAACAAATAAACATAATTTTCATCTTGAAAGAATGTATACAATTCCAATACGGATGGGTGTTTGAGGCGTGAATGTATTTCTACTTCTTGGCTAACCCTGCACGTTGTATAAGTTGTTTGTCGATCTGAAATTCATTCATGTATTTTAATGTGTCTAAATTTTAAGTAACGCAAAATAATTTACCATTTTTATGGCCACCATTTGATTAGTGCGCGTACAACTCGCCTTATAAACACTTGCAAAGCCGCCTTTGCCAAGTAGGTGCAGCACTTCATAATCCTATGTAGAATAATTAGACAAAATAGCATGAGGGCCTCACTTTCACAAGCAATTTAATAAATTCCATGGTAATCGTTTACGTGGGGTACCGAGCGCTAATACGCGTCCAAAAATGTCGGGAGGGGTATCAAAAGACGCGTTTCCGTCCCAGGAGCATGAATATAACTCCGCTCAACCAATATCATTATTTTGGAAAATATTTGCGAAAAACGTAAACGATTACCAAATCCATTATATGCACCTCAATACACTCGCCCAATCCGCAGTAAACCGATATAATTGCTTTAAAATTTTCAGTAGCCGCTAGCTTATGAAATATTGCAACTTTTATTTCACTAAAAGTTGTTAGTTTTTTTTGTATGCAGCCAACAATTTATAAATAAATAAAATTGCACACCTGCCAGCGTCCTTTGGCATTTTTTCCTTTTAAATTCGAATAACCAACCATGACTTAACAATATGACATGCATATATTACGCACTTGTTAGAACGAAACGCCGCTAGTATGTCAAGCATGAAAAAAAGTGTTGCCGTTCTTACATTCGAAATAAATTGTCAAAGTTTTGGGATTGTATTGGTGAATCCCTTAGTACGTTCTAGCTGGGCTTGAACTGCTGTAATACTTTTGGAGCGTACAACTTACTGGGCTTAACGCCATTGTTTGATTTGCCGCATTGAAAAATAATCACTGCTTGAAATCGTATATGGTATAGCCGGTTTCAACCACGTTTGGGAATGTGCTAAAATTGGGATTGCTTTTCTCGGCAAGAATTGAAGTGTGTCTTTTTTCTACTGGACTTTCGTCGAATTAGACGGGCGTGACTACATAAATCTGTTCATATAAATACATAAATACATACAAGTAGATTTGTATTAACCCTGCAATCAAACCAACTAGTTGAAAACTACTTTACAACTAGTATGTGCACTAAGCCGAACTAGTCAGCCAACTGTCATATTTTCATATAAGCAACTGGTATTTTTACAATGCTGATGTCCTACGACATTTCAATTGTCAGATTTCGACCAGAACATACCAGTCATCTACTAGTATATACATACTAGTTTGCATATAGTTGAAATATACCAGTTTCATAGTAGTTTCAGCCCAGTGGGATTAGTATCAAACTAGTTCGAAAAAGATTGAAAAGATTTTCTTTAGACGTTGCATACATTTCTGCTGTAACCTTGTATCTTAAAAAAACCACTTAAATAGTTCAGTTTTGCATACTGATTCCCAATTCAAGATTCCCGATGCATTTTCACATTAGAAGGAATATTCTTATACAGTGTCGTTACGAGGTTAAAGCAGAATTGGAAGGATATTTTAAAATTTTGATTGAAAAAGGTCAATGCAACTGAAAAATGGGTGGCGCGAACTAACGTCAGTGGAATTAACGTCAGTGATCAAAAACGAATTAAAGTCAGTGCCGTTAATTCGTATAGTATTTTGACTTTAGTTCGCTTTGGGCATGCGAATTAATGTCATTGAGGCATTTGGGTTTGAGATTCGACGAAGTAGCGCCGCAGGCGAAAATTTGACTTAGGTCAGATCCCCAATTCGGGGTGTGATCCATGGTATTTATGTGCAGAACTCCTTTCCGCATTGGCGGCCTTCGGCCGCGCCTCAAAAAATAACCCTGGGCTACGCCATTCCAACTCCGGGTGTGTGCCATAGCCGTGGCTACCGCCACGGTGATGTCCTTCCGCGTGCCACGTTTCCCACTTTTTCACTTTTTTGGCTCAGCCTAATGTGCCATTACAACAACCACATGAAAATGACAGAACATTTTTAACATTAACTGCAAATAACTTTTGAACGGTTGAAAGAAATCTCATTTCAGATTCTAAATCTAGACGTGGGTAATCGTTTACGTGGGGTACCGAGCGCTAATACACAACCAAAAATGTTGAGATATGTATCAGGAGACGCGCTTTGGTCCCAGGAGCATGAATATAAATCCGCTGAACCAATATTTTTAGTAGTTTCCGAGATATTTGCAGTTAAAGTTCAGAATTTTCTGTCATTTTCATGTGGTTGTTGTAATCACATTACCCTGTGAGAAAAGAGTGGCACGCGGAAGGACATCACCGTGGCGGTAGCCACGGCTATGGCAACCACCCGGAGTTGGAATGGCGTAGCCCAGGGTTATTTTTTGAAGCGCGGCCGAAGGCCGCCAATGCGGAAAGGAGTTCTGCACATAAATACCATGGATCACACCCCGAATTGGGGATCTGACCTAAGTCAATCCCAGATTCATGATATAATGATCATAAGTCGAAGGTGATAACGAAAAATGAAAATTTGGAATATAAAAAAAATGTACTGACTTTAGTTCGCTTTCTTAATGCGAATTAATGCCAATGACGTTAGTTCGCTAAAAATATTGACCTTAGTTCGCTTTTGGCATGCGTCTTAATGTCACTGACATTAATTCGCTTTTGGGGTGCGAATTAACGTCACTGACGTTAATTCCGTTGACTTTAGTTAGCGCCACCGAAAAATGCATATAATAGATATAAAAATAAATAAAAACTAAAAGCAAACTTTGTTTTAATAACTTCATAGTTAAAAGAATGCATATAAGGTAATTAGAGTTTGAACTTTTTCATACTAGAACAATTTGAACATGAAAATTGTTGTTGAATACTAGCATGGAATAGCCTTTTTCTGACTAGTATCAGTTTGAAAAATGCTCCACACATATTTAAAACACGTATTCACCTACTTATATAGCCGTAGTTGTGTGCATAGACATAACATGCCTTTTACGATTCGTGTGATCGGCCCTCACTGTGAGTGTAAACGTGTCAATTTCAATTCAATTTTCAATTTAATTTTATTTGTTTTGTACATAGTAAGACTAAAGCTTCAGTTATGCTTACTTAGCTTAGACTTGACTTGACTTGAGAACTGTCACTGTTTAGGCCACCGGCCTAAATATTAAGGCACACCCTAATGCGCAGAGCTTTTACTTTTACCTCGGTCGAACCGATAACCGTACCCCACCGGATAAGAGCGAGAGCTATTATTCGGCGGGGGATACACGTTAAATTATATTTTTTCTCGCGGTCACTTCTTTTACGAACGTACAGGAGATCGCCAGCAGCCAAGTTACCCAAGGTAAGCCATACTCGTCAAATTTCCAAATTTCCTTTCCACATAACTATTTTGATTTGATTAATTAATTCATTTTAAATTCAATTACTTTCACGTGTTATTACATTTTAAACGTTGCTTTAATAAACCTGTGTACTTTTGTTTGTTTATACGAACTAACGAGTTTTTTTTACTTTCTTCCACTCACCCCTTATTACGAGCGCTTATAACTTGGTAGTGTCCTACCAAGTAGCAAGCCGCCGTAACATTTGGTCCATCTCGCCAGGAATATCCAGCAAATTTTTAAACACACTTCAACACCATTGTGATTATAAACCAGCGCAAAAGTTATTTTAAATTACAATTAAATACACGGAGACACATCAAAATCACTAACATAGCAGCGAGTGACAGTGCAACAGGGACAGACATATATACAGTCCAGCAACATCACATCACAATACAGTCCATCAACATCACATCACAATACAGTCCAGCAACATCACATCACAATACAGTCCATCAACATCACATATATACAGTCCAGCAACATCACATCACAATACAGTACATAACATAACATCATATCACATCACATCATCAGCGTACACAGTTCTCATCACTGCACATATTAAACCCTAAACTTTTTAAGGTAAGTGGTTGATTTTAGTGCACACCTTTTTTTTAAGTACGCAATCACGTACCACAAGTGAAATTGTGATAGAACTTTGTAGATCAGAGCAAGTTGAGGTTCTTTGTGTTCGTAACACACAGATAGCGCCTTTTGACTATCGAGAAGTTCCCCCCTCCAGTGGTAAGGACTCCTCGACACAGCTCAAGGCAGACAGGCAGTGGCTAAACCTCTTTTATTTTTATTTTTTTTTAACACATTACCACAGCACTGTAGAGTCTCTGTTCTTTCGAATATTACAGTCCATTGATTGTTGAATTTCAACAATAATTTACACTTCCACTTGGTTGATGCATTTGCAAAAAATATCACAATATTCACTTGTATCTTTTTAATACTTCGTCGAACGTTTGTAATAACTACGTGCCACCGACAGAACTATAGCATACGTTGGGTGGCTTGTGGCATTTATTCCTTGCGACATTGTTGCAAACTTATATATTTTTAAACAACACTCGATATTGTATTAAATTAAGATCTTTTACATTTTTGTCGATTTTAATTGTCTAATAAATAATACATTTTAAACGACGTTTTACACATTTTATTGCACTTTGGATTGGAAACACTTTGGTTTTTTTTGGCTGTTAGGCATTTGGTTTTCCATTTTATTCAACACACACGTTCACTCTCAGCGTGCTAAAAGACACATTAAATCCTTGCGATTTCTATCTGGGTCACATATACGTTCCACGATACAGCAAATCTTCAAAAAGATTAATATCTGGTTCACTTTGAATATTTTCCCATATATTCATAGCACTTCTATTAGGCATTTCAGTCCGCTAGTGTTTCACTGCAAACAAACAAGATTTTTAAAATTATTAAAAAAATGGAGACTTACATACGTCTTTCAGATTGCGTCGTTTCGTTTGACCAAGATTTCAGCCCACAAGACCAAGATAAGCACACCCTTGCCATTCAGCAAGAAGAGCTAAAGTCATTGTGGAAAAAGACTAAAGCATGCTATGAAAGTCTTTTAAGTTCACCAGACCTAACCAAGGAAGACCTGCAGTCATTAAGACAAAAAAATAAGACCTGCTTCGCATGTTACGCGAGAGGCATGGCTGCAATTAATGGTGAAATAGAGAAATTAACTGTTGAAGCAGCTCCAGCACCACAAGTCTCTGATACTTCCAGCCGTGAACAGAACATACGACTTCCACCTTGTGACACCGATGTGTTTAAAGGAGACTACCTATCCTGGCCAACTTTTAGGGATATGTTCACGGCCATATACATATTAAATAAACGCCTTACCCCGGTTGAAAAGCTATACCACCTCAACCAGAAAACACTAGGGGAAGCGAAGGAGATTGTGCGGAGATGTCCCTTGACCAACGAAGGTTTTACCACAGCCTGGAAGAATCTAAGCGACAGATATGAAAACAAGCGTATCCTAGTTAATACGCAATTGAAATCGCTATTTAGTTTAACGTCCGTCGAACATGAATGCGGTACAGCAATCAAAAAGCTTCAGCGCGACATTAATAATTGCATCTCGGCGCTTCAGTGTCATCAAATTGACATATCAAACTGGGATGCAATTATAACCTATCTTTGTTCCACCAAACTTCCCGAATGTACTCTGGCTCTATGGGAACAAACCATAGAGAACAAAACAGAGATACCAAAATGGGAAGATATGGACAAATTCCTCTCCAACCGCTTCCAAACGTTGGAAACTGTTTCTGACCTCAGGGGTAGCAAAACATTGACAGCACCCAAGAGTCAAAATAATACACGGCAAACGCCGGCGAAACTTGGAGTATACCAAGCTAGCACCCCAACAGCTTCGTGTAAAATGTGCAACAGTAGGGAGCACAAATTACGAAATTGTCAAAAATTCCGGGGGCTAACCATATCAGATAGGATAGCCTACATCAAGAGCAACAACTGTTGCTTGAACTGCCTGTCGGCTGGACACACGGTGACACGCTGCACTAGTTCCTTTAACTGCAGCTCATGTCACGCAAGGCACAACACCTTACTCCATCTGGCAACAGCTCAGCCAAAAGCAACGAACCAGAGGTGGCGGCAAAACACATCTGACGATAGGCCCTCGACCTCACAGCAGGCTAGGCAAAGACTCGAACCTGCAAATGGAAAAGAAGACGTTAGTAATGTTTCATCTTGTCATGCAAATACAACTAAGGGGGTATTACTAGGGACGGCTCGAGTTAACATCCAACACAATGGAGTCAATTTCTCGGCAAGAGCACTGATTGACTCCGGCTCTGAATGTTCTTTCATAACCGAAAGACTAAAGAAAAGAGTAAACCTGCAGTCAAAACGCATGCATGTCCAAGTTTCGGGCATCAACAATACGCTGTCAGCACAGGTTAAAGAGTCGTGTCAAATTCAATTAGGTTCACTTACAAATCCCTTAGTGCGCATTGACACAGTGGTCCTTGTCCTACCACAACTTACAGGGGATCTGCCGACTTGTCAAGTTAGCGCAATGACAAGGCAAGCATTCCCGGACTTAATACTGGCGGATAAAAGGTTCTTCATAAATGAACCGGTTGACCTCATTCTCGGAGGCGACGTTTATCCCCAAATTATGTTAAACGGTATACGGAAGAACGTATTAAACACGCTTCTAGCCCAAGAAACCGTATTCGGCTGGATCCTAACCGGTCGTGCAGACGCACCTCAACCAACCAATACTCGGGTGTCATTTTTCAACGAAATAAACCTGGACAAGCAGTTAACAGCTTTCTGGGAGTTGGAGGATGTCCCGAAGAAAAAGGCACTCAATGAAGACAACGCCTATTGCGAGGCACTCTTCAAGGCAACAACGACCAGAAATTCCGATGGAAAATATATAGTCGCCCTTCCCTTCAAACGCGATTTTCCTAACGACACCTGCTTAGGGCCTTCGCTTAAGGGCGTTTGCTCTCAATTCTACCGGAATGAGACGCGCTTATCAAAGACACCAGCCCTACAGGCAGAGTATAACAGGGTAGTATCGGAATACGAGACATTAGGTCATATGTCAAAAGTTTCTAGGGTCATACCACCACAATCAACCGATTGTTATTTCTTGCCCCACCACGCTGTAATAAAGGAAGACAGCACAACCACCAAAGTCAGAGTGGTATTCAACGCATCGTGTCCTACGGCTAATGGCACAAGTCTGAATGACGTGCTACATACAGGCCCAGTCCTCCAGGCCGACTTAACGATCCTTTTACTGCGCTGGAGGTTCTTCAAATATGTTTTCAACAGCGACATCGAAAAGATGTACCGTCAGATATGGGTAAAGGCCAACCACACACAATACCAAAGGATCGTCTTTCGCACCAATCCCAAGGATTCGATCCGCGTCTACGAGCTGAAGACGGTAACCTTTGGTGTGAACTGTGCCCCATATCTGGCGATAAGGACACTGCACCAACTGGCAGATGACGTCGAGCCTTCATTACCAATAGCTGCAAATATCCTGCGGACAAGTATGTACGTTGATGACGTCCTGGCAGGAGGTCACACCATTGATTCTGCGATCCAAGCGAGAGACGAAATCAAGCAAGCACTACATTCGGCAGGTTTCCCCCTTCGAAAATGGACTTCCAATTGCAGTAAAATACTCAAGGGGCTACCTAAACAACATCTACTCAATGAAGAGTTTCTGGAGTTCGAAGACTCCAGCACTGCCAAAACACTAGGTATACGTTGGAACGCACATTCTGATCACTTCTACTTTATAGCGAAACCAATCGACAATCGAGATCTTTTAACCAAAAGGGCAATACTCTCGGCTATTGCCAAACTTTTCGACCCCCTAGGCTGGCTGGCCCCAATCATCATCGTAGCCAAAATCATAATGCAAACCATCTGGCTGGAAGGGACAGATTGGGACGAGCCAGTGTCGCCAACTACCCTCGAACGATGGCAAACTTTTATGCAGGATTACCCTGCAATTGATCAGATACGAATACCACGATGGGTATATTTTACACCGACTAACGACGTAGAAATACATGGGTTTTGCGACGCCTCAGAGAAGGCTTATGGAGCTACAGTCTACCTACGAGCAAAGGTGAAGGATCAAGTACACGTCAATATTTTAATGGCGAAGACAAGAGTAGCCCCCGTGAAAACAATATCGTTACCTCGACTTGAGCTATGCGGGGCTGTCTTGTTGGCCGAAATAATAGATTCCATCCGCGAAAACCTAAACATAGGAAATATAAACACACATCTATGGACAGACTCGACAATTGTTCTAGCATGGATCAGAAAACCCCCCTGCTCCTGGTCAACCTTCGTCGCTCACCGGGTAACAAAAATCATAGAGAAAGTTGGAAACAGAGCTTGGCACCATGTCGAATCCGCACAAAATCCAGCAGATTTGGCCAGCAGAGGACTATCAGCGAAGGACTTAGTCGAAAACATTTTGTGGTGGCAGGGACCTTCTTGGTTACAAGAAGACAAGACAAAATGGCCTACCCAGGAAAAGGAATATGGTACGAACATTGAAGGGAAAAGGATACAAAGCCACGCAGCTGTGCAAGTAGAACATAGTGAGGACCCCCTTGATAGATTTTCCGATTTTTCCAGAGCTTTGAGAGTTATATCATACGTCATGAGGTTCTCTCAAAGAACTAATCCTAAAACCAAATCTTCGTTTAAAGCGCAGTCGTACCTCATTTCGCCCGACGAAATTAAGGCAACGACTAGACGCTTAATAGAAATTTATCAAAAGAAACATTATCCTGAAGAATTGGCTAACATAAAGTCCGGAAAACCCATCGGGACGAAAAGCGACGTCCTGCCCCTTAACCCCTTCGTTGACGACCATAACATTTTGAGGGTGGGCGGTCGTCTTGCCGCATCCCAAGACCTCGCCTACAACGAGCGCCACCCGATCATTCTCCCCTACGCCTGTCGATTCACGCGTCTTCTCATCCAATTTGTCCACCAGATATCCCTTCACGGTGAAAACCAGCTCATGCTGCGTCTCATACGCACGCAATATTGGATACCGAGGGTAAAAAATATGATCCGGTCTGTCATTCACAATTGCAAAGTTTGCACTATTTACCGGAAGCGGTCTCAAACCCAACTTATGGGGAACCTTCCACCAGAACGCACGACCTTTTCCCGAGCATTCACGAACGCCGGCGTAGATTTTGCCGGACCTTTCGACATCAAATCGTACAGCGGAAGAGGATGTCGTCTCTCAAAGGGCTACGTCTGCCTCTTTGTTTGCTTTTCAACCAAGGCAATTCATTTAGAGGCCACTAGCGATCTGAGTACAGCGTCTTTCCTGGCAGCTCTCGATCGGTTCGTTGCTAGACGGGGGTGTCCAAAGAACATCTACTCCGACAACGGAACTAACTTTGTGGGGGCATCCAGGGCGCTCCGTTCTGAGTTTAAAACCTTTTTAGCGGACGCTCGCAACCAGACCCTATCCAAATACAGCCACCAAACCCTTACGTGGCATTTCATCCCAGCAGGCGCTCCACACATGGGCGGATTATGGGAGGCCGGGGTCAAGAGCTTTAAGCACCACTTCAAGAGGATCGCCTTGGATCATAAATTTACTCTTGAAGAGTTCAGCACCCTACTTTGCAGGATTGAGTCGTGTCTCAACTCTCGACCATTAAGCCCCTCCTCAAATGATCCGTCTAGCCTGGAGCCACTAACCCCAGGGCATTTCCTCATCGGTGGGCATTTATTAGCCCCACCGGAGATCGACGTTAGCGAGAACCGCGCTTCGCTCGTCAACCGATGGGAAAAACTTAAGTCCCTACACCAAACGTTTTGCAAACGATGGAAAACCGAGTACCTCACCGAATTGCAAAAACGTGTGAAGTGGAAACATCCACAATCTAACTTGAAACGAGGAGACCTGGTCGTCATAAAGGAGGACAACTTACCTCCCAACGAATGGAGATTAGGTCGAATTGCGGAATTACATCGGGGACTCGATAACCGAGTCCGAGTCGTCGAACTCGATACAGCAAGGGGCCAGACTACCAGACCAATTACGAAATTGGTCCTATTACCATCCGGTAACAAGGATGGCGAACATTAGTGATATTCCACTTCTCAATCTCCCTAATTCCACTTCTAATTACCTAATGAATTAGGGAAGCCATAACTTAAGTCAAAGCGACTTGACAAAATCAAAACTAAAATGATCAAGTTCTTTAATACCTACCGCAATCGGACAAACCGATCGGCCACAAGAAAGTAAACGCACTCGTTCAAACGGAACGAGGCCAACCGAAACCCTACCGCAGACGGACGAACCGATCTGCCACAGAAGTTGAGAATTTTGCGGCAACAACTCGCCGCATATCACTCAAGCATCACATTCATACCCATTTCCACACACCCACAAGACAACAAGAGTATCCTCCAGAGTCATCTACATCAACAGTTTGAGGTACTGGAGACTTACAAAATTCAACAAAATGAAGAATTTTGGCTCTTAAATAACCGTGTTATTAACTTAAGAGTCTTACAAAATTCAACAAAATGAAAAATTTTGGCTCCTGAAATACGCCTTCGCGACTTCGAAATCGAAGATTTTTTAACTAGCGGTTGGAGCTGTGCCTAAGCATCTCCCAAGTCCTCCCCAGTCAGTTTTTAAAGAAATTTTCGATATACAGACACAACTCTTCTAGAGTTTTATTGGAGATATGCTGATACCCACATAGGGCGGCAGTGTACCTACTAGGCCTACTTTATGACAAATCTGGCCTTTAACTTTGAATTTTGAGTTGACTTGCTGACCATTTATAGTTCCTAACTATTTCTGTTGCTACGAATGATGTCATTCGGAAACCTGAATTAAATGTACGAATGGACTTTAGGAACATAACCAAATAGATAGCCATCTCGCAGACCTAACGAATATACATACAAGTTGTATTTATTTTCATATTTTGACTTGGCAATAGCGATAACCACACACCAAATTTCAACAAAATCGGACCGCATGTGAAATAGTTTAAATAGGTCGGTCCCGAGTCCAATTCCCGGAAGAAAAAGTATCCCATATTCAACGTGGGTATAGAGAATATGCATAAATTTCAAACCCTTAAAAAAAATGTTTAATATACAATCTTTTGAAAAGGCATATATCTATCGTTAAAATTTTTGGTATTTGGTTGGTTTTAGCTAATTTATTAGTAGTTGGGTGCCAAAGGAGACAACTACCATACCTATATTACTATAATTTCGTAGGGAATCGCCAGTAGTTTTGGAAAAAAAAGGGGGTTTACAGCCTTAAAATAGTTCCTACAACATAGTATAAACAATATAAAAACACACATGCAACTCACTCAGCATTCGATGTTGATTTGAGACTGCTCTGTTCGTGCTGCTGCAGCTGACGATACGACTCCAATCTGCTTGTTGTCTCAGTTTTTGGCTTCTAATTTGTGAGATCCCCATCGTGGTAAATCTTCCTCTGTCGTATTTTAGGAAATGTATAATTGGAACCAAAACGGTTGCTGTTTCTCTTGCATACCGTTTATTGAAGTATTGAGGCTTGGTTATTGTGGGGAACGATCATGCCAACAGCCACCTTCGAAGACCCGACTTGCATTTTGTTTGTTGCCCACTGGAGACGGCTCGTGCATCAGAGTACAATAGCCATATGCACCATCGTAGTGCACACATCTCTCAAACTGTGCATTGCATTTTATTCCCCCGGCGCATAAATACTATTTCGTCACCCGCCCATGCGCCATGCCACAATGGGGCACTAATATTTGCGTCACACATTTGTGTGGCATGCACCGTTGGGGCATATAGAATGCTGCCCATTGTTGGAGCATATGTTTGGCTGCTCATTGATGGGGCATATTGAAAGCTGCCCATTGATGGAGCATATGTTTGGCTGCTCATTGATGGGGCATATAGAAAGCTGCCCAGACAACCTAAAAAGATAAAAAATTAGAATTGGATATCTACATAATTTTCATGTATGTATCCATCGATGGGCGCCGGCCACCACAGCGAGTGATACACACACGTACATACATGGTTTTCAACGCTGCCGAAACGATACAGGATTTCGGCAGCGTAAACTTATACTTACCTCGAAATCGCCATGTATCCACTGCTGCTATTCCCCAATGATCCACCTGCCACCTGAAAATAAAAGAAACAAAGAAAACTCATTATAATATTACAATAAAAATAAAATTCACAACTTTACTACTTACCTCGTGTGTATTTTCCATCAATGACATTTCATTCAGGAATGTATGCAGTGCTGAATGAAATAGCGTAGCCACTTCGAGTAACGATCGGTACCCACACATGATCGTAACGGGTATGTACTCGTTGCAAAAATCCACCACTTTTTGTGGCGTACCATATTGAGCGGGTGAAACTTTTTCGCATGATGTTAGGGGAAATCTGGGTTACTATGAATGTGTACCCTTATACGCATTTTTCACTTCTGAGAATGTTGGTGGAAATGAATATCTTTGCCCGTGCCGTATATTAATTTAATCGCAAAGACGAAATATAGCGTGGTCAAAATATCGAAACTAACCACTTTTTCACAGAACATTAAGGTGCCTATTATGAGTTTAATTCGATCTTCCATGGTGGTCGAACATGCTCAACGAAAAAAATTCTCATAATAAGGGCCTAAATTTCTTCCACCATTATTTTTTCACTACAACTGTCCACAATTGCCAGTTTATTTGCAATATCTCAGTATGCTAGATTTTTCACCGCAATGAGCTTTGTTATGTTAAATTCCTTTATGGGTGTCGCGGTACATCTGCCTGCACCTTTACATTGACAAGTGACAGTCGTCAGCGATGGGATGTGGCAGCACAGAGTTGCTGACCACGTCTGTAAAACCGCAAAGGTGGGTGATTTACGAGCTGATTGAGCACGGTGTCGATCAGCTGGTTATGCACCACGTAAGAACCAGCCGTGATGAGACCCCAAACTTAGTCTTTTCAGAGCAAATACGTGCACATACCGCTTACTGATACCCAAACTAAAACAAAAGTCAGGGGACCTCGCACCATTTCTTCCTTTTTTACACCAGGTTACCAACAAATAATACAGTTCGGGCTCCAACGAGTTACTACACTCACCAATATGTACTGTGTGCTGGGGTTGCAGGGAATTGTCATTCGTGACAAAGCTGCCAGAGAGGGAAAAATTGCCAAACAAAAAGCCAAAGCCAAACGTGTTTAAGTATGTGCAAGACCACAAACCACCCGACATACGGAATATACATCCGTGACAATTAATGCTTGACGACTAATCTTTCAGAATGACTGGCTTCAGCATCCAACGCAAAAAGGCGGAAACTCGGGGCGTCACGTTTACTATTCCGTGCCGCCTGTGCCAGAAGTCGCACAGTATTCGACTGTGCCCAATTTACCGGGGCTTGTCCAATGTGGAGCGACTAAGGGTGATCATCGACGCGCGGTACTGCACTAACTGCCTATCGCCTTTTCACCAGAGGAGGTCATGCCCCAGCGAAGATCGGTGCCACCGGTGCAATCAACAGCACCATACTTCGACACATACCGACGAGGCACCACCGACCGTCCACGACGACGACGATGACGCAAGCTCGGAGGGAGCACTTTCTATCCACGTCGCGGAGAAGACGTTAACATGGGCAGAGGAAGTAGCTGACGAAGAAGCTAATCGCAGGGAAGACGTCACCGCACTAACGTCCAGGGCTCCACCGGTTGCTTTGGAACATCGCCGCTTTCGACCGCTCCTTCACCATGAGAAGCCCTCAAATATTCCACGCGGGGATGGCGCGGAGACACGTCCTTTCCGCCCATCGCACCGTCCTTCCGGAGGGCGCCGTGCCGACGCGGAGCCACGTCCGCCCCGCTCGTCACGACGTACCGCTGGCAGGGCGGCCCCGTATCCAAAACATACGCAATCAACAGCACAAAGCGAAGCGCTCGCGATACACGAGAGGACACCGTCTGGCTTCAGAACAGGGCGCCTTGGGGAGGCCCCTTTAACTATAACGCGCGCCTTCGTAGCTATTGCTCCAACGGCCTTGGTTCGAATCGCGGCGGGGGGTGAACTCCACATCGTGCGCGCCCTCATCGATCCGTGCACGCCGAACTCCATAATCGACGCGAACCTCGCAAAGGACCTCCGTTTGGAGCGCACCGGCACGCACTACCACACCAAGTGCACTCTCGTCCTTCGCGGAAAGTATGGGGTAGTCGGAGAAGTGACAACCCAGGCCACAGTAGTCGCTCGCTATTCGCGGCTTAGTCCGACAACGTCACTCGATCCGTCAGTATCAACGCCATTTCAATTTATGAAGCTGGCGGATCCGACATTCCACCGGTCCTCACCAGTCCGGCTTACACTAGGCGCCGACGTCTACGCCAACATTATGGTCAGTGGCGCACCTCCATCGACTGTGGGGGGGCTGCTGACACAAGCAACCATATTTGGCTTGGTGGTTTCGGGAGCCCACCAGCAATAAACCATACATAACTAAGTAAAGTGCACTAAAATTAACCCACGTCCATAGCTACTAATCGTTTCTTTTCACCCACAGGAACCGCAAACACGGACGCTGCACAGAGGCGACGAAACTAACATAGAAAATACATACATATGTACATAGTTTAAAATAACTGCTTACCTTTCCGGGTCTTGGCCGCTGAGCGCGTTTGATAAATTGCCTGCTGCAAGGGGGCCGGCATGTTTAGGCCACCGGCCTAAATATTAAGGCACACCCTAATGCGCAGAGCTTTTACTTTTACCTCGGTCGAACCGATAACCGTACCCCACCGGATAAGAGCGAGAGCTATTATTCGGCGGGGGATACACGTTAAATTATATTTTTTCTCGCGGTCACTTCTTTTACGAACGTACAGGAGATCGCCAGCAGCCAAGTTACCCAAGGTAAGCCATACTCGTCAAATTTCCAAATTTCCTTTCCACATAACTATTTTGATTTGATTAATTAATTCATTTTAAATTCAATTACTTTCACGTGTTATTACATTTTAAACGTTGCTTTAATAAACCTGTGTACTTTTGTTTGTTTATACGAACTAACGAGTTTTTTTTACTTTCTTCCACTCACCCCTTATTACGAGCGCTTATAACTTGGTAGTGTCCTACCAAGTAGCAAGCCGCCGTAACAGTCACTTAGCAACTGCATGCAACTGATTACCCAACAGCTAAGTTTACTTAACTCGACTTAGAAATCTGTTGAATTTTGATTTTCTACGTAAGTTCTAAGTGACATCCACCATTTTTGATTTCTTGTTCCGTTTTGACATTTATTTTTACATGTTGACATCTATTTGAAAGGAAAAAGTATATGTATCGGACGAATTTTTAGTTTCATAATTAAATTGTGAGTTATTTACTTTAAATTGAAGCATGATATTCCTGTATGCGCTAACTATACTATAATCGATGATAAGTGGCGATGTCAAAATCGAGCCCTGCGGCACCCCAGATGTAACTGGCTTTAGGCTTGGGTATTTATCACCACATTTAACTTGTTGCAACCTATTCGACAGATAGCTTTTTACCAATTTTAGAGAAAGTACCCCAAATTTGTAGCAGCAGCCTAAGTTTTGCAACAGTTTATTGTGATCAATACTATCGAAAGCCTTTGAGAAATCAAGCAAGACTAACAGTTAGTTTGTATCGTAAGCAGGGCGAATATCATCATAGATTCTGAGAATAGCTGTGAAACAACTATGCTGCCTTCTGAAACATGATTGGAAACTACTCAAAAGATTATTTTTGTCTAAGTAGTCGGTAATTTGCCGCGCCAAGAATTTCTCAAAAACTTTTGATAGGGCTAGTAAGATGCTTATTGGTCTGTAATGCTGAGGAGTGGTAGGGCATTTAGTTTTTGGTACACGTATAACATTTGCCGTCTTCCAAAGATTGGGGAAAGTAGAAGATGCAAGCGAAAAGTTAAATATATATATGGGTAAGTGATGGTATTACAAATGGTAATGGCCGATTTTACAGCGTAAATACACTGTACCAAATCCGCCTCCACTGCAGGAACAAATTCAAAATCACTATCGCCATTATGCTCTGGCAAAGGAATATGAGCAAGAAGATCCGATGATATCACTGGACAGTGAGACAGGAAATTAGTATTTAAGATTTCAGGGTCAAGACTACAAATGTGTTCATCTGCCCCAGAAACACCAAGGGATCTAAGGTTTTTCCAAAGGACTTTAGATGGCAGACAATTATAAAGTTTACTTTGAAGGTAGCCCTTTTGGAATCTCTTATGCAGGAAGTAACTTTATTACTAGCAACGCGATACGCTTTCCACGATTCATTGCTCCTATCATTTTTCCATTTCTTATAGGCTTTACTTCGATGTTTAATTAAAGATAGCACCACAGACGTAAACTAGGGTTTTTTGTAACCAAGCACTTTAGCTTCGCGCATTGGGACGAATCCTATCAAAAAGATGGTTTACTACCCAGTAAGCCACCGAAGGTGGAAATCATGAATACTTTCAGCCTTACTCTTCACCAGCGGAGCATAACAACTTCCATGACTTTTCCCCATGACTAACGCACGGCTATGGCCGCCTTCGCATGAATGACTTTGTATAGTACAAAAAGGAATGAAGAGTGATCGTTCGGAAATAATTGTGCGTACATGCTAACATAGCTGCCTTTTTCATTTGGTTGTTATGATACATACGTTAGGTGGAAGGAAGGTAAGATAGTGAGTATACGAACCAGCTCAGTATATAACTCCTTCATACCTGAAAATAGCAGCAGACCTCACTTCACAGCTGCCAGTTTCATGTACTCGTCAGTAGCTCTGACCACACGCGTAATTTTTTTTTATAACATTAGCGCTTACGACCCTTTTTATCACTGAAATCAGGTTTAAAAAAATCATTTTTCGCAATCATATTTGTTACTGCTTTTGTATCCGACATCTTCCTAAAGATCCTGAATTCGTAGCTGCTCACAGCCTTACTTTGTCATCTGATAACTTCGGCTTCTCCTACTTTAAGCTGCTATAGTAAGGTGGAAAATGAGATACTCAAAAATGTCATGACCAGCTAACACATTTTAGCAGCACCTGCGATGAACCTAACAAAATCATGCATGCTGGAATGAATAACACAAGTAGGACCTAACGAAAATTCCTGGTGGGTAGTGTATTAAAATAATGTAGCTTTTCATCAACTGTTGTGAATAAGCAACCCATATTCCAGTTAAGCTGAGCAGCTTCCGTATATGCTTAAAATCTCTAAAAATAAGTTCGTTGGCTTACTTTGCCTTCCGAAATTAATGTTGTAGGAAAGAAATATCAGCTCATGGTCTGAATTTCCAGCCATCGGAAACTGAGCAATTTGATTGACGTAATCCTTGTCACTAACTCCGAACACATCCAAAAGACTTGGTTTATTATTAAGTGCAAAGCGAGTGGCATATTCATTAACGATGGATATTTCTACCGCATTGAAATTATCTATGGACCTCCTGGAAGGGAGATCGTTGCATAAAAGGTCTATATTTAAGTCGCCACATACAATTGTGTGCTCATAAAAGCTAGTGAGATCAGTCAATATATCAAACATCCCTGATAGATCATTTCATTTGCTTGCGTTATAAATGCTTGCGACCAGACATTTGATATTATTATCATAAAACTCGACGAAAATATACTCAACCTCTTGCGTGTGATCTGATCTGTAAATTTCTTTCCATTTGAAATTATTTTTAAACTATAAGGCAATACCAGCCCCCCGAGCCTCCCTCGTTCTATCACACCGAATTATCTCGTAATCACATAGCGAGACTACCTTATCATCAATATACTCTTTAAAGTTTAAACCATGTTTCTGTAACGCACACAAGATGAACATTAGAGCTATCAAAGATTAAATTTAAATTGTCAACTTTCTCGGCATTTAAACTTCGCGCATTGATATGACAAACATTAAACCCATCGTACCGATTAGAAACGAGTTTAAGCATTCCTCCTGTAAGTTCTTTGCCGGCCAGATTTGTAATTTTATTACAGGTTAAATACATAAATATTGGACACTCTCAAATGTACATACATACCTATATGCATATGGTGACATTAAGAAAACAAAAAGGCAATGTTTCAAGTAGATACGTTAATATAGGTACCAATACAAAACTTAAGATGACATTATGAAAACAAAACAAAACAAAACAAGTAAGGAAGTCTCGCGTTAGTTTTCAGAACGAGATACAAATACCATGACTTGACAATGATATAGGCACTAGAATCTTATTTGAAATTTTCTATATATTAAAAAAGTAACTTGTGTACCAAATTTCATTCGAATATCTCAAGTTTTACTCAACTTATGTTTATTTATGTGATTTTTGAAATTTTCGATATCGAAAGAGGGGGCGTGGTATAATTCGATTGCGACAATTTTCAACAGCAGCCTACCTTGGCCAGAAAGTAATCAATACACAAAATTCCTTGCAAATATCTCAATCTTTACTGAAGTTATGTTAAGTTATGTGATTTTCGAAATTTTCGATATCGAAAAAGGGTGCGTGGTTATAATTCGATGGAGACAATTTTCAACAGCAGCCTACCTTGGCCAGAAAGTAGCCAACACACCAAATTCGATGCAAATATCTCAGTTTTTACGCAAGTTATGTCAATTTATGTGATTTTAGAAATTTTCGGTATCGAAAAAGGGGGCGTGGTTATCATCCGATTTCGTGCATTTTCAACAGAAACCTACCTTGGCCAAAAAGTAACCTGTATAACAAATTTCATACAAAGATCTACATTTTTACTCAAGTTATCGTTTTACTCAACTTATGTTAATTTATGTGATTTTCAATATCGAAAAAGTGGGCGTGGTTATCATCCGATTTAGAAAATTTTCACAGCAGCCCATTTTCAATAGCAACCTACCTTGGCCAGAAAGTAACCTGTATGCAAAATTTCATGCAAATATCTCAATTTTTACTCAAGCTATCGTGGACACGGACGGACAGACGGACGGACATGCCTTAATCAATTCCTCTTTGCAACCTTAGTGTTAAGTAGCGAATGAACAAAGATCTGGCAACCTGCGCGTTGCATAGAATACATCAATTAATAAAGGAAATATGGCAGCGCTGGTGGCATCTGTCATTATTAAAATCGAATTGAAAAAGAGAAAAGTCTTGGTATTTTTATTCTGTGGAATTGGTTTTATTTAGGCTTTTTTAGGAGTTTGTGTAAATACATTTGGTCCACGTAGAGCCGGATGTGGTGATCGGGAGGAGGAAACATTAGAGAAGTGAATAAGGCCTTGGAAAGCGTGTTTGACCTTGCAGTTGGTGTGTACGCATTTGCAGCTGGTTGCATACGTATATGTGTGTGTGTGGCGGTTTCTGGTACACTGGTTGTTGCAAGGAATATGTAAGTATGGCTTGGATGTGGAATTGGACTCAACAGGTTGCATGAAGGGTTGTTGAAACGTGGGGCATAGCTAGGTATGCGTATGCACGTCCGAGCACGAATATTTGATTTTTAACGGCAAGAGAGAAAGATGCCTTAGGGCAAGCGAGAAAGAGTCCAAAGTTGGCATAGATTCAACTGGACATTTGTGAAAGATGCCTTAGGGCAAGCGAGAAAGAGTCCAAAGTTGGCATAGATTCAACTGGACATTTGTGAAAGATGCCTTAGGGCAAGCGAGAAAGAGTCCAAGTTGACATAGATTCAACTGGACATTTGTGAAAGATGCCTTCGGGCAAGTGCGAAAGAGTCCAAAGTTGGCATAGATTCAACTGGACATTTGTGAAAGATGCCTTAGGGCAAGCGAGAAAGAGTCCAAGTTGACATAGATTCAACTGGACATTTGTGAAAGATGCCTTCGGGCAAGTGCGAAAGAGTGCAATGTTGACATAGATTGAACTGGACATTTATGAAAGATGCCTTAGGGCAGGTGGGAAAGAGTCCGATGCTGGCATATATTCGGCCGGGCATTTGTGAGAGAGAGAGACAGTCCTAGAGAGGGCCTTGAACCATGAGAGAGTATATGATGTTTGAAAATGTATACGCATATACATGGTTCAAAAGCAGTGACAGGAAACGTTTGCAACCATGGCAAAACTGTGAGGTGGTGGCAGTGCGATATGCATACAGATACATATGTATATATTTCATGTGTATGTTGTCTCTGTGAGGCTGAGTGCCTAATGTCAAAATTAATACTGTGCGGAATACTGTAATATCAAACTCGCTTTTTCTACTGCTACCACCTGTATGATTCGCCATGCGTGCAAGAATAAAGAAATAAATTATAAATCATACAGTCCACATAAGTACATATTTTCTGATCCTATCGAGAAATAAGTAAATTTTCTGCTTTGTTGAGAATATTCTTTACATTTAATAGAGATCTAATTTTCATATTTGGTTTTTATATAGCTAGCGTACAATGGCAGGTGTTTTGGAAAGCCTTCGCAAGTCAATTTCGCGAATTGAAGAGTATACCCGGCAAGCAGAATTTGCTGCCACAACTATAGAACAGGTACGAGCTGAAAAATTAGAAAGCTACTATGAGCGTTTTGTTGAGGCGCATCAGAAACAAATGGAACGTGGTTCGAAAAAGGCAGACACGTATGACAATATAGCAGCAGTAGTTGAAGCGAGTTATTATTCGGCGCGAGCGGCGCTAGCAGCCAAGGTAAAAGAGCTGGCTCCTGTGTCGGTAGCAATTCCAACAGCACAACCGCCGCTAGCGGTGCAAGTCAATCTACCGTACCGCCAGCATGATATGAAAAATACATGGGGAGATTTTGACGGGACACTGACCAAATGGTCAGGGTTTCGTGATAGGTTCTTAGCTGCTATTCACAATAACGAAAACGTGTCACCAGCTTTCAAATTTTCGTATCTTAAAAAATCCTTGGTCGGGAAAGCGGCACGTACCTTGGGTGAGTGGCAGCTTACCGATGACAATTATATTGAAGCATGGGACAGACTTAAACAGCTGTACGACCGGAAGTATCCCATTTGTCGTGAGCATCTGAGACAACTATTAAGGCTTCCAGTTATTGAGGGTACACCGCGTCCTAACGATCTCCAGCGTATGTCAAACGTGACACATGAGGTGTTACGCCAGCTACGTGCCCAGGGCATCCCAGTCGAAAGCTGGGACATGATGGTGGTGCATATACTCCATGAGCGTTTAGATCCAGAGACCAGTAAGCAGTGGGAGCTCCAGCGACAGACAGAAACACCCACCGTCAAGCAGATGTTGGAATTTTTAGATCGGCAGGCTGCTGCGTTAGCAAACGTGGCTGATATGCACCGAAAGCGCGTACCAGATGGTAGTGGATCACTGAGCAATAAGAGAGAGTCGAGCAATGGTGACAGGGTCAAGCATGGTATAGCTGCGAGCGGCGGTTTAGAGAAGCAGGTGAGCCAATGCATAGCGTGTAAACGTCATCACGCACTTTGGGCATGCGACGAATTTAAGTCACTTAGTTTACGAGCAAGAGGAGACCTGGTCAAAAGGAATGGCCTGTGTCCGAATTGTTTCAAGCGTGGTCATGGGGACAACAATTGTTTCCAAGGCTCGTGTGTGCGCTGCCCAGGCCAGATGAAGCATAACAGTCTTTTATGTCCGATGAAGGAAATTTCCAAGCAAGCTCTCGTAGTCAAAGAAACCGGGATGCATAACCGGCGAAATTACAGGGATGGAGCTAGACGCCGCGCAACTAAGGGGCGTCGAGATGCTCCTGGTGAGCATGTCTACACGGCACAATGCAGTCAGGGTGCCAGAGGCGATGCCATTGACGAAGAGATTAAGAAACTTGATAAGCAATTGATTCTGTTGGACAAGCAAGAGCAGCTGATAAAAAAACGAAAGACAATATCAGAAGAAGTGAAAAATTGTAATGAGAACAAGGGAAAGGAAATAAATCTGTACGATAATTATGGCGAGTCTTTTGATTTTAGTATGGACAAGAGACATGCCCTGCTCCCCACGGTAATGGTTAGGCTCGAAGCCGAAGGCCAATGCTTCGGACCAGTCAGGGCTTTACTAGATTGCGGGGCTCAACCGAATTTAATTTCATCTAGTCTTTACATCCAACATAGGTTTCCGGCCTTGCCAACAAGCCGCAAGATGGTCGGTATTGAAGGGAAATCATTCGGGGTGACTCGGCGGGCAGTCCTCAAAGTAAAGCCGTGGTTCGATTCCGCGAGCACTGTAGAGGAAGAGTTCTGGATACTACCGCGAGAAAACAATTGGGAACCGGTACTACCGGATGTCATGGGGAGAGAAGAACCCTTGGTGAACTCATCGATGCCATTAGCTGACCCTGAATATTGGAAGCCAGGCAAGGTGCAGGTAGTCCTTAATGTTAAGGTATTTGCAAAGGTTCTAATTGCGATATTACCAAGCAGACATATGGGAATGGCATTGATCCAAACTTGTTTAGGTGTGGTTGTGTGCGGTATTCAGGTAGCTCCAAGTTATAACGATATAGAACAGATTTCCTACATACACTGTACTGGCGTAGAAGAGCTAGGTGATCTGGTAAGAAGGCTTTGGGAACTGGACGAGATCGGTACTTGTTCCCTGCGCACAGAAGAAGAAGAAAACGTTGAGCAATTATTCTTAAGAACATATTCAAGGGATGGAACCGGCAGATTTACGGTCGTTATACCACTGAAACCTGACATCAATGACATCGGAAGCTCCAGACAGGTCGCGCTACGTCGGTTCCTGGCATTAGAGAAAAGATTAGCTCAAGACCCCTTGCTTAAGCTGCAGTATATAGACTTCATGAGGGAATACGAACAGTTAGGGCATATGCAAGAGGTCTCCAGTGAAGCTGCATCCGACAAAATGGTCTATCACATTCCTCATCATTGCGTCACTAAGAAGTTCCGAGTAGTGTTTGATGCTAGCTGCCGTACAGACAGAGGTGTTTCCCTCAACGAAGTACAGATGTTGGGGGAAAAGCTACAGCGAGATTTGGCGGAAATAATTATGAGATTCCGCAGGCATAAGGTTGGGGTCATTGGTGACATTAAAATGATGTTCCGACAGGTTTTAGTCAGCGAGGATCAATGGGATTTACAACGTATTTTTTGGAGAGAACATGACGACAAACCCATAAAAGAATACTGGTTGAAAGTTGTCACTTATGGGATGACCTCGTCTGCCTTCAACGCAGTACGGGCGGTGGTGCAGTGTGCAAGGGATGCGAACAAAGACTTTCCTGAGGCTTCAAAAATCATCGAAGAAGACTTATACATGGATGATTGTATTACCGGAGCTGGAAGTGAGGGCCAAGCTATATTAATGGCAAAGGAGGTGCAGCACGTATTAGCTGGAGGGGGGTTTGAGATGAAGAAGTGGAAGTCAAACTCCAACAGACTGGTAGAGGAGATGCGGTCGGAGAAAGAAGAGGCGAGTGTGTTCATGGACGATGAAAAGGCATCGGTACTAGGGTTGAAATGGAACATAGGTCGCGACGTGTTCTCCTTCTTGGTAAAAACACCAGAGATTCAGGGATCGATTACAAAGAGAAAGATTCTTGGATGTGTAGCACAGCTATATGACCCAAATGGATTTATATCTCCCGTGACAATTCTGGGGAAGATCATCATTCAAGATCTGTGGCGTATCGGAGTGGAATGGGATGAACCAGTACCCAAAGAGGTTGATGATAGGTTCCGTACATACTGGGAAGGTATAAAGCACCTGGAAGAGTTCGCCTTAGAGAGGTGGGTTGGCACTGGCAAAGGGCAGAAGGTGGAGCTGCATGGGTTTTCGGACGCTTCAACGGTAGCTTATGGTGCAGCCATTTATGTACGCGTCGAGAATAATGACATGACCTTAAAGAGCACGCTACTGGTGTCCAAGTCACGCGTTGCACCAATGAAGACTGTTTCGGTTCCAAGGTTGGAGCTGGCAGCTGCAGAATTGTTATCACGTTTGCTGGTGGACGTCAGGAAGGCAATGGAATTTGCAGACGTAAGCTATACCCTGTGGACTGATTCCCAAGTAGTTCTCCACTGGATTGGTAAGATTCCGCGAAGTCTGAAAACGTTTGTCGCAAACCGGGTTGCATATATACAGACAAACACGGATGTGAAGAGGTGGAAATATATCAATACAAAAGATAACCCAGCTGACTTGTTGAGCCGCGGTATGAAGCCTGCTGATATGATTCGCAGTGGACTATGGGTGCATGGGCCGGCATGGCTAAAACAGGATTTGAGTTCCTGGCCTGATGATGTGTTTGTGCCAAACACAGCGGGGGAGGCTGAGATAGAATTTAAAGCTTGTGTGGTTGTTGGAACAACGGAGCAATTGATGATAACGGGCAGAACAACGAAGAACAGGGTAGCATTGACAGAGTACGTAGACAGCTTGGAGAGAGCGGTGCGCATTGTAGGCTATTTGTATAGATTTATTTCAAATTTAAGGAGCCGATCAGCTCAAAAAAGGAAAAAGAGAGGAGAACTCATGAGCATATCACTGAGTAATGATTACAGGACGAAGGCAATGTGGCTCTTACTTAATCATGAACAGAGGAAGTTCTATTGGAAGGAGATAGCTTGCCTAGAATCTGGTACCAGCGTCCCAAGCAAAAGTAAGATTGAGTCACTTAAGCCGGAGCTAAAAGATGGTCTGCTCAGGGTGCACGGCCGGTTGAAAAACGCGAACCTGGACGAGAATATGCGTCATCCAGTTATAGTTCCTGATGGTTCAAGGCTGGCATGGCTTCTAATGGATCATGCACATCGCGAGACGAAACATGGAGGGGTGCAGGTCATGATGCAATTCATACGGAAAATTTACTGGATCCCACGCCTGCGCAGTTCACTACGAAATTATTTGCATAAATGTTTGGATTGTGTGCGTCAGAACCATCGAGTCGAAGCCCAGATTATGGCGGATTTGCCGGCCGATCGCGTTACCCCGGGGAAGCCATTCCTGCATGTCGGTATAGATTATGCGGGACCAATAGACATTAAAATGATAGATCGGGAGGGCAGGCAGCTTGTAAGGCAAAAGGTGTGGATCGCTGTGTTTGTATGCCTCAAGACGAGAGCTGTTCATCTAGACTTGGTGACCGACTTAACTACCATCGCGTTTATTGCCTGTTATGAACGATTTGTATCCCGTCGTGGACGTTGTGAGCGAATTTACAGCGATAATGGTACAGCATTTGTAGGAGCAGCAAAAGAGATAAAGAAAGCAATGGAAAGGTGGCATAAGGAGGACGTTTTCAACCATTTATCGGTAAAGGGCACAGAATGGCGATTCATGACACCAGCAGCTCCTCATCAGGGAGGAATATATGAAGCAGCGGTGAAATCGATGAAGCACCATTTGATCCGCGTCATTGGACTAAGAGTGCTTCCGTTTGAGCAATTGAGGACACTACTCGTACAGATTGAAGCGATACTGAACTCGCGTCCTTTACACCCGTTGAGTGACGATCCCGAAGATTTGCAGGCACTGACACCTGGCCATTTTTTGAATGGAGAGCCATTAGTTCTACCCCTGCCATTTTCGCTTCCTGAGACATCATCATCCAAGGGTGTGCAGCTGTGGAAAGAGCGTCAGAGAATGGTCAAGATTTTTTGGGACCGGTGGCACAATGAATACCTGACCACACTTCAGGAGCGCAAGAAATGGCGTAAAGCTTCCGAAGGAGTAAAGCTGGGTCAGCTGGTCCTCATAAGAAGCGAAAATTTTCCCCCTACTCAATGGGCCATGGGGCGCATAATTCATCTTCACCCAAGCGAGGACAATCACGTACGATCGGTGACCATTCAAACCGCGACGAGTACACTTCGAAGGCCAGTACAGAAGGTCTGCATCTTACCTGTAGAGGTGAACACTGAATGACAAGCTCAACGTCGCCACTGCTGGAAAACCGTAGGTTTTCGGCGGGAGTGTTAAGTAGCGAATGAACAAAGATCTGGCAACCTGCGCGTTGCATAGAATACATCAATTAATAAAGGAAATATGGCAGCGCTGGTGGCATCTGTCATTATTAAAATCGAATTGAAAAAGAGAAAAGTCTTGGTATTTTTATTCTGTGGAATTGGTTTTATTTAGGCTTTTTGAGGAGTTTGTGTAAATACACTTAGAACTTTCATATATGGAACTCTATATCTAACTCGATTATTTTGCGCCGTTACATAGTACCGTTATGTGGACAAAATTATAATACTATGTAGTACGCTGGGTATAAAAATAACCCTCAGCCGGTCCAACACCGGCTACGCTATCCCAATTATTTCTGCGCATAATACGCTTTTGCACTTTTTATACCACCTTATATCTGTGTCTGCAACAACCACATGAAATACATCGGATTTCCCTCTTCGGATTATTGTTACCGAGGTCAAGACGGGTCGTTTAATACCTCTACCGTCAACGTTGGACGTGTATTAATTGTTGCGTTCGATGGAAAGTATTACAATATTTGCAATCAATGTTCACAATTTTCTGTGATTTTCATGCGATCGTTGTATTCATAGATTAAGGCCTGCAAAAAAAGTGTGTTCAACGCAGAAATACTGGGGATCGCATAGCCGGTGTTGGGCCGGCCGAGGGTTATTGGATTACACAATCCCCCGCTCCATCTTTCTCCAGATAACTATTGATTGAGCCGAAGTTTTGCACTTCGAAATATTATGGAAAACGCCTTGAAAATTTTGTATGGGAGATGGTTACGCCTCATTGAATTTTTATAGGTAGGTACATAAAGCTTCGAAGAGGAGCTCAAAAAAACCGAAAGAAATAACCGAAATAGCACTTAGGTGTATACAAGGCAAATTAAACAAGGAAGAATTGACAAATGAAATATTTTGTTTTTGTAGGAACTCTTATTTCAAAAAAGTATAAACCAACGTATTTACCCTTACTGGCCCACGTTCAATATTTGGGACCCATACAATTTTCTTATTAAAAAGTTAAACCGCATTTGCAAAAGTCAAAAAATTGTTAATATACATAGTTATTTGTAAACTATCTAATAAGCCCACTTTTGCCACCAAGTGCTACCTTGGAGTCTACCTCTTTAAAGACCTTGACCGCAAAGAACAAGCTTGCATATGTACATATATACATATTAATATAGCAACGATTTGGGTCACTGTTTATCTAAGATCTGAAAAATGTTGGGAGGAGTACCAAAGACACCTTGCGGTTCAAATGAAAATCGGTCTCCGGGAATAAATATTGTTGTCATTTTGAAAAATATTTGCAAAAATCCGAAGAACTAATCGGAGCCGTTGTCTATAGTTTTTAGTTTTATGTGGCTTACACCTTGAGTTGCCGACTATTGTCCACGATATAAAAAAATAACGCGATCCCGTCTTCTTGGTACACAAATTGTTTCATTCGTTTGCAAATATCTTGAAAACTACTCAAATAAATTCATCTCGGAATCGGATTATTATTTATGGATACTGGGCGCGTCTCTTGATACCTCTCCCGGCAATTTTTGTACGTGTTTCAGCACTTGGTTGCAGTCGTAAACATATACCACGATTTGTTATTTCTTCAATAAAAATAACAAACTGATAAAAATTAGAAATTTTTAAATCGTACGGGTTAACATTTTTTTTTTCATTTGACGTTAAAACTCCTACAGAAAAGAGAAAACTGTCAAGTTCGCTACTACTTTGTTTAATATAGTTTGGGTGTATAGATATGTACACACATTTCCCACATACTGCATTTATCAATATTGAAACAACAATTATTGTATGAGTATACGAAGGGACAATTTTCCCACATGTAATAAAATGTATTTTACTTGGTTTAACTTGCATTAAATGACATTTTTCTGTATAATATAGTCACAATATGTGATAGATAGATAGATATCTAGTAGATATTATCAACTTAAGTTCCTACCCACATTGTTTTGTTTTGGAGTTTGGTCGTTTTTTGGGAACACTGTTGATCTCGAAAATAACCATTATAAGGTAACCATGAATTTGAGCTAACGTATTTCCCTTTTTCGGGATTTTCGATTGATTATTTACCAGTTGATTCGGCCAAACCTTGTACTAACGTATTTTTTATATAGATATTATAACATTTCTTAAATATGTTCTCAAGGCTGTTAAAAGTTAATAAATACAAAAAATATGGCCTCTCAAAAATTATCCACGCCATTTAAGAAATTGCAGTTTTTTCTGTCTAAAACCTTAGGGCCGCATTATGTATGGCGAACGATAGCTCAGACGAACGATTGGGGAATACGCGCCTGATAGCGATCGTTTTACAACTTTCACATACGGTTTTACTTACATTTTAAGAATTTTAACAAAAAATCGCGGAAATTAATCTTATATTGCTTGCAAGATAAAAAACAAGCATTTATCCGCCAACAAAATTGCAAAGTAGATAAACGGAGCTACGATCGAAGTGCATGATAGACAGAATTGTAAGTTTCGAAGTTGAACTGAACGGAAAGTTGCCAAACGGAGAAAATTTTAATCCAAGTCGAAATGTATGATAGGGGTGATAATGTTTAGTTGATTGTAGCTGTAATATTCTCAATAGCTGACTCGTCTTTAACTAATACGGCATCAGTTTGTTGTGTATTTAAGGTTTAGCTGTTGTTATTGCATTGATCACTGATTACGATTGGCAGTGACGGCAGCTTCCCTGAATGCGCGAAGAGTTATGTATATGGTTGAATTTCAACCACAGGTGAACTCTAGTATGAATAAAAGAGCGCGGGAGTTTGAGTTTGAAATTTACATGCTATAAGTATTTCGGCATTCAGCTTAAAAACATTTGAAAATCATGGACACCGAATACTGTGTGCACCACATGACTCATCCAATTAATTCATTTTGCACCCGGAACAAAAAGGTGCATAGTAAAATTTAGGAACTTGCTTATTTTTAATGCATTTCTGGCTAATTTCTGAAACTATCTCCTTAGACAACATATGAAATTTAGTGCACCAATGAAGTGGAGAAAACCTCCTTGTTATTCGACGGACTGCTATATTTTTACTACAAAAATAATTGGGTTTGGAAAGTCAAGAAAACTAACGCATGCCTGTGTATCTTTCATTGCCACCTTCCACTTCAGTTCCGGGTCCCGTTTCATTGTCAAAATCAGCATCGAATTACGCGGCATCTCGTTGTACTGAACTTCACACGGAAAACGAAAGAAACGCTTTAGAATTGTCGAAGGAAAAGACCCAGCTCCACGCTTCTCGTATGCAACAATTTAAATTCCCTTCATCCGATGTTAAGGTCGAAGAACTATGCGAAAATGCGTAAAAACAAACAAACTTAAGGCCGTTTTCTAAAGCCTATCTGCCCTATAACCAAAAAATTTACATTAGAAAACGGTCATAAAGCTTAATTTATTGTTCAGTTCCAAACAAATTTTTGTTTACATTTTGCTCCTTCTCTTCTCATTCTGTATCAAAGAAATGCGCGTAATGAAAATTATTTAAATAAAATGGTATTATAACTTTGGCCCGAAGTTGGTAAATATGAGAAGAAGAAGAGATATACCCACCAATAAGTATACTGAGTTTTAGAGACAAGTATCTTGATGAAATTTGCTATACACCCGCCATTTTGTGAAGCATAACTCATTTGTCGGACCTCGCAAGATCGGATTAATGCAGTGCATAGCCCCCATGCAGTCGGTTGTTCCCTTGTCGCCTATAACTCTTGCTATTAGGAACGTAAAATTTTGCAAGTTTGGTGCATATTATATGTATATGTAATGTGTAGGGAAAATCACCCACATAACACATAGTTCCAAAATAAACGACTGCTTTGATAAATGGGGTTTAGGCGATGTGTCTTTAAATTAACAGTTTAATAAATTGCCTGCGCGTACTCGATTAGGGTAATTTTTTCCCGCTGCAAGTCTTGATGCGTCAGCGCTAAGCTTGCGGCATTGGATATTCCTTTCTTCTTATTCTTGAAGCGATCTTCGATCTTATGGGGCTATGATATTGCACGCAGGCGACTTTGGAAATGCGTCCAGTGGTTGTAAGATGCAAAGGTTTGCAGCCTGGTCCGCCAAGATCCGCAGGCTTATCAGCACTGGCAACGTGTCGCCAAGTGGCTGGCCCAAATAAGTCAATGATTTGAGTTGTGCGGTGTGACACGTATGTAGTGCTTTCTTTTCTGAGTCAGACCTAGAATTTCCGATTGCTCAGGTTTAAGAGTGTTTGTACCATCGAGGCTAGTGAGAATTGTGACCTTTCCTTTTGCACTAATAGGTTACTTGAATTTTTGCCATTGTGCTGGGTTCGCACATAAATAGCTGCGCAGTAGGGGTGTCCTTATATTCAAATATCGGTTTTCTATATATTCCCGGCCAGAAATCGGTTCCTTTATGTATTTAGATAAAACGGTAAAAGTTTGGAGTCAATGCGATAACATTTAGTGGACCCGGAAACCACCTGAAAAATTCGATAGGTCAGTATGGGCATATATCAATGTTCATACATTCGCCTTATATTAGACGCAGTTTTTATAGTAATTTAGCAAAACATATATGTATACAAAAATATTTATTCCATTTTTGTATTCTTATTCGGTAAGAATATTTAAAATAATTGTGATAATTTTGCGTATTTAACACCAGCTTGATATTTTGCAAATTTACCGAAATTTGTTTCTACATTTTGAGCGCGCTGTTCGTAGGCAAACAAATTTCCTGAGGAAAAGTGAACTGTGTGGCGACGATAAGTCGTTCAGAAAATAAAATAGTAACTGCTCATAATGGGAAATTTCTGCTGTGAAATATTTGCAAAAGCATGCAAGAGGTTCTTGTGCATATTGTGATTTTAATAAGTAAATATAATTGTAAGCGTTCACAAGCAAGAGATAACAATTATTTTGAAGAATAATTATTTGGTTTAATAAATACTTAAAAATTGTTTGAATTTCGGTGGGCGGTTGTGTTTAAAGTGTTAAAAGTGAAGTATATAAAATAAACTCATATGTCTAGTTTAGCAACACGAATGTCAGTTGCCAATTTAAGAAAAGTTTGTTTGATTGGATACACAATGCATCAAATTACAGGTGCAAAACTTCCATCTAATCGGCAGGTTTTAGAAGTTTTGTTTTACAATATGAGATTTGTAGTGTTATGTAACTGACTGTTGGGGTAAGGCAAAGGTGGCATGGTGGTCGTCCCGCTAGCTCGCCGGGTGGGGTGAGTTTTTGCTCACCTGCCTTACCTGCAGCTAAACATAAAAAAAGGAGGTTCATGCCTGTGAGGAAAGATAGATACACAAGAGGTCAGTCCGTGTCAGGTGGAGTCATCCCGCCCCTTCCTACGTATCGTACGTAGCCTTGGGCTTCGCTATGACTCCGCATACCGAGCGAAGCCCCCTTAGCCTGACGCAAGGCCGTCCGTCCATGTCCTACGTCCCTAGCCTGTCCCGTCAGTCATCGTATCCTCACACCCTCGTCCCCTATTGCGCCTTAGTGCAAAGGTAGTTACTTACCACCCCATACTAAAATATTCCAACAAAAGAAATAGCAAAAATATTCACATTTGGTGGATAGAATTTAATGGGTATTATTAATTCACAAATGAAATGACCTAAAACTATACATAATAAGATATTTCAATGTAGTTGAATTTAAACTTCTTACACTTCTAACGCAGAAAAATGTTAATAAAAAAAAATTAGATAAAGAAAAAGCAAAGTAAAATATAATTCTCGGGTCACCCTAATGCACACTTACTCTGCTGTGCTAAATTCAATTTAGGCTTATCTTTCAACGCTACCGAGCGATCTTTTTAAAGCAGTGGTGTCCATCCCATAGATCAATTGATCACACGTATTCTTACTCTCCATCGTTCAGTCCACAGTGATACAGTAGGAAAACTCTGGTGAAATTACATCCTGGAGGTGGAATTTTTAGAGTCGAAATTAATTGCAGTATGCAATTACTTATACCCACGGTTGCATTACAGCACCAAAACAAAACTAAAGGAGTAATTTTAGAAAAAGAGTATTTATTGCACATATTAAAAATAGGGTGTTTTGTTCTATGGCAAGTATAAAAAATAAAAGTAAAATGGTAAAATTTCACAAAAATACATATTACTGATGAATTGCTGCTAGCGATGACCTGAAAAGCAGACTTTTAGTGCTTGTTAATTTTCAAAAAGTGGAAAAAATATTGGGTTTGCAGACTATATTGAGTTTGATTATAGCTATAAATTGAGTTTTAGCTCTATACTATATATTTGAGTAGACACTTCTGGGTAGCGGACCCCCTTTTGCAAAATAAAACCACATTTTCTATCGGGTCGATATAGGCGCCTCTATTAAAGCAATGGTTTTTTAATCATAAAATCTCTAAGCTGGACTAAATTGCATGTCTTGACTATATTTTTTATTTAAATCTATTCAAAACTTAAATCATACAGAAATCGCCATAATTCAAAGTAAAACGTTCAACACCCTGTGGCAAGTGTGCTATTGAAAACATAGTATGTGACGAAAAATCATCGCAAACCTATCAGAGATCAATCTACAAATAGATTACCTATCATTTAATACAACTTTTATCATTTTTCGTTTGCTTTGCGGGACTTAATTTTACTTGAATCTGTGTACACACGCCACATTGTAATTAACATTTAACACAAGTACTAACATATGTATACTTTGACAACATCTTTGTCATAATTATAAAGCATTATGTTTCTTAACGAACAACCGAAAAATATCTAGATGTACTTTTAACAATTTTTCTTTTTTTATTCACCAAATTAATTTTGCAACACACAACCCTGAAATGCCAAAAAAGCGTTGACTGCCACCCCGTGTACAGGCGGTGAATATAATCAGCTCACGGTTGCCGAAGTTGGTACTTTAGTACCAAAAGTGGTACTTTTTTTTAGTAATGGTACTTTGGTACTGATTTGGCCGATATGGTACCTTTTCACCATAATCGATTTCATCGCTAATTTCTTTTTACAGTTATTTGCGAAGTAAACCAAAGTTTCATCTTGCTGAAAAGCCTCCCACTTAACAAAAAAAGTGAAATTGATAGCATCCAGTTTGGATTGACAAACTGCAAAAAATGGATAAGTAAGTATAGGTATTTGCATCCTTTAGGCCTAGCAAATTAGGTAAAAGCGCTTTTTAATTTTTCGTTTCTGTGAAAAGATATTTGCTGATATTTAAATGGGCTTAATTGATTTGATTTGATATTTAAATGGGCTTAACGATCCAGCTTTTAAAGAGCTTACTTCTTTTATTTTTAACCTTTTGTCTTTGCCGGATAGCTCTGCAGCTGCCGAGCGCAAGTTCTTTGAAATGAGTTTAATCAAGACTAAATTACGAAATAAGCTTGAGTTCGAAACAGTTAATAACGTAATGCTGTGCAAGGAGCTATGTGCAAATCAGGGTGGTCACTATGTGTGGTCACCAAAAGATATAAAAACTACGTATAAAAATATACTTTAAGAAGCCTTTTATTTGCACCTAATGTTAACTCCAGACTATTCAAATCAGTATTTCCTTTAAGTTTATAAATGTGTAGATCACAAAAGATATAAGACACCCACTAAGAATGCTTTAATAAAAAGTCTGATATATACCTATTGCTAACTAATGTTGCCTAAAATAATAATCCGTATATTAATAGGCTAACATTTTTTCCATACAATCAATTGCAGGGTGTATCTCATAAAAACATGCATAATTCCAATTATTATATATTTTGATATCTTTTCAGGGGCCAGCAGTTTTGTATAGGCATATTATATTTAACAAAAATTATTCATTTGTAATAATTCATAAAAGTTTTCACCAAAAGCCAAAGCTGTTAACTACAGTATCTGACTGTTTTACTGTACATACAGCAGTGGCGCAGGTGGTAAGCGTGCCGGCTATGATGCGTGCGTTTGCAGGTTCAGGGCAGGTTAAGTTTTTTTTTTCTTTTTACTAAATTGATTTTGCCTTGAAACATATGAAAACTTTTTATCATAATATTCTTTTTTTACATTTGTCATATTTGAAACCCAATACTTCAATATTTTTTCGTTTATGACCTCTATCTTGGAGTGAAAAAATAAAATTTTTTGATAGAAAAAGCTAAAAAATTATTCCAATTTATCATTATTTCTCTTTTTTTTTTTTTTTAAGAAATATATCATATTTAATATACAAAAAGAAAAAACACAGTTTGTAGCTTCTTCAATTTTATATTTACGAAGTAGTTAGAAATCGCGTTAATTTTCATAAAGACATCAACTATTTTCTTCCTTAAAATTTTTATTTGTAAACGAGTATACATATAATCGGAATCCTTATATTTGTAAGCTAATATTTTTCTGTTGATAACATCTTTCTTGGAGTGAAAAAATCAAATTTTTAAAAAAAAAAAAAGCTAACCGGTTTTGCCATCTCCTATTAATGATTACTGGTCTTTTTTTTTGGTTAGTTGTCAAATTACCCGTCTTTAGAGTAAACCAGCTGTTATGAAAGCGACCCTCAATAACCCAACTATATATACTTGTTATTAATTTCAGCAATAAAAATGTATCCAATATTTGTGCCTCTAGGCATTAGGTACTGGAGAAAAATGCTAACAGACGATTTAATAAGTTCAACGAATTTAAGGTGGTCGAATTTCGACCACGGGATATACTAGTAGTATTTAATACATTAATGTGTAGATCTCAAAAGATAAAAACCACCTTTTAAGTATGCCCCAATAAAAAAGGTGTGTTATATGTCCTAATGTTAACTAAACACCCTTAATAAAAGCGGTATTTGATAAATTATATATCAATTTTAACTACGTTTTAAATATGCTTTAATAAAAAGTGTTATTTGTACCTCATGTTTACTTAAAACTAAAAGTATGAAGCAGTATTTAATACAATCCATATTTAATTTAGATACTTTAACGTGTAAAAAATAGTTTATATAAATGGAATGCACATACATTTTTAAAAGCAATAAAAGTTTTAATCTAAATGAAAATTAAAACTAGTAAGGAAGTCTAAGTTCGGGTGTAACCGAACATTAAATACCTAGTAGTGATCTGTTTTGGTATCCTAATTTACTCAGGTCTATTTTAATACATACCTGAAAAGTTGTTATAAAGGCAACTGATTGTTTTCGATTACAAAAACTTCTGTTGTGAGTAGTAAATTAAATTATTACTAAATAACAAAATATAAATAGCTTTCCCCATGTTCATGAAAGGTATGAAAATAAAAAAAAGGCAGTAGGGTGTTAACTACTTGTCCGTATATTTTGCGTGTTTGCTATCCGATTTGCGTAATTTTCGGCAGGAGTATACTACATACTATTGGAAAGCAGCTCACTAACCTTCATTGAAATACCTTTTTGAAATTTCAAGCAATCGCTTTTCAAAATAGCTAAGCTTTTCTGCTGAAAAGTGGGCGGAGCCACTCCTACTTCACCAAAATCCACATTATTTTTTTACAGTTAAGTTTTGCTTAAAAAGCTTATTATGTGTGTAAAATCTTATTTATATAACTTATGCAATTATGGAAATATCGCGATTCTAATTTTACAAAGAAATTTTTCAAAATTTTTTTCCGGAATATTGCCTGTATTAATATAAATATGTGTGCTCAATTTCATTTCGCTATCTTGAGCGGTTTTTGATTTATGATTAATTATATTTCCAAATTTGACTTAATCAAAAAAGGGCAGTGCCACGTATGTATTATGCACTGAATAATCACTCTTTTTTTATTTTCGAAAATATTATATATATAGAAAGTGGGCGTAGCTTTTAATCGATTTTGCCTATTTTCAATAGCGCTCCGAGATAAATAAAAAGGAACCTGCATACCAAATTTCATTGAGATATCTCAAGATTTGCTCAAGTTCACAGACGGACGGACGGACATGGCTTAATCAATTTCTCTTTTCCTCCTGAACATTTTGATATATATAAGTTAATATCTATCTCGAATCGTTTGTGCCGTTACATACTACCGTTAGGCGAATGAAGTTAATATACCTTGTGTGCGAAGCACTACTAGGTATAAAAACTGGTACTTTTTATTGAAAATGGTACATTTTTATGAAAATTATGGTACATAAATTTTTTTTGGAGTGACAACCGTGAATCAGCTGATTGGTACAGAGTTTTACTACTGTATATACTGTGGTTCAGTCGTTAGCGAACAAGCAACGAATAAACACCAAGCTTGTCCGCGACGCTTAGTGCATGTAATCGTATATACAATGCAATGCTCTGTGAGAACTTTTATATGCTAGAAAACGCCTTTAGCGACTCGAAATTCCTTTTATGTTACAAGTCGTTCAAAGGAGGCTATAAATGTAATACAAGTTGTTAAGCTGTCAAATAGAAAAATTAAAGCTAAATTATCTTCCATGACATTTGTTTAAAAATGTTTCAAAAGACCGACATTTGACACCGAACTTGTTACAAATATACCCATACACCTATCCAATATTGAAAAGAATAGCTTTTCAGTGCCTATCACTTTTACCACAACATATTTTTGTGATTAAATTTTTTCCGACTTAAAGTTCATTTGCTCCAAGCAGCGTAACAGTTTAACATCAAGTCATTTATCAAATATAGGACGCTGTCAAGAAAGTATTCATATTAAATATTATTTTATTCAGTTGACCTACAAAACATTTATTTTGCGAGTCATAATGTTTTTTCATCAGTCCACTCATTTAACTATAATATATTAATAGGCTAACACTCTCCCCATAGTAATTTTCGCAACCCAACTTCATATAGTATTTATAGATAGATCCCTATAAAAGTTATATTGCCATCTTGGTATGGACTATTTCTACTGTCTCGCGAAAAAAAATTTTGAAAATTATGCTTTGTTTTTTTGTTATTAAACAAAAAAGAAGCCTACAAACTTTCCAGAACTCTCCAACTATTTTGTAATCTCCAACAGCACAACATATGTATATAAAAGCTTTGACCAAAAGCCAAAACTACAGTATCTAACTGTTTCGATGTACGCTAGATGGACCCGTGCACGCATGGCGTAAAGAAATTCCCCACTCCCCTTAGCGACATCTACAACCCAGTAGATAAAGTCTCTGATTCATAACAGAAATGATATACATTATACAGCAGTGGTAAAGGTGCCGGCTCTGATGCGTGCGTTTACAGGTTCAAAAGCACGGGTTTGAGGCAGGTTAAGGTTTTTTTTTTTATAAATTATATTTGCCTTCAAACATATAGTAACATATGAAAAAATTTTATCATAATATTTTTTTTTTTTTTTAATTTATTTAAGATTGGCCAGAAAAATATTACCAATTGTCTCATTTAGAGCAAGGCTGTAAATAGACGCTGGAAAGTATAAGTAGTTGCTGGCGTCATTTTAAATAATTTTCCTTGCTTTAAAAGAATTGAAAAAAAACAATTTCCATTTTTGTCTTCACCGAGAATCAAAGTTAGGTGTCCTGCAATTAGTATACATTTATACCCATTTAGGTAGAAAAAGGGTACAATTAGTGCCTTCATAGGACATGCTCGAACAAATGTGACCAATTTATTCCATTATTATAAAAAAGTAGTAGTCTACTACAATAAAATATTGGAAAAGTATATTTTCTAAGCAGAAAATGTATTTTTCATACTAAGAATGAAGTTAGGTATATAGAATAAAATATTTTGATAGCAACACCAGAAGAGGAATTTTCAAAAATACAAGAGCAGGAGTTATTACCTTTCAAATGTTGTTGAAAATAATCTGTAGCCTTACTACAAGCCGAAATCTAATCACTTCAGTTGGTGCATGTTTTCATTACCTTATGAAAAATTTCAGCAGTATCTATCTATCTATCTATAATATATTAATAGGCTAACACTCTCCCCATAGTAATTTTCGCAACCCAACTTCATACAGTATTTATAGATAGATCCCTATAAAAGTTATATTGCCATCTTGGTATGGACTATTTCTACTGTCTCGCGAAAAAAATTTTTGAAAATTATGCTTTGTTTATTTGTTATTAAACAAAAAAGAAGCCTACAAACTTTCCAGAACTCTCCAACTATTTTGTAATCTCAAACAGCACAACATATGTATATAAAAGCTTTTACCAAAAGCCAAAACTACAGTATCTAACTGTTTCGATGTACGCTAGATGGACCCGTGCACGCATGGCGTAAAGAATTTCCCCACTACCCTTAGCGACATCTACAACCCAGTAGATAAAGTCTCTGATTCACAACAGAAATGATATACATTCTACAGCAGTGGTAAAGGTGCCGGCTCTGATGCGTGCGTTTACAGGTTCAAAAGCACGGGTTTGAGGCAGGTTAAGGTTTTTTTTTATAAATTATATTTGCCTTGAAACATATAGTAACATATGAAAACCTTTTATCATAATATTTTTTTTTTTTAATTTATTTAAGATTGGCCAGAAAAATATTACCAATTGTCTCATTTAGAGCAAAGCTGTAAATAGACGCTGGAAAGTATAAGTAGTTGCTGGCGTCATTTGAAATAATTTTCCTTGCTTTACAAGAATTAAAAAAAAACAAAACAATTTCCATTTTTGTCTTCACCGAGAATCAAAGTTAGGTGTCCTGCAATTAGTATACATTTATACCCATTTTGATATAAAAAGGGTACAATTAGTGCCTTCATAGGACATGCTCGAACAAATGTGACCAATTTATTCCATTATTATAAAAAAGTAGTAGTCTACTACAATAAAATATTGGAAAAGTATATTTTCTAAGCAGAAAATGTATTTTTCATACTAAGAATGAAGTTAGTTATATAGAATAAAATATTTTGATAGCAACACCAGAGGAGGAATTTTCAAAAATAGAAGAGAAAAAAGAATAATGTCAAAATCCATGCAAAGAAATGTAAAGCAGGAGTTATTACCTTTCAAATGTTGTTGAAAATAATCTGTAGCCTTACTACAAGCCGAAATCTAATCACTTCAGTTGGTGCATGTTTTCATTACCTTATGAAAAATTTCAGCAGTATCTATCTATAATATATTAATAGGCTAACACTCTCCCTATAGTAATTTTCGCAACCCAACTTCATATAGTATTTATAGATAGATCCCTATAAAAGTTATATTGCCATCTTGGTATGGACTATTTCTACTGTCTCGCGAAAAAAAAATTTTGAAAATTATGCTTTGTTTATTTGTTATTAAACAAAAAAGAAGCCTACAAACTTTCCGGAACTCTCCAACTATTTTGTAATCTCCAACAGCACAACATATATAAAAGCTTTTACCAAAAGCCAAAACTACAGTATGTACATAACTGTTTCGATGTACCTACGATAGATGGACCCGTGCGCGCCTTGCATAAAGAATTTCACCACTACCCTTAGCGACATCTACAACCCAGTAAATAAAGTCTCTGATTCACAACAGAAATGTTATACATGATACAGCAGTGGTAAATTTGCCGGCTCTGATGCGTGCGTTTACTGGTTCAAAAGCACGGGTTCGGGGCAGGTTAAGGTTTTTTTTTTTATAAATTATATTTGCCTTGAAACATATAGTAACATATGAAAACCTTTTATCATAATATTTTTTTTTTTAATGGGGCTATATATGTGCATGAGAGTCTGCCAAAATCTCTACGCGACGTCATGTCATATGCCTCTGAGCTTAGGCGAAAGAAAAAGTTGGCATCAGCATTCTCTCTGCGCGGGAAAATATATGTACGTGTCAAAGCAAGCGAAGACCCAAAACCTGTTTCCACCACTTCGGAGATCAATACTCTTATTAGCACAACAACGCAATAACAAACTATTTCTATTTAAAATTTACGAAATGTATGTATGTAAAACTTTCGCTGTGTACTTATGTTTTATAAGCATAGATGCTATTTTAAAACCTAAGCTAAGTAAACATTTTTCTCTTTTCCCATTTCTAGTATCTCTAAAATATTTCCTCTCATACTACATCACATTATCTCTTATCATAACTATATTCATGCTTTGTTATGTTTATTGTTTCATATTTTGTTTTTCTTTTCTCTTCTTACTTCACGCTTCTCTTCTATATTTTTCTACTTTTACGTTAATAACGTGCATTCAATTGTACTTTAAAGTTGTCTGTGTGTCAATGCACTTTGTAATTGTCACCTTTCTAGCTCATTATGTTTGATCCAAACCCCTGCAGGAAATTTGCCTCCAGCAAAGGCGAAAACCATAAAATTTTGCTAGATATTTTTTGCAAAGCACAAAATGGTCTTAAAGTGGTGCATTTCAATGCGCGTAGCCTCAGCAGTGACAAGATGGACTATGTTAGGGATATTTTTGGGGAATCAGGTGTCGATGTCATTTGTGTCTCAGAGACTTGGTTCTCTCCCGATATCCCTGATCAGTACTATGGCATCCCTTATTATAATATTTTAAGACATGACCGTAAAAATAAAAAAGGTGGCGGTGTAGCAATTTATTGCAGAAAAAATCTAAAAATTAAAACTCTAGCAGTTTCAGCTAACACTGACACTGAGTTTGTTATTGCTGAAGTCTCTGATAGTGTCACCAAAGTTCTTGTATCCTGTGTGTACAACCCCCACAGATGTTTTGTTTTGGATTCGTTTTTCTCCGAGTTGTCTATGTTTGTAATAAATTATGAGCGTTATATTATTTGTGGTGATTTTAATGTTAATATTTTGTTGAAGGACTCTTGTGCCGCTAGGCTGTTCGACCAAGTTTCTACCGCAGGACTCGCTATTGTGAACAACTCCTTCCCTACGAGATTCGCCAACAACTCCAACCCCAGCCTCTTAGACTTATTTATTGCATCTAGTTTAGACCATATCCTCAAATTTGAACAAATTAATTTTATCTCTGACCATGACCTCATTTTCTGTACCTTAGATGTTGTTTTAAATCGTCCTGTTGACACTGTTACATTTACGTACCGTGATTTTAAGTCAATAAATGTTAACAATTTGTTTACTGACCTGTTTAATGTTAGCTGGAGTGATTGTTGGTACGTTGAGAGTGTAGATGAAAAACTAAATTTCCTAAACAAAACTTTAAACAAAATGTTAAATGATCATGTCCCTCTTCGTACGGTGCGTTCCTTAAATAGCTCATGTCCCTGGTATAGTAGTGAAGTCCGCTCTGCAATCAAAGTCCGCAATAGATTACATGCCAAGTGTAGAAGAATTAATACTAGATCAGCTTGGACCGAATACAAGATTGCCCGCAATAAAGCATGCTCAATTACAAGACATGCAAAACGCCTTTATTTCAAGTCTATGTTAGATCCTACTCTAGAATCCAAAGCCTTGTGGCGTAACCTAAAAAAGTTAAGTGTACATGGAAAATCTAAGCCGGAGTGTGAAATCGATCCAAATATCTTGAATGATTACTTCATAAGTGCCAGCCAAAATGGCAGTAGTCTCCCAGATCAAAACTTTCCAGCTTATCTGGATACAAATGTAAGCTTTGACTTTAGCGGAGTAACTGAGTCAGAAGTTGCAAAGAGTGTTATGGGCATTAAGTCAAATGCCATTGGTGAAGATGGTATTTCATTGAAATTTGTGAAACTTGTTTTGCCTTTTATTTTAGGCACTCTTACACACATTGTAAATCATTGCCTGACAACCTCGTGTTTTCCCACAGAGTGGAAAAAAGCTGTAATTATTCCCATCCCCAAGATTAATATGCCAACCAAACCTAATGATTATAGGCCGATTAGCATTTTACCTGCTTTTTCCAAAGTGTGCGAGTCCTTAATGGCAAAGCAAATTTCACTTTTCATTCACAGTAACAAGTTGCTATCACCTTTTCAGTCTGGCTTCAGACCCATGCATAGCTGCTCTACGGCCATGCTGAAGATAATTGATGACATAAGAATACAATTCGACAGAGGTAACTTGACTCTTCTCTGCCTTTTAGACTTCTCGAAGGCCTTTGATATGGTAAATCATAGTATACTCTGCATAAAGTTAAAGCATTTATTTGGTTTTTCTGACAGCTCTGTTAAGCTCATGGCCAGTTACCTTTCAGGCAGAACCCAAAAGGTTAAGGGTAAAAGCACGTCTTCCGTTCCGTGTATTGTTACGTCCGGTGTTCCCCAAGGCTCAATCCTTGGCCCTCTCTTGTTTAGTCTATTTGTTAATGATGTATTCTCTGTGTGTCAGTATGTTAGTGTGCATGCCTATGCTGATGATATTCAGCTGTATCTGTCCAGTCGTGTTGGGCTCCTTGAGGATTTATGTTATAAAATCAATAAAGATCTGGCAGCAATATCTCATTGGGCTCATAAAAACTGTCTCTGTCTTAATGTGGCCAAATCTTTTGTGTTACCTATTGGCAATAGTGTCATACATGTAGAAAATATTCCTGAGCTCCTTATTGATGACAGTGCCCTTAAGTTTGTGAATAAAGTAAAAAATCTTGGCTTTATTGTTAACTCTTCGTTAAGTTGTTCGGACCATGTTAACAAAATTGTTAGTAGTATTTATGCCATTTTACGTAGATTAAATTTATCTGCTCCATTCACACCTGTTGAAACGCGAAGAAAACTTGCCATCCAACTGATTGTACCTCAAATCACTTATTCTGAACTCGTTTATAGCAAGCTCGATTCAAGCTCATCCCACAAACTAGATGTGGCATTTAACAATGTCACCCGTTATGTCTATGGGCTCAAAAGATATGACCACATTACTATCTGGAAGGACAAACTACTAGGGTGTAACATTTTCAGTTATCTTGCGGCTAGAAATTGTATATATATATATAAGCTTGTCGAACTAAAAAGTCCGCACTACCTCTATGAGAAACTGCGGTTAACTAAGTCTAGTAGACTACGTAGCCTGGTTGTCCCTAAATATTCCTACTTGTCCTCATCTCGACTGTTTTTCGTCAATGCTGTGAGGCTTTGGAACTCTATTCCTGAGTCTATCAAGGCGGCGATGAATAGGACAAATTACGGAGTGGTGATACATACCTACTTTAATTCTCTTGGTTGAATGCAAATATACAACTTTTCTTCTCTTTTTCCACTATATCTGCATTTTTCTTTTTCTTGCTTTCAGTAAGTTTAAAGTTCTTGTTTAAGCATTAATTTTAAATTATTTTTAAGTTATATACTGTCACTGAGTGTTATGCTTGATTGTACCTTATTTATTTTATAATAAGTATAAAGAAACCGCTGTAAGTACCCACCTACTGGTGTACTATAAAAGACCTAGAAGTCTTACATGTACAGTCCGATGTTATTTTTAATAAATTGAAATTGAAATTGAAATTGAAATTGGCCAGAAAAATATTACCAATTGTCTCATTTAGAGCAAAGCTGTAAATAGACGCTGGAAAGTATAAGTAGTTGCTGACGTCATTTGAAATAATTTTCCTTGCTTTACAAGAATTAAAAAAACAAAACAATTTCCATTTTTGTCTTCACCGAGAATCAAAGTTAGGTGTCCTGCAATTAGTATACATTTATACCCATTTTGATATAAAAAGGGTACAATTAGTGCCTTCATAGGACATGCTCGAACAAATGTGACCAATTTATTCCATTATTATAAAAAAGTAGTAGTCTACTACAATAAAATATTGGAAAAGTATATTTTCTAAGCAGAAAATGTATTTTTCATACTAAGAATGAAGAGTTATATAGAATAAAATATTTTGATAGCAACACCAGAAGAGGAATTTTCAAAAATAGAAGAGAAAAAAGAAAATTGTCATAATCCATGCAAAGAAATGTAAAGCAGGAGTTATTACCTTTCAAATGTTGTTGAAAATAATCTGTAGCCTTACTACAAGCCGAAATCTAATCACTTCAGTTGGTGCATGTTTTCATTACCTTATGAAAAATTTCAGCAGTATCTATCTATAATATATTAATAGGCTAACACTCTCCCCATAGTAATTTTCGCAACCCAACTTCATATAGTATTTATAGATAGATCCCTATAAAAGTTATATTGCCATCTTGGTATGGACTATTTCTACTGTCTCGCGAAAAAAAATTTTGAAAATTATGCTTTGTTTTTTTGTTATTAAACAAAAAAGAAGCCTACAAACTTTCCAGAACTCTCCAACTATTTTGTAATCTCCAACAGCACAACATATGTATATAAAAGCTTTGACCAAAAGCCAAAACTACAGTATCTAACTGTTTCGATGTACGCTAGATGGACCCGTGCACGCATGGCGTAAAGAAATTCCCCACTACCCTTAGCGACATCTACAACCCAGTAGATAAAGTCTCAGATTCATAACAGAAATGATATACATTATACAGCAGTGGTAAAGGTGCCGGCTCTGATGCGTGCGTTTACAGGTTCAAAAGCACGGGTTTGAGGCAGGTTAAGGTTTTTTTTTTTTATAAATTATATTTGCCTTCAAACATATAGTAACATATGAAAAAATTTTATCATAATATTTTTTTTTTTTTTTAATTTATTTAAGATTGGCCAGAAAAATATTACCAATTGTCTCATTTAGAGCAAGGCTGTAAATAGACGCTGGAAAGTATAAGTAGTTGCTGGCGTCATTTTAAATAATTTTCCTTGCTTTAAAAGAATTAAAAAAAAAACAATTTCCATTTTTGTCTTCACCGAGAATCAAAGTTAGGTGTCCTGCAATTAGTATACATTTATACCCATTTAGGTAGAAAAAGGGTACAATTAGTGCCTTCATAGGACATGCTTGAACAAATGTGACCAATTTATTCCATTATTATAAAAAAGTAGTAGTCTACTACAATAAAATATTGGAAAAGTATATTTTCTAAGCAGAAAATGTATTTTTCATACTAAGAATGAAGTTAGGTATATAGAATAAAATATTTTGATAGCAACACCAGAAGAGGAATTTTCAAAAATACAAGAGCAGGAGTTATTACCTTTCAAATGTTGTTGAAAATAATCTGTAGCCTTACTACAAGCCGAAATCTAATCACTTCAGTTGGTGCATGTTTTCATTACCTTATGAAAAATTTCAGCAGTATCTATCTATCTATAATATATTAATAGGCTAACACTCTCCCCATAGTAATTTTCGCAACCCAACTTCATATAGTATTTATAGATAGATCCCTATAAAAGTTATATTGCCATCTAGGTATGGACTATTTCTACTGTCTCGCGAAAAAAAATTTTGAAAATTATGCTTTGTTTATTTGTTATTAAACAAAAAAGAAGCCTACAAACTTTCCAGAACTCTCCAACTATTTTGTAATCTCCAACAGCACAACATATGTATATAAAAGCTTTGACCAAAAGCCAAAACTACAGTATCTAACTGTTTCGATGTACGCTAGATGGACCCGTGCACGCATGGCGTAAAGAAATTCCCCACTACCCTTAGCGACATCTACAACCCAGTAGATAAAGTCTCTGATTCATAACAGAAATGATATACATTATACAGCAGTGGTAAAGGTGCCGGCTCTGATGCGTGCGTTTACAGGTTCAAAAGCACGGGTTTGAGGCAGGTTAAGGTTTTTTTTTTTTATAAATTATATTTGCCTTCAAACATATAGTAACATATGAAAAAATTTTATCATAATATTTTTTTTTTTTTTAATTTATTTAAGATTGGCCAGAAAAATATTACCAATTGTCTCATTTAGAGCAAGGCTGTAAATAGACGCTGGAAAGTATAAGTAGTTGCTGGCGTCATTTTAAATAATTTTCCTTGCTTTAAAAGAATTAAAAAAAAAAAATTTCCATTTTTGTCTTCACCGAGAATCAAAGTTAGGTGTCCTGCAATTAGTATACATTTATACCCATTTAGGTAGAAAAAGGGTACAATTAGTGCCTTCATAGGACATGCTTGAACAAATGTGACCAATTTATTCCATTATTATAAAAAAGTAGTAGTCTACTACAATAAAATATTGGAAAAGTATATTTTCTAAGCAGAAAATGTATTTTTCATACTAAGAATGAAGTTAGGTATATAGAATAAAATATTTTGATAGCAACACCAGAAGAGGAATTTTCAAAAATACAAGAGCAGGAGTTATTACCTTTCAAATGTTGTTGAAAATAATCTGTAGCCTTACTACAAGCCGAAATCTAATCACTTCAGTTGGTGCATGTTTTCATTACCTTATGAAAAATTTCAGCAGTATCTATCTATCTATCTATATAATATATTAATAGGCTAACACTCTCCCCATAGTAATTTTCGCAACCCAACTTCATACAGTATTTATAGATAGATCCCTATAAAAGTTATATTGCCATCTTGGTATGGACTATTTCTACTGTCTCGCGAAAAAAATTTTTGAAAATTATGCTTTGTTTATTTGTTATTAAACAAAAAAGAAGCCTACAAACTTTCCAGAACTCTCCAACTATTTTGTAATCTCAAACAGCACAACATATGTATATAAAAGCTTTTACCAAAAGCCAAAACTACAGTATCTAACTGTTTCGATGTACGCTAGATGGACCCGTGCACGCATGGCGTAAAGAATTTCCCCACTACCCTTAGCGACATCTACAACCCAGTAGATAAAGTCTCTGATTCACAACAGAAATGATATACATTCTACAGCAGTGGTAAAGGTGCCGGCTCTGATGCGTGCGTTTACAGGTTCAAAAGCACGGGTTTGAGGCAGGTTAAGGTTTTTTTTTATAAATTATATTTGCCTTGAAACATATAGTAACATATGAAAACCTTTTATCATAATATTTTTTTTTTTTAATTTATTTAAGATTGGCCAGAAAAATATTACCAATTGTCTCATTTAGAGCAAAGCTGTAAATAGACGCTGGAAAGTATAAGTAGTTGCTGGCGTCATTTGAAATAATTTTCCTTGCTTTACAAGAATTAAAAAAAAACAAAACAATTTCCATTTTTGTCTTCACCGAGAATCAAAGTTAGGTGTCCTGCAATTAGTATACATTTATACCCATTTTGATATAAAAAGGGTACAATTAGTGCCTTCATAGGACATGCTCGAACAAATGTGACCAATTTATTCCATTATTATAAAAAAGTAGTAGTCTACTACAATAAAATATTGGAAAAGTATATTTTCTAAGCAGAAAATGTATTTTTCATACTAAGAATGAAGTTAGTTATATAGAATAAAATATTTTGATAGCAACACCAGAGGAGGAATTTTCAAAAATAGAAGAGAAAAAAGAACAATGTCAAAATCCATGCACAGAAATGTAAAGCAGGAGTTATTACCTTTCAAATGTTGTTGAAAATAATCTGTAGCCTTACTACAAGCCGAAATCTAATCACTTCAGTTGGTGCATGTTTTCATTACCTTATGAAAAATTTCAGCAGTATCTATATATTAATAGGCTAACACTCTTCCTATAGTAATTTTCGCAACCCAACTTCATATAGTATTTATAGATAGATCCCTATAAAAGTTATATTGCCATCTTGATATGGACTATTTCTACTGTCACGCGAAAAAAAATTTTGAAAATTATGCTTTGTTTATTTGTTATTAAACAAAAAAGAAGCCTACAAACTTTCCGGAACTCTCCAACTATTTTGTAATCTCCAACAGCACAACATATATAAAAGCTTTTACCAAAAGCCAAAACTACAGTATGTACATAACTGTTTCGATGTACCTACGATAGATGGACCCGTGCGCGCCTTGCATAAAGAATTTCACCACTACCCTTAGCGACATCTACAACCCAGTAAATAAAGTCTCTGATTCACAACAGAAATGTTATACATGATACAGCAGTGGTAAATTTGCCGGCTCTGATGCGTGCGTTTACTGGTTCAAAAGCACGGGTTCGGGGCAGGTTAAGGTTTTTTTTTTTATAAATTATATTTGCCTTGAAACATATAGTAACATATGAAAACCTTTTATCATAATATTTTTTTTTTTAATTTATTGAAGATTGGCCAGAAAAATATTACCAATTGTCTCATTTAGAGCAAAGCTGTAAATAGACGCTGGAAAGTATAAGTAGTTGCTGACGTCATTTGAAATAATTTTCCTTGCTTTACAAGAATTAAAAAAACAAAACAATTTCCATTTTTGTCTTCACCGAGAATCAAAGTTAGGTGTCCTGCAATTAGTATACATTTATACCCATTTTGATATAAAAAGGGTACAATTAGTGCCTTCATAGGACATGCTCGAACAAATGTGACCAATTTATTCCATTATTATAAAAAAGTAGTAGTCTACTACAATAAAATATTGGAAAAGTATATTTTCTAAGCAGAAAATGTATTTTTCATACTAAGAATGAAGAGTTATATAGAATAAAATATTTTGATAGCAACACCAGAAGAGGAATTTTCAAAAATAGAAGAGAAAAAAGAAAATTGTCATAATCCATGCAAAGAAATGTAAAGCAGGAGTTATTACCTTTCAAATGTTGTTGAAAATAATCTGTAGCCTTACTACAAGCCGAAATCTAATCACTTCAGTTGGTGCATGTTTTCATTACCTTATGAAAAATTTCAGCAGTATCTATCTATCTATAATATATTAATAGGCTAACACTCTCCCCATAGTAATTTTCGCAACCCAACTTCATATAGTATTTATAGATAGATCCCTATAAAAGTTATATTGCCATCTAGGTATGGACTATTTCTACTGTCTCGCGAAAAAAATTTTTGAAAATTATGCTTTGTTTATTTGTTATTAAACAAAAAAGAAGCCTACAAACTTTCCAGAACTCTCCAACTATTTTGTAATCTCCAACAGCACAACATATGTATATAAAAGCTTTTACCAAAAGCCAAAACTACAGTATCTAACTGTTTCGATGTACGCTAGATGGACCCGTGCACGCATGGCGTAAAGAAATTCCCCACTACCCTTAGCGACATCTACAACCCAGTAGATAAAGTCTCTGATTCATAACAGAAATGATATACATTATACAGCAGTGGTAAAGGTGCCGGCTCTGATGCGTGCGTTTACAGGTTCAAAAGCACGGGTTTGAGGCAGGTTAAGGTTTTTTTTTTTTATAAATTATATTTGCCTTCAAACATATAGTAACATATGAAAAAATTTTATCATAATATTTTTTTTTTTTTAAATTTATTTAAGATTGGCCAGAAAAATATTACCAATTGTCTTATTTAGAGCAAGGCTGTAAATAGACGCTGGAAAGTATAAGTAGTTGCTTTCGTCATTTTAAATAATTTTCCTTGCTTTAAAAGAATTAAAAAAAAAACAATTTCCATTTTTGTCTTCACCGAGAATCAAAGTTAGGTGTCCTGCAATTAGTATACATTTATACCCATTTAGGTAGAAAGAGGGTACAATTAGTGCCTTCATAGGACATGCTTGAACAAATGTGACCAATTTATTCCATTATTATAAAAAAGTAGTAGTCTACTACAATAAAATATTGGAAAAGTATATTTTCTAAGCAGAAAATGTATTTTTCATACTAAGAATGAAGTTAGGTATATAGAATAAAATATTTTGATAGCAACACCAGAAGAGGAATTTTCAAAAATACAAGAGCAGGAGTTATTACCTTTCAAATGTTGTTGAAAATAATCTGTAGCCTTACTACAAGCCGAAATCTAATCACTTCAGTTGGTGCATGTTTTCATTACCTTATGAAAAATTTCAGCAGTATCTATCTATAATATATTAATAGGCTAACACTCTCCCCATAGTAATTTTCGCAACCCAACTTCATATAGTATTTATAGATAGATCCCTATAAAAGTTATATTGCCATCTTGGTATGGACTATTTCTACTGTCTCGCGAAAAAAAATTCTGAAAATTATGCTTGGTTTTTTTGTTATTAAACAAAAAAGAAGCCTACAAACTTTCCAGAACTCTCCAACTATTTTGTAATCTCCAACAGCACAACATATGTATATAAAAGCTTTTACCAAAAGCCAAAACTACAGTATCTAACTGTTTCGATGTACGCTAGATGGACCCGTGCACGCATGGCGTAAAGAATTTCCCCACTACCCTTAGCGACATCTACAACCCAGTAGATAAAGTCTCTGATTCATAACAGAAATGATATACATTATACAGCAGTGGTAAAGGTGCCGGCTCTGATGCGTGCGTTTACAGGTTCAAAAGCACGGTTTCGGGGCAGTTTAAGTTTTTTTTTTTTATAAATTATATTTGCCTTCAAACATATAGTAACATATGAAAAAATTTTATCATAATATTTTTTTTTTTTTTAATTTATTTAAGATTGGCCAGAAAAATATTACCAATTGTCTCATTTAGAGCAAGGCTGTAAATAGACGCTGGAAAGTATAAGTAGTTGCTGGCGTCATTTTAAATAATTTTCCTTGCTTTAAAAGAATTAAAAAAAAACAATTTCCATTTTTGTCTTCACCGAGAATCAAAGTTAGGTGTCCTGCAATTAGTATACATTTATACCCATTGAGGTAGAAAAAGGGTACAATTAGTGCCTTCATAGGACATGCTTGAACAAATGTGACCAATTTATTCCATTATTATAAAAAAGTAGTAGTCTACTACAATAAAATATTGGAAAAGTATATTTTCTAAGCAGAAAATGTATTTTTCATACTAAGAATGAAGTTAGGTATATAGAATAAAATATTTTGATAGCAACACCAGAAGAGGAATTTTCAAAAATACAAGAGCAGGAGTTATTACCTTTCAAATGTTGTTGAAAATAATCTGTAGCCTTACTACAAGCCGAAATCTAATCACTTCAGTTGGTGCATGTTTTCATTACCTTATGAAAAATTTCAGCAGTATCTATCTATAATATATTAATAGGCTAACACTCTCCCCATAGTAATTTTCGCAACCCAACTTCATATAGTATTTATAGATAGATCCCTATAAAAGTTATATTGCCATCTTGGTATGGACTATTTCTACTGTCTCGCGAAAAAAAATTTTGAAAATTATGCTTTGTTTTTTTGTTATTAAACAAAAAAGAAGCCTACAAACTTTCCAGAACTCTCCAACTATTTTGTAATCTCCAACAGCACAACATATGTATATAAAAGCTTTTACCAAAAGCCAAAACTACAGTATCTAACTGTTTCGATGTACGCTAGATGGACCCGTGCACGCATGGCGTAAAGAATTTCCCCACTACCCTTAGCGACATCTACAACCCAGTAGATAAAGTCTCTGATTCATAACAGAAATGATATACATTATACAGCAGTGGTAAAGGTGCCGGCTCTGATGCGTGCGTTTACAGGTTCAAAAGCACGGGTTCGGGGCAGGTTAAGTTTTTTTTTTTTATAAATTAAATTTGCCTTGAAACATATAACATATGAAAACCTTTAATCATAATATTTTTTTTTTTTAATTTATTGAAGATTGGCCAGAAAAATATTACCAATTGTCTCATTTAGAGCAAAACTGTAAGTAGACGCTGGAAAGTATAAGTAGTTGCTGGCGTCATTTTAAACAATTTTCCTTGCTTTAAAAGAATTAAAAAAAAAACAATTCCCTATTTTGTCTTCACCGAGAATCCCGAGAATCGAAGTCAGGTGTCCTGCAAGTAGTATACATTTATACCCATTTTGGTATAAAAATTGTACAATTATACACGCTCACGCATATGGGCAATCCTGTAAGCTCAAAGATTTTAAAACTCATTCATTTTACATACATACATTCATATATGTACATACTTATGAGGGGAAGCCATGCGATTATAAACGTTACCGAAAAATTGAGAAATCGTCATTCTCTCTGCCGAAAATTTCTGCGCATTTGGTTTCTTCTACTCGGTGCGTGAAACACTTGCTCAAATTTTCAAATTTTTTGCCCTCATTCCTTTTACTAACCATAGATAAATAGATTTGAGACTCTTCGTTTCGAGAGAGCGCTGTCAAAATGCACATTTTTTATAACATTTGTCATTGGTGCCACTCCGTGAAAGTGGAGTAAAACTGAGTAATGGTATTTTCATCATATATTTTGGGAATTTTAAAAGGGTTTTGCTTTTAATTGGACTTTTGAAAGGGTAAATAAATTTTTCGAAACTTATATTATAAAAAATATGACAAATTAACGTATCTGCAGGCATAAATAAACAAAAATATATGTACAAATGAAGTTTAAATGCATCATATAACACCGCCATGAGTTGATAACGAAATATTGAATTTATTGGTAAATATGGATTGATAGGATCAAAAGCACTATAAAAACCGTTGTTGAGTGCATGGGGGCTGGTCCTTTACTTAAAATTTCTGAAGTTCTTCTAACAAAATCTATAACATAAGGCCAAGTAAAAAATGTACTTAAGGTTTTTTGTTGATAAATTTTGACTGGCTTATAGTATTGACCTTCCGCCTGCATATTATTATCAGGGACACCGAACCGCATGTTTTGATGTAGCACTCAACATTTTTCATAACTTCTACCCTTTGACCCCAAAGCTAAAGAGTTCCCGACTATTTCGGTACATTTTTTCGAAAATAAGTATTTTATTTCAAAATTTTGAAGAAAATTTAAATTGGTCGAATTTCGACCACGGGCGATACTAGTAATATATTAATAGGCTAACACTCTCCCCATAGTAATTTTCGCAACCCAACTTCATATAGTATTTATAGATAGATCCCTATAAAAGTTATATTGCCATCTTGGTATGGACTATTTCTACTGTTTCCATTTTTGTCTTCACCGAGAATCAAAGTTAGGTGTCCTGCAATTAGTATACATTTATACCCATTTTGATATAAAAAGGGTACAATTAGTGCCTTCATAGGACATGCTCGAACAAATGTGACCAATTTATTCCATTATTATAAAAAAGTAGTAGTCTACTACAATAAAATATTGGAAAAGTTCTAAGCAGAAAATGTATTTTTCATACTAAGAATGAAGTTAGTTATATAGAATAAAATATTTTGATAGCAACACCAGAGGAGGAATTTTCAAAAATAGAAGAGAAAAAAGAACAATGTCAAAATCCATGCAAAAAAATGTAAAGCAGGAGTTATTACCTTTTAAATGTTGTTGAAAATAATCTGTAGCCTTACTACAAGCCGAAATCTAATCACTTCAGTTGGTGCATGTTTTCATTACCTTATGAAAAATTTCAGCAGTATCTATATATTAATAGGCTAACACTCTCCCCATAGTAATTTTCGCAACCCAACTTCATATAGTATTTATAGATAGATCCCTATAAAAGTTATATTGCCATCTTGGTATGGACTATTTCTACTGTCTCGCGAAAAAAAAATTTTGAAAATTATGCTTTGTTTATTTGTTATTAAACAAAAAAGAAGCCTACAAACTTTCCGGAACTCTCCAACTATTTTGTAATCTCCAACAGCACAACATATATAAAAGCTTTTAACAAAAGCCAAAACTACAGTATGTACATAACTGTTTCGATGTACCTACGATAGATGGACCCGTGCGCGCCTTGCATAAAGAACTTCACCACTACCCTTAGCGACATCTACAACCCAGTAAATAAAGTCTCTGATTCACAACAGAAATGTTATACATGATACAGCAGTGGTAAATTTGCCGGCTCTGATGCATGCGTTTACTGGTTCAAAAGCACGGGTTCGGGGCAGGTTAAGGTTTTTTTTTATAAATTATATTTGCCTTGAAACATATAGTAACATATGAAAACCTTTTATCATAATATTTTTTTTTTTTAATTTATTGAAGATTGGCCAGAAAAATATTACCAATTGTCTCATTTAGAGCAAAGCTGTAAATAGACGCTGGAAAGTATAAGTAGTTGCTGGTGTCATTTTAAATAATTTTCCTTGCTTTAAAAGAATTAAAAAAAAAACAATTTCCATTTTTGTCTTCACCGCGAATCAAAGTTAGGTGTCCTGCAATTAGTATACATTTATACCCATTTTGGTAGAAAAAGGGTACAATTAGTGCCTTCATAGACATGCTCGAACAAATGTGACCAATTTATTCCATTATTATAAAAAAGTAGTAGTCTACTACAATAAAATATTGGAAAAGTATATTTTCTAAGCAGAAAATGTATTTTTCATACTAAGAATGAAGTTAGGTATATAGAATAAAATATTTTGATAGCAACACCAGAAGAGGAATTTTCAAAAATACAAGAGCAGGAGTTATTACCTTTCAAATGTTGTTGAAAATAATCTGTAGCCTTACTACAAGCCGAAATCTAATCACTTCAGTTGGTGCATGTTTTCATTACCTTATGCAAAATTTCAGCAGTATCTATAATATATTATTAGGCTAACACTCTCCCCATAGTAATTTTCGCAACCCAACTTCATATAGTATTTATAGATAGATCCCTATAAAAGTTATATTGCCATCTTGGTATGGACTATTTCTACTGTCTCGCGAAAAAAAATTTTGAAAATTATGCTTTGTTTTTTTGTTATTAAACAAAAAAGAAGCCTACAAACTTTCCAGAACTCTCCAACTATTTTGTAATCTCCAACAGCACAACATATGTATATAAAAGCTTTGACCAAAAGCCAAAACTACAGTATCTAACTGTTTCGATGTACGCTAGATGGACCCGTGCACGCATGGCGTAAAGAAATTCCCCACTACCCTTAGCGACATCTACAACCCAGTAGATAAAGTCTCTGATTCATAACAGAAATGATATACATTATACAGCAGTGGTAAAGGTGCCGGCTCTGATGCGTGCGTTTACAGGTTCAAAAGCACGGGTTTGAGGCAGGTTAAGGTTTTTTTTTTTATAAATTATATTTGCCTTTAAACATATAGTAACATATGAAAAAATTTTATCATAATATTTTTTTTTTTTTTTAATTTATTTAAGATTGGCCAGAAAAATATTACCAATTGTCTCATTTAGAGCAAGGCTGTAAATAGACGCTGGAAAGTATAAGTAGTTGCTGGCGTCATTTTAAATAATTTTCCTTGCTTTAAAAGAATTGAAAAAAAAACAATTTCCATTTTTGTCTTCACCGAGAATCAAAGTTAGGTGTCCTGCAATTAGTATACATTTATACCCATTTAGGTAGAAAAAGGGTACAATTAGTGCCTTCATAGGACATGCTTGAACAAATGTGACCAATTTATTCCATTATTATAAAAAAGTAGTAGTCTACTACAATAAAATATTGGAAAAGTATATTTTCTAAGCAGAAAATGTATTTTTCATACTAAGAATGAAGTTAGGTATATAGAATAAAATATTTTGATAGCAACACCAGAAGAGGAATTTTCAAAAATACAAGAGCAGGAGTTATTACCTTTCAAATGTTGTTGAAAATAATCTGTAGCCTTACTACAAGCCGAAATCTAATCACTTCAGTTGGTGCATGTTTTCATTACCTTATGAAAAATTTCAGCAGTATCTATCTATCTATAATATATTAATAGGCTAACACTCTCCCCATAGTAATTTTCGCAACCCAACTTCATATAGTATTTATAGATAGATCCCTATAAAAGTTATATTGCCATCTAGGTATGGACTATTTCTACTGTCTCGCGAAAAAAAACTTTGAAAATTATGCTTTGTTTATTTGTTATTAAACAAAAAAGAAGCCTACAAACTTTCCAGAACTCTCCAACTATTTTGTAATCTCCAACAGCACAACATATGTATATAAAAGCTTTTACCAAAAGCCAAAACTACAGTATCTAACTGTTTCGATGTACGCTAGATGGACCCGTGCACGCATGGCGTAAAGAAATTCCCCACTACCCTTAGCGACATCTACAACCCAGTAGATAAAGTCTCTGATTCATAACAGAAATGATATACATTATATAGCAGTGGTAAAGGTGCCGGCTCTGATGCGTGCGTTTACAGGTTCAAAAGCACGGGTTTGAGGCAGGTTAAGGTTTTTTTTTTTATAAATTATATTTGCCTTCAAACATATAGTAACATATGAAAAAATTGTATCATAATATTTTTTTTTTTTTTTAATTTATTTAAGATTGGCCAGAAAAATATTACCAATTGTCTCATTTAGAGCAAGGCTGTAAATAGACGCTGGCAAGTATAAGTAGCTGCTGGCGTCATTTTAAATAATTTTCCTTGCTTTAAAAGAATTGAAAAAAAACAATTTCCATTTTTGTCTTCACCGAGAATCAAAGTTAGGTGTCCTGCAATTAGTATACATTTATACCCATTTAGGTAGAAAAAGGGTACAATTAGTGCCTTCATAGGACATGCTTGAACAAATGTGACCAATTTATTCCATTATTATAAAAAAGTAGTAGTCTACTACAATAAAATATTGGAAAAGTATATTTTCTAAGCAGAAAATGTATTTTTCATACTAAGAATGAAGTTAGGTATATAGAATAACATATTTTGATAGCAACACCAGAAGAGGAATTTTCAAAAATACAAGAGCAGGAGTTATTACCTTTCAAATGTTGTTGAAAATAATCTGTAGCCTTACTACAAGCCGAAATCTAATCACTTCAGTTGGTGCATGTTTTCATTACCTTATGAAAAATTTCAGCAGTATCTATCTATCTATAATATATTAATAGGCTAACACTCTCCCCATAGTAATTTTCGCAACCCAACTTCATATAGTATTTATAGATAGATCCGTATAAAAGTTATATTGCCATCTTGGTATGGACTATTTCTACTGTCTCGCGAAAAAAAATTTTGAAAATTATGCTTTGTTTTTTTGTTATTAAACAAAAAAGAAGCCTACAAACTTTCCAGAACTCTCCAACTATTTTGTAATCTCCAACAGCACAACATATGTATATAAAAGCTTTGACCAAAAGCCAAAACTACAGTATCTAACTGTTTCGATGTACGCTAGATGGACCCGTGCACGAATGGCGTAAAGAAATTCCCCACTACCCTTAGCGACATCTACAACCCAGTAGATAAAGTCTCTGATTCATAACAGAAATGATATACATTATACAGCAGTGGTAAAGGTGCCGGCTCTGATGCGTGCGTTTACAGGTTCAAAAGCACGGGTTTGAGGCAGGTTAAGGTTTTTTTTTTTATAAATTATATTTGCCTTCAAACATATAGTAACATATGAAAAAATTTTATCATAATATTTTTTTTTTTTTTTAATTTATTTAAGATTGGCCAGAAAAATATTACCAATTGTCTCATTTAGAGCAAGGCTGTAAATAGACGCTGGAAAGTATAAGTAGTTGCTGGCGTCATTTTAAATAATTTTCCTTGCTTTAAAAGAATTAAAAAAAAACAATTTCCATTTTTGTCTTCACCGAGAACCAAAGTTAGGTGTCCTGCAATTAGTATACATTTATACCCATTTAGGTAGAAAAAGGGTACAATTAGTGCCTTCATAGGACATGCTTGAACAAATGTGACCAATTTATTCCATTATTATAAAAAAGTAGTAGTCTACTACAATAAAATATTGGAAAAGTATATTTTCTAAGCAGAAAATGTATTTTTCATACTAAGAATGAAGTTAGGTATATAGAATAAAATATTTTGATAGCAACACCAGAAGAGGAATTTTCAAAAATACAAGAGCAGGAGTTATTACCTTTCAAATGTTGTTGAAAATAATCTGTAGCCTTACTACAAGCCGAAATCTAATCACTTCAGTTGGTGCATGTTTTCATTACCTTATGAAAAATTTCAGCAGTATCTATCTATAATATATTAATAGGCTAACACTCTCCCCATAGTAATTTTCGCAACCCAACTTCATATAGTATTTATAGATAGATCCCTATAAAAGTTATATTGCCATCTTGGTATGGACTATTTCTACTGTCTCGCGAAAAAAAATTTTGAAATTTTGAAAATTATGCTTAAAAATTAAGTATTTTTTCTTTATAAATTAAATTTGCCTTGAAACATATAACATATGAAAACCTTTTATCAAAATATTTTTTTTTTTTAATTTATTGAAGATTGGCCAGAAAAATATTACCAATTGTCTCATTTAGAGCAAAGCTGTAAGTAGACGCTGGAAAGTATAAGTAGTTGCTGGCGTCATTTTAAATAATTTTCCTTGCTTTAAAAGAATTAAAAAAAAAACAATTCCCTATTTTGTCTTCACCGAGAATCCCGATTCACCGAGAATCCCGAGAATCGAAGTCAGGTGTCCTGCAAGTAGTATACGTTTATACCCTTTTTGGTATAAAAATTGTACAATTATACACGCTCACGCATATGGGCAATCCTGTAAGCTCAAAGATTTTAAAAGTCATTCATTTTACATACATACATTCATATATGTACATACTTATGAGGGGAAGCCATGCGATTATAAACGTTACCGAAAAATTGAGAAATCGTCATTCTCTCTGCCGAAAATTTCTGCGCATTTGGTTTCTTCTACTCGGTGCGTGAAACACTTGCTCAAATTTTCAAATTTTTTGCCCTCATTCCTTTTACTAACCATAGATAAATAGATTTGAGACTCTTCGTTTCGAGAGAGCGCTGTCAAAATGCACATTTTTTATAACATTTGTCATTGGTGCCACTCCGTGAAAGTGGAGTAAAACTGAGTAATGGTATTTTCATCATATATTTTGGGAATTTTAAAGGTTTTGCTTTTAATTGGACTTTTGAAGGGGTAAATAAATTTTTCGAAACTTATATTATAAAAAATATGACAAATTAACGTATCTGCAGGCATAAATAAACAAAAATATATGTACAAATGAAGTTTAAACGCATCATATAACACTGCCATGAGTTGATAATGAAATATTGAATTTATTGGTAAATATGGATTGATAGGATCAAAAGCACTATAAAAACCGTTGTTGAGTGCATGGGGGCTGGTCCTTTACTTAAAATTTCTGAAGTTCTTCTAACAAAATCTATAACATAAGGCCAAGTAAAAAATGTACTTAAGGTTTTTTGTTGATAAATTTTGACTGGCTTATAGTATTGACCTTCCGCCTGCATATTATTATCAGGGACACCGAACCGCATGTTTTGATGTAGCACTCAACATTTTTCATAACTTCTACCCTTTGACCCCAAAGCTAAAGAGTTCCCGACTATTTCGGTACATTTTTTCGAAAATAAGTATTTTATTTCAAAATTTTGAAGAAAATTTAAATTGGTCGAATTTCGACCACGGGCGATACTAGTAATATATTAATAGGCTAACACTCTCCCCATAGTAATTTTCGCAACCCAACTTCATATAGTATTTATAGATAGATCCCTATAAAAGTTATATTGCCATCTTGGTATGGACTATTTCTACTGTTTCCATTTTTGTCTTCACCGAGAATCAAAGTTAGGTGTCCTGCAATTAGTATACATTTATACCCATTTTGATATAAAAAGGGTACAATTAGTGCCTTCATAGGACATGCTCGAACAAATGTGACCAATTTATTCCATTATTATAAAAAAGTAGTAGTCTACTACAATAAAATATTGGAAAAGTTCTAAGCAGAAAATGTATTTTTCATACTAAGAATGAAGTTAGTTATATAGAATAAAATATTTTGATAGCAACACCAGAGGAGGAATTTTCAAAAATAGAAGAGAAAAAAGAACAATGTCAAAATCCATGCAAAGAAATGTAAAGCAGGAGTTATTACCTTTCAAATGTTGTTGAAAATAATCTGTAGCCTTACTACAAGCCGAAATCTAATCACTTCAGTTGGTGCATGTTTTCATTACCTTATGAAAAATTTCAGCAGTATCTATATATTAATAGGCTAACACTCTCCCCATAGTAATTTTCGCAACCCAACTTCATATAGTATTTATAGATAGATCCCTATAAAAGTTATATTGCCATCTTGGTATGGACTATTTCTACTGTCTCGCGAAAAAAAAATTTTGAAAATTATGCTTTGTTTATTTGTTATTAAACAAAAAAGAAGCCTACAAACTTTCCGGAACTCTCCAACTATTTTGTAATCTCCAACAGCACAACATATATAAAAGCTTTTAACAAAAGCCAAAACTACAGTATGTACATAACTGTTTCGATGTACCTACGATAGATGGACCCGTGCGCGCCTTGCATAAAGAACTTCACCACTACCCTTAGCGACATCTACAACCCAGTAAATAAAGTCTCTGATTCACAACAGAAATGTTATACATGATACAGCAGTGGTAAATTTGCCGGCTCTGATGCATGCGTTTACTGGTTCAAAAGCACGGGTTCGGGGCAGGTTAAGGTTTTTTTTTTTATAAATTATATTTGCCTTGAAACATATAGTAACATATGAAAACCTTTTATCATAATATTTTTTTTTTTTAATTTATTGAAGATTGGCCAGAAAAATATTACCAATTGTCTCATTTAGAGCAAAGCTGTAAATAGACGCTGGAAAGTATAAGTAGTTGCTGGTGTCATTTTAAATAATTTTCCTTGCTTTAAAAGAATTAAAAAAAAAACAATTTCCATTTTTGTCTTCACCGCGAATCAAAGTTAGGTGTCCTGCAATTAGTATACATTTATACCCATTTTGGTAGAAAAAGGGTACAATTAGTGCCTTCATAGACATGCTCGAACAAATGTGACCAATTTATTCCATTATTATAAAAAAGTAGTAGTCTACTACAATAAAATATTGGAAAAGTATATTTTCTAAGCAGAAAATGTATTTTTCATACTAAGAATGAAGTTAGGTATATAGAATAAAATATTTTGATAGCAACACCAGAAGAGGAATTTTCAAAAATACAAGAGCAGGAGTTATTACCTTTCAAATGTTGTTGAAAATAATCTGTAGCCTTACTACAAGCCGAAATCTAATCACTTCAGTTGGTGCATGTTTTCATTACCTTATGCAAAATTTCAGCAGTATCTATAATATATTAATAGGCTAACACTCTCCCCATAGTAATTTTCGCAACCCAACTTCATATAGTATTTATAGATAGATCCCTATAAAAGTTATGTTGCCATCTTGGTATGGACTATTTCTACTGTCTCGCGAAAAAAAATTTTGAAAATTATGCTTTGTTTTTTTGTTATTAAACAAAAAAGAAGCCTACAAACTTTCCAGAACTCTCCAACTATTTTGTAATCTCCAACAGCACAACATATGTATATAAAAGCTTTGACCAAAAGCCAAAACTACAGTATCTAACTGTTTCGATGTACGCTAGATGGACCCGTGCACGCATGGCGTAAAGAAATTCCCCACTACCCTTAGCGACATCTACAACCCAGTAGATAAAGTCTCTGATTCATAACAGAAATGATATACATTATACAGCAGTGGTAAAGGTGCCGGCTCTGATGCGTGCGTTTACAGGTTCAAAAGCACGGGTTTGAGGCAGGTTTAGGTTTTTTTTTTTATAAATTATATTTGCCTTCAAACATATAGTAACATATGAAAAAATTTTATCATAATATTTTTTTTTTTTTTTAATTTATTTAAGATTGGCCAGAAAAATATTACCAATTGTCTCATTTAGAGCAAGGCTGTAAATAGACGCTGGAAAGTATAAGTAGTTGCTGGCGTCATTTTAAATAATTTTCCTTGCTTTAAAAGAATTGAAAAAAAACAATTTCCATTTTTGTCTTCACCGAGAATCAAAGTTAGGTGTCCTGCAATTAGTATACATTTATACCCATTTAGGTAGAAAAAGGGTACAATTAGTGCCTTCATAGGACATGCTTGAACAAATGTGACCAATTTATTCCATTATTATAAAAAAGTAGTAGTCTACTACAATAAAATATTGGAAAAGTATATTTTCTAAGCAGAAAATGTATTTTTCATACTAAGAATGAAGTTAGGTATATAGAATAAAATATTTTGATAGCAACACCAGAAGAGGAATTTTCAAAAATACAAGAGCAGGAGTTATTACCTTTCAAATGTTGTTGAAAATAATCTGTAGCCTTACTACAAGCCGAAATCTAATCACTTCAGTTGGTGCATGTTTTCATTACCTTATGAAAAATTTCAGCAGTATCTATCTATCTATAATATATTAATAGGCTAACACTCTCCCCATAGTAATTTTCGCAACCCAACTTCATATAGTATTTATAGATAGATCCCTATAAAAGTTATATTGCCATCTAGGTATGGACTATTTCTACTGTCTCGCGAAAAAAAATTTTGAAAATTATGCTTTGTTTATTTGTTATTAAACAAAAAAGAAGCCTACAAACTTTCCAGAACTCTCCAACTATTTTGTAATCTCCAACAGCACAACATATGTATATAAAAGCTTTTACCAAAAGCCAAAACTACAGTATCTAACTGTTTCGATGTACGCTAGATGGACCCGTGCACGCATGGCGTAAAGAAATTCCCCACTACCCTTAGCGACATCTACAACCCAGTAGATAAAGTCTCTGATTCATAACAGAAATGATATACATTATATAGCAGTGGTAAAGGTGCCGGCTCTGATGCGTGCGTTTACAGGTTCAAAAGCACGGGTTTGAGGCAGGTTAAGGTTTTTTTTTTTTATAAATTATATTTGCCTTCAAACATATAGTAACATATGAAAAAATTGTATCATAATATTTTTTTTTTTTTAATTTATTTAAGATTGGCCAGAAAAATATTACCAATTGTCTCATTTAGAGCAAGGCTGTAAATAGACGCTGGCAAGTATAAGTAGTTGCTGGCGTCATTTTAAATAATTTTCCTTGCTTTAAAAGAATTAAAAAAAAACAATTTCCATTTTTGTCTTCACCGAGAATCAAAGTTAGGTGTCCTGCAATTAGTATACATTTATACCCATTTAGGTAGAAAAAGGGTACAATTAGTGCCTTCATAGGACATGCTTGAACAAATGTGACCAATTTATTCCATTATTATAAAAAAGTAGTAGTCTACTACAATAAAATATTGGAAAAGTATATTTTCTAAGCAGAAAATGTATTTTTCATACTAAGAATGAAGTTAGGTATATAGAATAACATATTTTGATAGCAACACCAGAAGAGGAATTTTCAAAAATACAAGAGCAGGAGTTATTACCTTTCAAATGTTGTTGAAAATAATCTGTAGCCTTACTACAAGCCGAAATCTAATCACTTCAGTTGGTGCATGTTTTCATTACCTTATGAAAAATTTCAGCAGTATCTATCTATCTATAATATATTAATAGGCTAACACTCTCCCCATAGTAATTTTCGCAACCCAACTTCATATAGTATTTATAGATAGATCCCTATAAAAGTTATATTGCCATCTTGGTATGGACTATTTCTACTGTCTCGCGAAAAAAAATTTTGAAAATTATGCTTTGTTTTTTTGTTATTAAACAAAAAAGAAGCCTACACACTTTCCAGAACTCTCCAACTATTTTGTAATCTCCAACAGCACAACATATGTATATAAAAGCTTTGACCAAAAGCCAAAACTACAGTATCTAACTGTTTCGATGTACGCTAGATGGACCCGTGCACGAATGGCGTAAAGAAATTCCCCACTACCCTTAGCGACATCTACAACCCAGTAGATAAAGTCTCTGATTCATAACAGAAATGATATACATTATACAGCAGTGGTAAAGGTGCCGGCTCTGATGCGTGCGTTTACAGGTTCAAAAGCACGGGTTTGAGGCAGGTTAAGGTTTTTTTTTTTATAAATTATATTTGCCTTCAAACATATAGTAACATATGAAAAAATTTTATCATAATATTTTTTTTTTTTTTTAATTTATTTAAGATTGGCCAGAAAAATATTACCAATTGTCTCATTTAGAGCAAGGCTGTAAATAGACGCTGGAAAGTATAAGTAGTTGCTGGCGTCATTTTAAATAATTTTCCTTGCTTTAAAAGAATTAAAAAAAAAACAATTTCCATTTTTGTCTTCACCGAGAACCAAAGTTAGGTGTCCTGCAATTAGTATACATTTATACCCATTTAGGTAGAAAAAGGGTACAATTAGTGCCTTCATAGGACATGCTTGAACAAATGTGACCAATTTATTCCATTATTATAAAAAAGTAGTAGTCTACTACAATAAAATATTGGAAAAGTATATTTTCTAAGCAGAAAATGTATTTTTCATACTAAGAATGAAGTTAGGTATATAGAATAAAATATTTTGATAGCAACACCAGAAGAGGAATTTTCAAAAATACAAGAGCAGGAGTTATTACCTTTCAAATGTTGTTGAAAATAATCTGTAGCCTTACTACAAGCCGAAATCTAATCACTTCAGTTGGTGCATGTTTTCATTACCTTATGAAAAATTTCAGCAGTATCTATCTATCTATCTATAATATATTAATAGGCTAACACTCTCCCCATAGTAATTTTCGCAACCCAACTTCATATAGTATTTATAGATAGATCCCTATAAAAGTTATATTGCCATCTTGGTATGGACTATTTCTACTGTCTCGCGAAAAAAAATTTTGAAAATTATGCTTTGTTTTTTTGTTATTAAACAAAAAAGAAGCCTACAAACTTTCCAGAACTCTCCAACTATTTTGTAATCTCCAACAGCACAACATATGTATATAAAAGCTTTGACCAAAAGCCAAAACTACAGTATCTAACTGTTTCGATGTACGCTAGATGGACCCGTGCACGCATGGCGTAAAGAAATTCCCCACTACCCTTAGCGACATCTACAACCCAGTAGATAAAGTCTCTGATTCATAACAGAAATGATATACATTATACAGCAGTGGTAAAGGTGCCGGCTCTGATGCGTGCGTTTACAGGTTCAAAAGCACGGGTTTGAGGCATGTTAAGGTTTTTTTTTTTTTATAAATTATATTTGCCTTCAAACATATAGTAACATATGAAAAAATTTTATCATAATATTTTTTTTTTTTTTTAATTTTTTAAGATTGGCCAGAAAAATATTACCAATTGTCTCATTTAGAGCAAGGCTGTAAATAGACGCTGGAAAGTATAAGTAGTTGCTGGCGTCATTTTAAATAATTTTCCTTGCTTTAAAAGAATTAAAAAAAAAACAATTTCCATTTTTGTCTTCACCGAGAATCAAAGTTAGGTGTCCTGCAATTAGTATACATTTATACCCATTTAGGTAGAAAAAGGGTACAATTAGTGCCTTCATAGGACATGCTTGAACAAATGTGACCAATTTATTCCATTATTATAAAAAAGTAGTAGTCTACTACAATAAAATATTGGAAAAGTATATTTTCTAAGCAGAAAATGTATTTTTCATACTAAGAATGAAGTTAGGTATATAGAATAAAATATTTTGATAGCAACACCAGAAGAGGAATTTTCAAAAATACAAGAGCAGGAGTTATTACCTTTCAAATGTTGTTGAAAATAATCTGTAGCCTTACTACAAGCCGAAATCTAATCACTTCAGTTGGTGCATGTTTTCATTACCTTATGAAAAATTTCAGCAGTATCTATCTATCTATCTATAATATATTAATAGGCTAACACTCTCCCCATAGTAATTTTCGCAACCCAACTTCATATAGTATTTATAGATAGATCCCTATAAAAGTTATATTGCCATCTTGGTATGGACTATTTCTACTGTCTCGCGAAAAAAAATTTTGAAATTTTGAAAATTATGCTTAAAAATTAAGTATTTTTTCTTTATAAATTAAATTTGCCTTGAAACATATAACATATGAAAACCTTTTATCAAAATATTTTTTTTTTTTAATTTATTGAAGATTGGCCAGAAAAATATTACCAATTGTCTCATTTAGAGCAAAGCTGTAAGTAGACGCTGGAAAGTATAAGTAGTTGCTGGCGTCATTTTAAATAATTTTCCTTGCTTTAAAAGAATTAAAAAAAAAACAATTCCCTATTTTGTCTTCACCGAGAATCCCGATTCACCGAGAATCCCGAGAATCGAAGTCAGGTGTCCTGCAAGTAGTATACGTTTATACCCTTTTTGGTATAAAAATTGTACAATTATACACGCTCACGCATATGGGCAATCCTGTAAGCTCAAAGATTTTAAAAGTCATTCATTTTACATACATACATTCATATATGTACATACTTATGAGGGGAAGCCATGCGATTATAAACGTTACCGAAAAATTGAGAAATCGTCATTCTCTCTGCCGAAAATTTCTGCGCATTTGGTTTCTTCTACTCGGTGCGTGAAACACTTGCTCAAATTTTCAAATTTTTTGCCCTCATTCCTTTTACTAACCATAGATAAATAGATTTGAGACTCTTCGTTTCGAGAGAGCGCTGTCAAAATGCACATTTTTTATAACATTTGTCATTGGTGCCACTCCGTGAAAGTGGAGTAAAACTGAGTAATGGTATTTTCATCATATATTTTGGGAATTTTAAAGGTTTTGCTTTTAATTGGACTTTTGAAAGGGTAAATAAATTGCAGGCATCTGCAGGCATAAATAAACAAAAATATATGTACAAATGAAGTTTAAATGCATCATATAACACCGCCATGAGTTGATAACGAAATATTGAATTTATTGGTAAATATGGATTGATAGGATCAAAAGCACTATAAAAACCGTTGTTGAGTGCATGGGGGCTGGTCCTTTACTTAAAATTTCTGAAGTTCTTCTAACAAAATCTATAACATAAGGCCAAGTAAAAAATGTACTTAAGGTTTTTTGTTGATAAATTTTGACTGGCTTATAGTATTGACCTTCCGCCTGCATATTATTATCAGGGACACCGAACCGCATGTTTTGATGTAGCACTCAACATTTTTCATAACTTCTACCCTTTGACCCCAAAGCTAAAGAGTTCCCGACTATTTCGGTACATTTTTTCGAAAATAAGTATTTTATTTCAAAATTTTGAAGAAAATTTAAATTGGTCGAATTTCGACCACGGGCGATACTAGTAAATATTAATTTGCCTCAAATCATTAACATCGGTAGTACAAGAATTCTATAAAATACAAAATCTGTAAACACCGTCTTTATTTAACAATGTGTAGGCTTAACAAGTAACATCCTTGAATTTTTTATTTGAAAGTCTAACACGTTTCAAATTTTCTACTCTAATCCAATATGTTATTATTTTGATTTAAATTTCGTACTGGACTGGTCCCATTTTCTCGTTCTCACTCATACACTCACATTTTTCATTTTGGACACCACTGTTTTAAGAACAGATGACCAAAGTATATTAAACAAAGTAGTAGCGAACTTGACAGTTCTCTCTTTGCTGTAGGAGTTTTAACGTCAAATGAAAAAAAATTTTAACCCGTTCGATTTAAAATTTTTCATTTTTATCAGTTCGTTATTTTTATTTGAGAAATACCAAATCGTGGTAATTGTTTACGACTGCAACCGAGTGCTAAAACACGTCCAAAAATTGCCGGGAGAGGTATCAATAGACGCGCCCAGTACCCATAAATAACAATCCGATTACGAGATAAATTTTTTGAGTAGTTTGCAAGATATTTGGAAACGAATGAAACAATTTCTGTACCAAGAGACGGGATCGCGAGTTCTTCGGATTTTTGCAAATATTTTTCAAAATAACAACAGTATTTATTCTCCGGAGGCCGATTTTCATTTGAACCGAAAAGTGACTTTGGTACTCCTCCCAACATTTTTTAGAATTTGATGATAGTCGTAAACAGTGACCCAAATCGTTGCTATACTAATATATACATATGTATGCTTGTTCTTTGCGGTCAAGGTCTTTAAAGAGGTAGACTCCAAAGTAGCACTTGGTGGCAAAAGTGAGCTTATTAGATAGTTTATGAATTTCTATATTAATAATTTTTTGATATTTGCAAATGCGGTTTAACTTTTTAATACAAAAATTGTATGAGGCCCAAATATTGTACGTGGGCCAGTAAGGGTAAATTCGTTGGTTTATACTTTTTTGAAGTAAGAACTCCTACAAAAAAAATTTTTTCAGTTGTCAATTCTACCTTGTTTAATTTGCCTTGCAGATAACGTTTACAATAAAAAAAGGTGAGAGTTGAGAAAAACTTTCGTATAAAAGGTTTTCTGTTACAAAAAAACTAAATTGAGAGATTTGTATACATATCTGTATATAAAAATGGAGCCTATTTTCCTTGCTGACGCTATAACTCCAGAACGGCAGGACCGAATTAAACGAAATTTTGCACGTAGTTTTTGATTGAGGCCGACATGGTTTATGGGCAAAAAAAGTATAAGAAACCGGGAAGGTTTTGGAGATATTCCACAAAATGTGGACCAGGGGTGACTCCAGAAAGTGTTTGTACGATATGGGCATCAAATGAAAGGTGTTGACGAGCGCTTGAACATGGTGTAGTTATTAGTCCCATATAAGACCCCGTATTCGAGGTATTTCCCAAAATATGGACCAGGTGTGATCCCAGACAGGTTTTCTACAATATGGGTATCAAATAAAAGTATTGATGAGTATTTAAAAAAGAGGTGATTTTCAAGACCCTATGCGACCCGTTTTCCGAGATATCTAGCAAAATGTGGACCAGGGGTGACCTTAGAAGGATTTTATACGATATGGGTGTCGAATAAAAGGTGTTGATGAGTGTTTAAAAAAGAGGTGATTTTCAGGACCCTATGCTGCTCCGCTTACGAGATATCCAAAAATGAGGACCAGGGGTGACCCTGGTATAATATTTATTTATTTATTTATTTATTTTAAGTCGACGCTAAAAACAGGGGTCGACTGTAGAAATATCAACATGGTTTACAAAACAATATTACAATAGTGAATACAAATACATATGTATATAAAATGTATAGTTAAGAGAGAAAAATTAATTAACAGAACTGAGAAAAGCAAGAATTTTACTTATAAGATATTATTTTTCATTTATGCGGCTAACTGGATGGTTGAAGAGGCAGTGTCTCCAATCCACCCTCTCGTTCGGACGAATTATAAGTTTGAGGCTGAGTGGTTGAAGAGGCCGTGTCTCCAATCCACCCTCACAGTCAAACAATATATCCATTAAAGTTGCACGAAGAAGTCTGAAGAAACTACTGGATGGTTGAAGAGGCCGAGTCTCCAATCCACCTTCTCGTTCGGTTGATTTAATTGTTGAGTGTATTCTAAGGAATCTGAGAAAAAACTGGTGGTTGGAGAGGCCGTGTCTCCAATCCACCCTCTCTTTTATCAACTACTTAGATTGTATTAAATAACTTGGACGGTATGGCTATTAGTAGGTGTAGCGGGTGAATCCTTTATTGTTTATCGGCGGACGGTAAGGAAATCAAGTATTGCTTTAGATAAATGGCCAACAGAACATTCGAAGCTGATACAACTATATAATTTGTTGTAGTGTAAACACCAGACATTCAGAGGATTGTTTCTGGCAAAGTTTTGACGATAAATGGGTATTTGAAATGGTACAAAGTGCCTCGACGTCCTAGCAGGAACGGCGAAATTTAGCCGACTAACAAGATCAGATGAGTCAACTTGGCCGATAATCAGCTTATGGAGGAACATTACCCCTAATAAGGTTCTGCGATTTTCTAGGGTAGGTAAACTAATGAGGAGAAGCCTATTACTATATGGAGGCAGGTGTATATCTGGGTTCCAGGGGAGACAACGCAAGGCAAATATCAAAAATTGCTTTTGTACTGACTCAATCCGCGTTATATGCTCTCGGTACACGGGGCACCAGACACATGAACAGTACTCAAGTATTGGGCGCACCAGCGATGTGTAAAGGACTTTCGTGAGGTACGGGTCATCAAATTCTTTAGCCCACCTTTTAACAAATCCAAGCACACCCATGGCCTTGTTCGTGATCGATAAGATATGCATATTAAAACTCAGCTTATGATCAAATAGGACACCCAGATCAACCACCTCAGAGATACGCTCCAAGGGTGCGCCGTTTAGTGTGTAGGATGCTAAAAATGGCATCACTCGATGAAATGTCATTTGATTACATTTCGAGCTATTCAAGTTTAATAGATTGACTGTGCACCAGTTCCGGAACGCTTCCAAATCAGCTTGAAGGAGGTCAACCCGAAATGGTTCGGTGGGGGAAAATGAGTAACACAGCTTTACATCGTCCGCGTACATAAGAGTGCGGGAATAGGAGATAATTTGAGGTAGATCATTAATGAATAAGGTAAAAAGCAAGGGGCCTAAATGACTACCCTGAGGCACCCCGGAGGTTACGTTGATCGACTTAGACATAATATTCTTGAACAAAACCTGTTGAGACCTGTTCATTAGATAATCTTCAAGCCATACCAATAAATGATTTGGAAAACCCAATAAATAGAGTTTATGGATTAGAAGCTCATGATTGACAGAGTCGAATGCTTTACTGAAATCAGTGTATATTACATCAGTTTGCAAACAATTTACGAATCCATCCATAACGAATGTGGTGAACTCAAGTAGGTTCGTAGTGGTTGATCTACGACGCACAAAACCATGTTGACACGGTGATAATAAAGAGCTACAAAGATGTTGCAGTTGGTGAGTGATTATTTGTTCAAAGGTTTTAGGAATAGCTGAAAGCTTAGCTATTCCCCTGTAGCTCTCAATATTTGACCTACTCCCTTTTTTGTGCAAGGGTATGATAAATGATTGCTTCCATACGGCGGGGAATGACGCAGAATCAAGAGATAGTTTAAATAATTTAAGGACCGGGTCAGATAAAACTACAGCACAGTACTTTAGGACACAACTGGGGACACCATCAGGTCCTGGGGAAAATGTAGGTTTCAATGCTAAAAGGCTTAATAGAACGGTATTTTTATCCATAACAGGATTAAGGATGCAGTTGGATTCTGCTAATTTGAAAGGATAGGGAAATTGTTGGAACCTATTAGAGGAATAAGTTGACTTAAAGAAATCAGCAAATAACTCCGCAATGTCCTGATCCGAACTGGCTTTCTTACTTCCAAAGGAGAAGCAAGATGGAAATCCGGAGGTCTTCCGTTTTGAATTAACGAAGTTGTAAAATCTTTTCGGGTTATTGAAAAATTGAGTTTTGCAACCTGTTAAGTAATCCTTATAGCACTGCTGAGTGAGCAGCTGAAAATTGGAGCGAGCAACCAAATATTTCGAATAGGTGTCAGATGAGCCAGATCTTATAAAACGTTTATGTAGTCTGGACTTAATATTGCTGAGTCTAGCAAGCTGTTTGGAGAACCAGGGCGGCTTATTCGTCCCAACACTAGTATAACGGAGAGGGACACAGTTGTCGAAAATTCCATGCAGCGAGCTGTAGAATATGGAAACGGCTGTCTCGATATCTTTACAGGCATAGAGATTCGACCAGTCATGGGAAGCTAACATATCATTGAGCTTTATGAAGTTCGCTTTAGAGAAGCAGCGAGAGCGGGATCGCTGTTTACCCATCCTTATGCCAAGGCTACTAGGTTGCGCCATATCCAATGCTATCTCGAGCGTAGGATGAAATGAATCTTCAGGGACAGATAACGGTGGAACCCTGTTAAGTGTGACACCAACAGAATCATCCACAAACACCAGATCAAGAATCTTGTTATTACAGTTAGACACATTGTTGATCTGTAGAAGCGAGGTATCCAACATGGAATTGAGGAAATCATGTTGTGAGATCGGGGTTAGAAAGTTTGAATCGCTTGAGCTAACCCAGCCAACTGAAGGTAAGTTAAAATCACCAAGAACAAGAAGACGATCACTATTACGCAACTGAGATTGCAAATCACTAATAGCAGAAAAATGAAGAGTATAAACGTGCATATCCGATAGAGGCGGTATGTATGAGCAAGAGACAATTAGATTAAAATTATGCAGTGAAACCTTTACTGCAATGAATTCAATATCAGACTCATTGTTTAAGACAAGCAATTCAGAGGAAAGGCAGGATTCGACGGCTATAAGAACTCCGCCGGCCCTAGATATACGATCACGCCTATGAACGACGTAATTACTGCAGAAAAGCTCAGAGTTGAAATTGTCAGGCTTTAACCAGGTCTCTGTAAATGCTATTACATGTGCAACAAAATTGAAACTATTTAAGAAAAAGGTATTTAATTTGGAGCGTAAGCCCCGAACATTTTGATAGTGCACAGTAAGAGGTGGGACAGAAATTAAGTTATTCAGTTTTTTGAAACATTAATACATAGAGGCAGATGCAGGGCTCGATTTTTTAGTGAACAAATGTACCACGGAATGTGCCGGCCAAAAAGAAGAGCTAAGCACTCTCTCAAAAAACGTATCAGGAACTGAAATTTTGAACGATGAAATATCTCGTTCGTATTTAAAATTAAATTTGTAGACGCTGATGTTGGTCGTGGGTGGAGCACCAAGCTTAGAACAGATATAACTCTTGATATCCCCATCAGTCAGCGATACATGAAGCCGCGAAACAAAAATAGCTCTACGCGGTGGGACGGCGGTCACCAGCCTTGGAGTAACGAGCTGAGCAGCCACGCTAGGTAGTCGCTCCACAGCAGATACCACAGTAGGAAGAGGTTCCACCACAGAAACCGAGGTTTCGCTACCGACGCTGGCATCGTCACCGTTTCTATTGTTCGTATCGTTACTTGAAACAAGAACAATACTATCCCGATTAGCAGCCACAGAACTGTACGATGCCGCTGTAGCGTCAACGGCCTTGCGAGTGCAAGCCGGCGGTGTAAGAATAAGTGAGGGGAATAAATGGGTAGAAGTACTTGGTACTAAGGCGCCCGAACTATTCCCAGCAGGGATAGTTAGAGATTGCCCCCCATCAGAAGAGGAAGAAAAAAGGGGAGCAGAGAGGGACTTTGATGTACAAGGCAGCGGTGAAAAACTTACCAGATCCGTTTCGGAACTGTTATTGCCTAAGGCACTTGAACTAGAGCTTGAGATGGCTGTTTTAAGTGCACTTATTTCCGCAGCCAATGTACCAATATTACCCGTCTGATTTTTGGCACTGGTTTTGGTATTATTCAACGCCCTATTTTTATTCTTAACCTTCGCGTTACTTTTGCTACCCGATTTCGCCTTCGATTTAGCTGATGAGGAACTGGCATTAATTGAGGTCTTTATACCTTCAATTTGCGCAGCCAGATCCTTGAACCTAATATCGAAGGCAGTCATAATGGCTTCCAGACCTAGCTTTTGTGAGGCAAGGACGTTGTCAAGTGCCTTCGAAATTCTATCTAGCACATTTACACATCCCGGACAGAAGTACCGAAACTGAGTATTCCGTTTTAGTAGTTTAACGTCATACTCACACAGTTGGCCCTCACAACAGTTGCGATGAAAAAGTTTGTTACAAAAGCCACTACAAGGTACAATGAAGGATTCACTCCTGCTAAAAGATTTGTCGCACTTGCCACAAAAGTCATCCATGACGAAAGATTAAAAGTAATAAAAAATTAAGAGGTTATTTTGGAGCACTGGATTTTATCGTAATCGCGTGTTATTTTGGAGCACTGGAAACAGCTGGATGCCAACGAGAAACAGCAAACTGCAAAAAGCGAACAGCAGACAGCAAACACCGTGCAAAAATACACACACTTGCAAACAAGATAAAATACAGCTACAAAATCAAAGCAGCAATCACCAACAAATTCGCCGATTTTCTTATAAACTGCGATATATGTAGGAAATTCTTTGATTTAATTGATTTGCCACGTATGTATATTCGATTTCAAATAGTTATTCGGTATGTAAATGATAAATTGAGATATAATCACTATGTTAACCGAGTAATAAAACTATTTTTGCAGAAAAAGAATGAAATAATTACAGAGCGATTTAAAAACACGTCCGAGAGAACCAGAGTTGCCGCTTATATATAAATAGTAACTCATCAATTGAGAACGGCTGGACCGATTTCACAAATTTTTTTTACTGTATTTGTTTGTGCCCCGAGAAGGTTCTTCAGAAAGAAAAAGTAAAACAAGTTTCTGGAATCCTGAAATATTGACCGAAATGTGGACCAGGGGTGACCCCAAATGTGTTTTAACAATATGCGTATCAAATTAAAGGTGTTGATGAGAGTTTTCACAAGGAACAGTTTTCAGGTTCATCTGCGAACCCGTTTCCAAGATATTGACCATTAGGTGGACCAATTCTGACCCAAGAATAAGCTAATATAATATAGCTTTCATATCAAAAGTGTTGATGACTGTGTCCGCTTAGAGTGAATTTTAGATTCATCTGAATTCAGGAAAAAAATTATCATACAAAAGCTTTTTCATAAAGCTGTTTGCCTTATCTATATATATAAAATTGGAGGGAAAAAATGTATAGTAACTCATCAATTGAGAACGGCTGGACCGATTTCACTAATTTTTATACCTTTCATGAGCATGAAATGGTATTATAACTTTGGTCCGATGTTTGTAAGTATGAGAAGAAGAAGAGATAGACCCACCATTAAGTATACCGAAATGATCAGGGCGACGAGCTGAGTTGATTTAGCCATGTCCGTCTGTCCGTCCGTCCGTCTGTCCGTCTGTCCGTCCGTCTGTTTGAACGCAAACTAGTCCCTCAGTTTTAGAGATATCTCGATGAAATTTTGCAAGCAGGCGCCATTTTGCATAGGATTAATCATTTGTCGGAACCAGCAAGATCGGACCGATACAACGCATAGCTCCCATACAATCGATTGTTCCGATAAACGGGTTTTGGCCTCTAACTCTTGCAATTAAAAAGCTATTAGAGCGAAATTTCGCAGGTTTAGTACATGCTATATAAGTAATGTGTGTAGTGAAAATCACCTAGATCGGACCAACATAACATATAGCTCCCATATAATCGATAGTTTCGATAAATGGGTTTTGGGCTATCAATTTTGCAGTTAAAGAGCTAGGAACGTTAAACTTTGCACGTTTGCTACATATTATATATGTAACATATGTAGGCAAAATCAGCCAGATCGGGCCAACATAACGGGTAGCTCCCATACAATCGATTGTTCCGATAAGTGTGGTTTGGCATTCATGAAAGGTATAAAGCCTTCGGCACAGCCGAAGACAGCCCTTTCCTTACTTGTTTTTTATTGTATTTGTTTGTGCCCCGAGAATGTTCTTCAGAAAGAAAAAGTTAAAAAAGTTCCTGGAATCCTGAGATATTGACCAGGAGATGAGAGTTTTCATAAGGAACAGTTTTCAGGTTCATCTGCGAACCCGTTTCCAAGAAATTGACCATTAGGTGGACCAAGGCTGACCCAAGAATAAGCTCATATAATATAGCTATCATATCAAAAGTGTTGATGACTGTGTCCGCTTAGAGTGAATTTTAGATTTATCTGAATTCAAGAAAAAAATTATTATACAAAAGCTTTTTCATAGAGCTGTTTGCCTTATCTTATAAATAAAAATGAATGTATGTCTGTGTGTCTGTGTGTCCTTTATAGGCGTCCAAACTACTCAACTCATAGGCTATATTAATTTTTGGAAAAGTGGGCGGTGCCACGCCCCCAGGCTATATAAAACTACAATTCTTCATAACTCTGAACATATTTGGTCTAAATTAATGATTTTTGGATATGTGTGTCCTTTGGTCGAGATTTATGTAATTTTGGAAAAGTGGGCGGTGCCACGCCCACATTTTTTGTGTTTTGTTTGTACTTCAATAATTTCCAAAGTTTATGGTCGAACTCTTTTAAACTTTCCAGATTGGTTCAGAAGATTGTTGTGTACGATTTAGGCTATATCAATTTTTGGAAAAATAGGCGGTGCCACACCCCCAGGCTATATAAAATTTAAATTCTTCATAGCTCTGAACATATTTAGCCTAAATTAATGATTTCTGGATATGTGTGTCCTTTGGTAAAGATTTATGTAATTTTGGAAAAGTAGGCGGTGCCACGCCCACGTTTTTTGTGTTTTGGTTGTACTTCAATAATGTCCAAAGTTTATGGTCGATCTCTTTAAAACATTCCAGATTGGTTAAGAAAATTGTTGTGTACGATTCAGGCTATATCAATTTTTGGAAAAGTAGGCAGTTCTTTAATTTAAGTTCTTCATAACTCTGAACATATTGGGTCTAAATTAAACATTTTTGGACATGTGTGTCTTTTAGTCAAGATTTATATAATTTGGGAAAAGTGGGCCGTGCCACGCCCACATTTTTTGTGTTTTGTTTGTACTTCAATAATGTCCATAGTTTATGGTCGATCTTTTCTAAACTTTCCAGATTGGTTCAGAAGATTGTTGTGTACGATTTAGGCTATATTAATTTTTGGAAAACTGGGCGGTGCCAAGCGCCCAGGCTTTATAAAATTTAAATCATCATAACTTTGAATATGTTTGGTCTAAACTAATGATTTTTGGATATGTGTGTCCCTTGGTCAAGAACTATATAATTTGGGATAAGTGGGCGGTGCGACGCCCACATTTTTTGTATTCAGTACTTTGTTTTTACTTCAATAATGTCCAAAGTTTATGGTTGATCTGTTTTAAACTTTTCCAATACGTTAAAATCTTCGTTGGGTACGACATACATAGGCTACATTTGTAAACTTTTTGGAAATGTTGGTAGTTCCAAGACCACAAGCTAAGTAATATTTCCATTCCTTATATCTATCCCTGAATGTATTTGCTTTAGTGAGATTTTAACGTTCTTAAATCTTAATCAAAGCATATAATTTTTCTTTTTTGTTATTGCCGTTTATACATATCCAGAATATTATAGGATTTTCATAAAATCATAATAGTGGCGTTAAATGGTAGATATAGGATATAATTAAATAAATACTAACTACACATCTACTCAGCAGCGCATAATGGTTTTTGTCATACTCATTGAGTTCAAAAGATCCGTTTTTTGAGTTGGACATCCAAAAAATTTATTTGTTTATACCAAAGAAGTTAAATCCAGAAATATTGTATACCCTAAAGCACTGCAATAAATGAAATGTTAAAAATTAATAGAAAAATATTTGAAAATGTATTTCTAGGGAAGTCACTGGTCAGGCAGAACAACGTCTGCCGGGTCTGCTAGTAGGATATAATTAAATAAATACTAACTACACATCTACTCAGCAGCGCATAATGGTTTTTGTCATACTCATTGAGTTCAAAAGATCCGTTTTTTGAGTTGGACATCCAAAAAATTTATTTGTTTATACCAAAGAAGTTAAATCCAGAAATATTGTATACCCTAAAGCACTGCAATAAATGAAATGTTAAAAATTAATAGAAAAATATTTGAAAATGTATTTCTAGGGAAGTCACTGGTCAGGCAGAACAACGTCTGCCGGGTCTGCTAGTATGTATATATATGTACAACAAACCCAATATGTATGTACATAGATATGTATGTATATTAGTACAATGCTTGACTCACCTTCAGCCTTCCACCGCACTATGGTCGGAAACATCACTTTTCTTGGCCAAAACTATTAAAACTTAAAATAACGGAATTTTTAACTGGAATTTGAAGTTGCAGTATAATTTAAGTGTTTTTGTATAAAATAATTAATTTTTTTTTTTTAAATTATCAACATTTAGAATTAAAATTAAAAAAAAAATGTTTACATAAAATTTTTGTTTCTTTTCTTTCTGAGTTTTTATTTTTTTTAGTTCTAAATGAGAAAATATACGATACTTACGAGTAAATATGTTGTTTCTGGAAATTGAAAATATAATTTGCACACGTATTTATGAAAATATTAAAATTTTATTAAACTCTTTAATTTAAATACAATTCATTATCCAAAAATGTATTTTCCAGTTCAAGTTCTTCTGGATAATCGTCCTCGTCGCCCTCGTCGTCATCCATATTTTCTAAATTCTCAGTCGCACATGTTTCACCGATATCCTCACAATACAATAATTCCTTTACTTCTAGTGGCAGCGTTAAACGCTTCCTTTGGCGCACACGTGTATTTAAGCTAAGAGATGAAATTAATGGATCCGATGTGTCAAGAACTCTATGAAATACATCGAAAAGATTATCAATGCGGCTAGTCTTACGTGCATGGTGCTGTCTGTCGCTTTTATATATTTTGTTTCGTGACTCAGCTGCATCCTCTCCGAAGTAACCAACAGGAAGTGGTGTATTTCCAGCATACCAAGTGGTGGACCGTGCTTCAAAAATATTTGCTATGTGGATCTATTTTATATATCCTCCAAAATGCTTAAATGTTTACCCATGTAACCACGCGACGGTAAATTAAAATGCTTCAGTGAAACAAATTAAAAAAACAGGTAAAACAAAATCAATGTGCAAAAAAATTAAAAATAAACAGCTTATAGTGAAAAGACCATAAGCACTCTAAATGTGTGCGAACAAAACGACGTACATAGCAAGAAATCAAAACTTAGCGCTTGCGCGAATCTCGACCAAAAAAAAAACCCCAAAAACCTATATACGCATAAACTATAATATTATGATCTTTACGCTACCAACAACACGCAGTCTTAACAGGGCCGCCGGACCCCAGCGTGAATAAACCTGGTATTATTTTGCTTTTTTTTTCTTCTTTTTTTTCTACAACAACAATTTAACTAAATAAAAGGAAATCATTAGGTATATACTTAAATCTAAAAATACCAACAAAATTTCAGATAAAAATGAGGAAGATAATTGAGTGTCCCCTTCTCTGCTTCCGCTGTGCTGGTGTCTCCTCGATCTCTCGGAGCGTGTTGGCGGCGTGCGCTCCGGATTTATCTATGCCTTCTCACTTCCACGATTGGATTTGAATCAGCGGTCGATGACGCTTTTAGTTTACTTCCAGGCGATCAGCTGTGCCTTGGGTTTTGCTATGCAGGTGTTGGGTATCTATGGGTTTGAATGCCTTACTTGGTGTTTGGTGGTTTTTTTTACTAACGCTCTTTGTTGTTGTTTCAGGTGGTTTTTTACTACTCTTTGTTGTTGTTGCAGGTGGTTTCTAGTAAGCTGCAAACAGCCATCGACGAGTCTGACGGACGGTGACGGTTGACGTACGTGAGCAAATTTGCGATTCTTTATGAACGTTGGGCTTACGTAGAAACATTCAATACAGTGCTACCACTCCTCAGTTTGCATGTATGCTAACCCAAACCTCTACTTTTGTATTTGTAATTTTTCATTTTGTAAAATGTTGAAAATAATATTAAATAACTACATAGAGCATATTTATTTATAAACTTTAACATATGTAAGTCAAAATTTTTGAGACATTTCGACAATATTTAAACATTTTTGGGTATTTCTGTAAAATAATTGCAAACGGCCCAAACTCAACATGCAAATAGTTGAATAGGCAGCACTGTGTGGTGAAGAGCGATCAGCTGACACGTTTCTTACGTAAAATCAGAAATTTTTTGGTTTTGACGTAGCGACGTGCGTAAAACGTACGTCACGAACGACGCGTCGGTGAAAAATCGCTTACACGCAATTCTCGTAAGGTAGATCGTGTCAGCTGACACGTCGTCCGTTTTTCCGTCGGTGGCTGTTCGCAGCATAAACCAGATGTCGGCTGTTTCATACATCTTAAGGTGCAGCGCAATTCACACGGATAGATTACGCTCTTTGTTCGGTGATTGATTTATGGCCCCGTCACATTCACTTTTTTCACGCAGCATCATGCATTGACAGTTGTATCAAATGTGTGTATTTGCATGGGCAACGACACATCGAACGTCACTAGCGCTATCTGATATAAAAAGTTTGCCAACTTTTGAAATTTGCTGCAAAATGCGTAAGAAGAAGCATTTTTCCATACATTCATTGTGGCGCTAGCACAATGCTGCGTTTCACCCAGGTATATGCGGAATTTCTATGTGTCGGGGCCATTAGTCGTCGCTGAGGAACTGGCGTGCCAACATCGTACATTCATATTATGAAATAAATAATTGTTTTGTTTAGTCAGAAACTATGTAAGTTAGCACCAGCTAAGTTGTAGCTCAAGCTGACACCAAGACTATAGCGCCAAGTCAGCAATAAGGGTAGTCAACAATTATTGAGAAACAGCCCAGACGCGCATTCAGCAAAATCGGCAATAACATCCGCCATGCGCCGATCGAACTAATGCAGCGGCCCAGATATTTTGGCAACAACATCCGGCATGCGCCGACCCAATACCAATTGCTGACACAGGTAGAATTAGGGTATAATTAAGTAGGGAAAAGTAGAATTAAGTTCAGTTGTATTATCGATTTTGTGAAATAAAGGTCTACTGACCAAAAACTAAATTTTTTTCGGCTTTAAATCATTCTCGCCGATAACTGGCGCCCGAGTCAAATAAGCTCGGCGGCGTCTAGTGTTAGTCGTTGAAAGTGTTAAGAACGTTAAAGTGCCACAAATAAATAAAGTGACTTTCTAAAACGTGCAATAATAAAGTGCCACAAACTAAATTAATTTGCCACAATAAAGTGCCAAAAACCAATAAAGACTTAAAAAAAAAGTGCCACAAAAAGCACCGAAGAAAGACTTTGAAAAAGTGTGCCACAGTAAAAAACGGCTCCACACAAAAAGTGAGATAATAACACCAGCATAAAGAGGCGTGAAAAGGAACGTGAAACTTCGTTGACATCCCAACGACAGCACGACACCAGCCGACCCGGACAAAAAACAGCAAGGAGTAAGCCAGTGTTCCCGAGTACCGTAAAGAAAAAAGGATATCAGCACACTTACCGGCATATCTACCAACAATGCAGCTGCTACTTATGTAAGAAAATAGATTATAAGTTCAATTTTCAAATTCTTAAGTTTAGTGAAATAAAAATAGTTAGAGAAATAATTTAGATACACGTCCGAAAAGTGAAAAATGCAAGTTTAATAATAAATTTTTTTTTGGAAAATAGAAATAATAGAAAATCTAAATAAAGGAAGTTTTGAAAAATAGGTACATAGTGAAGAATTTAAATAAAGGAATTTTTTTTCTTTCGAAATACGTAGTGAAAAATTTTGAAAACGTAAAATTTAAATAAATACATTTTTTTTGTGAAAAATATAAAGCTAGAATCCAAGAATAACAAATTGGCTTGTACAGCCTATAAAATTAAATATTACTGCTGCGATTCACCACCTTCGGGGGGACCCTCCAGCTTATAACATAAAAAATCACTGCGATTCACCACCCAAGGGACCCTCCAGTGATTTATCAATTAAACAGAAATCTAAAAGGATAAATTAATAACAAAAGACAGATAATAATAACAAAAGAAAATGGCAAATCCGAATAACTTAATCAGGCCACCAGTGTTAGGAAATAACTCAACCCCCTCTGCCCAACAAATTTCCCCAGACTTGGCAAACATGATACGAGATATGGTTTCCCAGGCTGTGGAAGCCAGTGGGCCAGAGCTAGTCAGGAGTACTCTAGGTAATAACAATAGCCCCATCATAACAGATCAGACCATAGAAGAACGATATAGAAACAATATGGCTGAAATGGACAAAGTACCAGATGTCGTACGATCCTTGAGAGAATTCTCAGGAAACGCCTCCGAGTTCAGCTCATGGAAAAAAAGTGTCGAGCGAATTATAAAGATATATGAACCCTCAAAGCGCACCCCAAAATTTTTCGGAATTCTAAATGTTATCCGGAACAAAATCGTTGGAAAAGCGGATATAGCGTTAGAATCGTATAACACCCCCTTGGATTGGACAGCCATTTCCCGTTGTCTGACCACCCACTATGCCGATAAACGCGACATAAGCACTCTAGAATATCAAATGACATGCCTTATTCAGGGAAGAAGCACTATAAACGAATTTTATCAGAAGGTTTATAGTCAATTATTCCTAATACTTAACAAAATAGGATGCATGGAAATTGGCGAGGAAGCAGTCCACATACTAACGGACAACTACCGTGCCAAGGCCCTCGATACCTTTGTGAGAGGACTTTCCGGTGACATCCCTAGGCTTCTGGGTATAAAAGAACCCAAGAGTTTACCATAGGCACTTCACCTTTGTCTAAAGCTAGAAAATCAAAGCTTTAGAGCACACCATGCCAACAACCAAATGCTAAACGCACCATCAAACCCCAGACATCAAAGCTTCAACTCTTTCATCTCTAGACAACAACCCCCCATGCCAAGGCAGGTACAACCATCAAACTCACAATTTCCTCAATCAAGATTCTATCCCGAATTAGCCCATATACCCCACCCTCAGCAAACTTATCGCCAACCAAATTCGAATCCTCATAGCTCCCAGCAGTACCAAAACCCAAATCCAAATCCAAATCCATACAATAACTACCAACAACAAACTCCCTATAACCAGCCCAGATATCAATATAACCAACAACCAAACTATCCTCCTCCAAGGCCACCTAAACCCCCCCAACCCATGGAAGTGGACGAAAGCATCAGAACAAGAGCAGTAAATTATACGAACCGCCCTAAGCCCCAAGAAACTGGCAAACGGCCATTAAACGCATCCATGATCAACCACCCCCCAGCGAAAGCTCAAAGGAACTTTCATATAAACACGGACGAAACGACTTACGATCCATACTATGAAGACCAACATTATGACCAAAACGATAATAACCAACAAACAGATTACAATCAGGAAACACCTTACAATAACGCAGACGAAGAACCATATGACCTAACGGACGTACATTTTTTAGACTAAATAGCTCTTCGTTGCCCTATTTTCGATGCAAAACGAAGAGCGGCGAAATACTTAACATATTAGTGGATACAGGATCCAACAAAAATTATATTCAATCCAGTTTAGTTAAAAACGCAAAAGAAAACGATACCCCTTTTTTCGCCAACTCAGTTGGAGGGAAAATAAAGATTACACAACACACATTTTTAAATCTTTTCAACTTGGAAAATTACAGACTCAAATTTTTCTTACTACCCACACTTAAGACTTTTCATGCTATATTAGGAAATGACAGTCTAAAAGAACTTTCAGCAGTTATACACACAAGAGAAAATTTCATGGTCATAGCAAACACAAAAAGAATCTATCTAAGACAATTTAGTATACAGAACGTTAATACAGTACATATTCGAGACGAACACCTAACAACAATAGGTAAAAACGAAATAAGCCAGCTAACACAAAAGCACTGCAACCTATTCTCAGAACCGAACGAAAAACTGACATACACAACAAAAGTAGTAGCAGAAATACGAATAATTTCCGACACGCCCATATATTCAAAATCCTACCCATACCCTACCAGCCTTAAACAAGAGGTGGAAGACCAAGTAAACAAATTATTGGAAGACGGAATCATCCGAAAATCAAGGTCACCCTACAACTCACCTGTCTGGATCGTACCCAAAAAGAACGACGCTTCAGGCGAAAAAAAGTTCAGAATGGTTATCGATTACAGAAAATTAAATGCAGTCACAATTGCAGATAGGTATCCTATACCCGAAATAAATGAGGTTCTCTCTCAGCTAGGAGAAAACCGAATTTTTTCTGTGATTGACTTAAAAAGCGGTTTCCATCTAATTCCTCTTAAAGAATCTGACGTGGAGAAAACAGCTTTTTCAGTGAACAATGGAACATACGAGTTCACCCGACTACCATTTGGTTTGAAAAACGCCCCATCCATTTTTCAACGGACATTGGACGACATACTGAGAGAACATATAGGACGGATATGCTATGTATATATAGACGACATTATTATATTTAGCAAAGACGAAAAGGAACATTTCAAACATATAGATACAATTTTTGACACCCTTGCAAAAGCAAACATGAAGGTACAAGTCGACAAATGCGAATTCTTTAAGAAACAAGTCGAGTTCTTAGGATTTGTAGCATCCTCCGATGGAATTTCAACAAACCCATCCAAGGTGCAAGCAATAGCTAACTTCCCCTACCCTCAGACGATCAAAGACTTAAGATCATTCTTAGGCTTATCTGGTTATTATAGACGGTTTATCAAAGATTACGCTAAGTTAGCAAAGCCGTTAACATCCTTACTTCGAGGTGAAGAAGGAAGAATGTCAAAAAGCAGTTCAAAAAAAATCCAAATACAATTAAACGAAGAAGCAAAGGCAGCATTCAATAAGATCAAAAACACATTGACATCTAAAGACGTAATTCTGCAATATCCCGATTACAGCAAAGAATTCAACCTAACTACAGATGCTTCAAAATATGCCATAGGCGCGGTCCTCGAGCAAAATGGCAAACCAATTACCTTTATATCAAGAACATTGAACAAAGCAGAAGAAAATTACGCAGTAAATGAGAAGGAAATGCTTGCCATAATTTGGGCACTCAACTCCTCTAGAAACTACCTATACGGTACAGCAAAAGTGGTAATACACACTGACCACCAGCCCCTTACATATGCCCTAAGTAACAAAAGACGCCCAAAGCGAAGAAATTTTAAAAGAACACAAACGAGCACACAGAAATAGAGACGAAAATAAAAAACAACTCATACAAAAAGTTTATTTCCCCAAAATGAAAGCAAAAATAGAAAATATTATAAAGCAGTGCAAAATTTGTAAGGAACACAAATACGATCGCCATCCCAACAAACCGAAGTTACTCGAAACCCCAATTCCCCAATATCCCGGTGAAATAGTCCACATAGATATCTATACTACAGAAAAACATTTGGTCTTAACGGCACTAGACAAATTTTCGAAATACGCACAAGTTAAATTAATACAATCAAGGGCAATAGAAGACATTAGAGAACCACTACGAGAAATAATTTTTTCTTTCGGAGTACCGAAAACCATAGTCATCGACTACGAGAAATCGTTAAACTCAGCTTCCATTCAATTCATGATTGAAGACCAACTTGGAATTGAAGTATTTAAAACACCCCCTTACGCAAGCACAGTCAACGGTCAGGTGGAAAGATTTCACTCCACCCTTTCCGAAATTATGCGTTGTCTCAAAACAGAACAAACTCATCGCTCGTTCCAAGAACTTTTAGACAGATCCACATACGAATACAACTACACCATACACTCCGCAACAGGAAAACGACCGATAGAGACATTTTTTGGCAGACGAGTCTCAATAGACCCCGAACAATACGAAAACGCACGCAGAGAAAACATAGACGTACTTAGGAAAAGACAAGCAAAAGACTTAGAAACCCATAACAAAGCAAGACAACCGATGAAAACATATTCCCCTGGTGACATAATTTACGTCAGGATAAATAAACGACTAGGATCTAAACTTAAAGCTAGATATAGGAAAGAAATAGTAAAGGAAGATAAATCTAGCGTAGTAATAACTGAAAAAGGACGGACAGTACATAAGAGTAACATCAAGACCTAGAACTACCAATCGTTCAACAATTTTTTTTTTTTCTCACCTTTTTTTACAGACTCCTCGTACATTCAGTGTACGCAGACTTTAAGGTTATAGACTATACGAGCTCACAATTAGCAACATTTGAGACAGGACTGACGAAGATTCAAACCGGAACCAACAGGATAATACACAGAGTTGATTTAGATGCATGCCAAAATGCATTGAACGAAATAGCCACCACTATAGAAACCAAAATTTCTAACGAAAACTCCCTTTTACCCATCCTTAATAACGAATTAAATATAACACAAACCTACCTAAATAGGCTGAAACCCAAAAGATTTAAGAAATCTATAGATGCAATAGGAAAAACCTGGAAATGGATCGCGGGAAATCCCGATCATGATGACCTAGTTACAATAGAGAGCCAAATAAATCATATAATAGACAATAACGACAATCAAGTAACAATAAATAAAATAGTTTTTGATAGGATAAATAAAATAACAACCGTTTCTAACAAATTTTTGAAAGCTGTCCAATCAAGCGAGGACATACAGCACAATGCTGCTTTAGAATTAAAATACAAACTTAGAGTTATAAAAGAAGAAATCATTAATATTGATTATGCGATTCATTGGGCTAAAGCCGGAATTGTCAATTCTTATATTTTATCAAATGAGGAATTAGAGATAGTTAAATCTGTAATTTTAAGAAACAACCTTGCATTAAATAACGTTGAAGAATCGTTAGAACTTGCGAATATAAAAATAGCTTCAAATGACACAATGTTATTTTACATAGTAGGCATACCATTGACGAATGAAGAAATTTGTGAATCAATTCTAATTAAACCAATAAAAAAGAAGAAATATATTAATAAGATACCTTTTGAAGACATTCTAACTTGTAATGATAAAAAAATATTCGCTATTAAGTTAAAATGTAGAGAAAACAATAATATTAAAATTTGTAGTCATAAGAATATTATAGACATTAGTAACACTACCTGTGTCCCACCATTGCTAAAAAGTAAACCAGCAGAGTGCACATTAGTCAACAATCAACACATCCCTTCAGTAGAAAACATCTCACCCGGAATAATCCTACTAAACCAGTACAAAGGAACAATTGAAATTGATAGCCAAAAAATAACCCTTGAAGGATCATATGCAATCCAATTCCACAATTCTAACCAGCAAACCCCTGCCTGCTATACTGCAATCAAATAACCCGTCAAACAAGGAAGAAGAAATTTTAAGCTTAGAAATGATGAAAGAACTCCACATCAATAACACTAAGCGGTTGTCCGCACTGAAAACAACCCACACAGCAGCTCTAATAACAAATTTTTCGCTAATGTTCATTAGCATCATTACCATAGCAGGTTTGATCATCAAGTCAATCACGAAAATAAATTTCAAAACAGAACCAGAGCTATCGAGCTACAATGTGAAAGCCAATGAGGCCGATACTCAAAAAGTCACAATATCCGAAATGCCTTATTCAATAGAAACCACAAGTCCAGTTTAGTTCAAACGAACGAGGACGATCGTTTTTGGCTGCGGAAGAGTTAGCACCAGCTAAGTTGTAGCTCAAGCTGACACCAAGACTATAGCGCCAAGTCAGCAATAAGGGTAGTCAACAATTATTGAGAAACAGCCCAGACGCGCATTCAGCAAAGTCGGCAATAACATCCGCCATGCGCCGATCGAACTAATGCAGCGGCCCAGATATTTTGGCAACAACATCCGGCATGCGCCGACCCAATACCAATTGCTGACACAGGTAGAATTAGGGTACAATTAAGTAGGGAAAAGTAGAATTAAGTTCAGTTGTATTATCGATTTTGTGAAATAAAGGTCTACTGACCAAAAACTAAATTTTTTTTTCGGCTTTAAATCATTCTCGCCGATAACTTGTATATTCATAGAAATAAAACGGATCTATTAGATTATTGCATTTTAATTTTACAATTTACTTAAAAAAAGTGCAACGGTATCATAAATATGTGCTTTGCTGTCTAGCAGGCAACTAATAAACATATCAACTGGTTCGTGCGTTGAGAGCGCTTTACCAATACTAACGCACTTACAATTTTGCCGACGATTGGTCTAAACCAGACATGGGCTTTTTGACTCAAACGAGCAGTTACTCTCAGCACACGTATTCTTACGCTCTTATTTCAATCGCTATTGAGAGCGAAAAACCCAGTTTGGCACTGTGGGATAAGGAATTGATTTTCCTGCCAGTCGCGCTGCAGACCATAGATAAATAGATTTGAGACTCTTCGTTTCGAGAGAGCGCTGTCAAAATGCACATTTTTTATAACATTTGTCATTGGTGCCACTCCGTGAAAGTGGAGTAAAACTGAGTATGGGTATTTTCATCATATATTTTGGGAATTTCAAAGGTTTTGCTTTTAATTGGACTTTTGAAGGTTTAAATAAATTGCTCGAAACTTATTTTTCAAAAATTCGACAAATTAACGTATCTGCAGGCATAAATAAACAAAAATATATGTACAAATGAAGTTTAAATGCATCATATAACACTGTCATGAGTTGATAATGAAATATTGAATTTATTGATAAATATGGATTGATAGGATCAAAAGCACTATATAAACCGTCATTGAGTGAATGGGGGCTGGTCCTCTACTTAAAATTTCTGAAGTTCTTCTAACAAAATCAATAACATAAGGCCAAGTATAAATGTACTTAAGGTTTTTTGTTGATAAATTTTGACTGGCTTATAGTATTGACCTTCCGCCTGCATATTATTATCAGGGACACCGAACCGCATGTTTTGATGTAGCACTCAACATTTTTCATAACTTCTACCCTTTGACCCCAAAGCTAAAGAGTTACCGAGTATTTCGGTACATTTTTTTTGTTGCCTTAGTCTGGCCTTCGGCAAAATGCCATTTATTTTGACTCTATGCTGGCAACAAAGCCAAATAAATAGCTAATGAGAGCGAAAAAATGAGAGAGTAAAACGAAGTCTCAAATCAAGTCATCTTTGCTGCAGACAGCAACGAGGTAACATAGGTAGTCGGTATGTTGATGTTTTTTTATGTCCTAGTATATTTTTGCCCCATTTGAAATGTATAACATAAATAAAATGTTATAATTCATTGAAGACAAATTTTTTTCCATATGCTTGGATGAAAGCACGAATATAAATGAAATATGTGAAATGGTAATTTGTGTTCGATGCGTAGATTCAAACTTTGAAGGTTTTGAATCAATGCTCTCGTTAGGAAGCTTCCACGGAAATGTAACAGGTAAGTTAATTTTCGAAACCATTCACCAAAAATTACTTTCTGAGGTGGACCTAAAGAAATTGAAATAATTATGCTCGAGATATCTTTAGTGTGGTTTCCGTAGCTGTATAATTTTTTTGACCATCGTTTTCAACTTGGAAAACCCAATCCCAAGCCTTATACTTCTGCAAAAGGGTATTTTTTTTCGAAAAACATATTATCTCTCCCAATACCCTTATATTTCTCAAAGTCTTTATGGACGGTATTATAGTGCCTCCTAAAATTATATTCCCGGGTCCCCTTTACACACATATTACACAATAGACATTGCATATTACCATAGGCATTGGAAATCATAAAGCAATATTTGTCATTTATTTTGGACAAACACATATGTATGTAGGTACGCGCATAAATAGTATCATAAAACAATCAAGCGGGGCACGATGTTGCTTCGCTGTTGTTTGTTAATCAACTGACTGCAAATGTTCTTTGTCCCATGGTAGCCAGTGTTGCCATTTTGGTGCTTTTAGAGCTAGATCTAGCTCTTTTTTTGGCGTTTAGCTCCAAAATTCTGTTTTAGCTCCTAGCTCTTTTTCTAGTCCTTTTTTTCATTTTTAGCTCTTTTTTGGCTCCAAATTTATTTGTACAAATTGTATTGAAAAATGAAGAAAGTTTTTATTTCTTTTCTAATCGACGTCGAAATTATTATATTAGTTTCATTGTGTACCATGTGGCAACTTAGTTTCCCTCACCGATAACAAATACCTAAATCGGTTAACTTTGTCGGGTAACATTCCTAAATGCCATATGTTTTTTTTGCGAACAAGAATCAAAATGGAAAGGTAAGTAAATTGTGTGTAAAAAACACTTTCCTAAGTTGCTAAAGATTCTGAACAACCTTACCCTCCGAATCCGAGAAAAAATTCTGAGTCAGAATTAAAATGACTTCATTTGGCTTTGACGCAAAAATAAAAATAATATTTGAGTTTTACTAAAAATGAAATATTTTTTTCTTAACTATTTATCAAGCTTGATAATTTTTCAAAAACACAATTTTTTTTTTAATTTTTAAAATTATTGTCTGTCTGTCTGTTTGAACTTAAGGATCTTGGAAACTAAGAAATGAATTTTGATGAGAGTTTCACTAATGGACTGCTTGAAGCTTAGAAAGGGACCTGCACTTTGTTTTATCAATATCGACGACGAAAAAAGATATACTGACTTTTAGGGAGGTATGCACCTATGAAATTTTGTTTCTTATATAAATTTATATGAAGAAAAATTCACTTACTTTGTCAAAAAAATAAAACTAAGCGCACCTCCCTAAAATTTTTGTTCACTTTTTTTTCAATTTCAGCTAAATCAAAAATCAATTGCATATGTATGTACACTGCCGTCCTATGTGGGTATCAGCATATCTTTAATAAAACTCTAGATAAGTTGTGTCTGTATATTTGAAATTTCTTTGAAAAATGACTGGCGATAACTTGGGGAATGTTTAGGAACAGGTAAGGAGTCAAAAAGAGGGGAGATGACAAAATGTCGAAGTTAGACTATTACAAAACGCCTTTACTTTAGTTTGTTGCCGTAGACATAAACGGGATAAAATGTGGGAAAATAAATATTGTTCTGAACCTTCTCAGTCTGTAAATTGTTTTCGCAATTGAAGGTAGCAGGAATTTATTAACTACTTAGGTACATACCGAGCAAAGCTGGGTACCCTGCTAAAAAGTATGAAATAAATGTAAAAACTTACATACAATACTTAAGTGCCTTTTAGCTCATTTTTTACATGTTTTGGATTTTCTTGAATAAATCTAGCTCTTTTCTAGCTCTTTTTTTTTTCTCAAATCTAGCTCCAAAATAAATTGTATCCTGGCAACACTGATGGTAGCCACTTTACGCTCGCGGTTACCAATGCATGCTTACATTTCATTTGCCCACCATTGGTCTAAACGTCATATTTGGTCTAAGCTCTAAACCAAGCATCGGAGCTTCATAGATCTTAAGATCGGACAAACATGTTACGCTCTCCACACAAACAGGTTGCGCTCTTTGCCTACCAAACGATTTAAGTCGGGGGCAGAGGTGACGTATCGGTAATCTTATAAAGCAGCTGATTCGACCAACCTTATGAGAAACAATGTAATCGATTATTGGTGCTACTATCTGTAACGTAACCTTACCGACCAAATGCATGTTGGTTTTTCTCTTACGTTAAGGATACGACTACAGCGATACGACTACAGCGATACGACTAGTGCACCAATGCCCCGGCCTTTAGTCGTCACTGAACAAGTGGCAAAACAACATCGCGCATGGTTGCATTGTATAACTTTACAAGTAAGTTATGTATCAGCTGTTCGTCCACAGCTGTGCTTGCCCATGTAAAAATCTTGCTATTCAGAAGCTGCTCAAAGCAGAGTCGTACTCATTGGAAGCAGAAAAAAAAGTACTGCTGCTATTGGAAAATACATCATAAAGAAATAAATAAGAGGAATAAGATGCCGCAAAGTATTGTTTAGAGCGGATCAACTCAATTAGAATTATTTTTGCAATAGTTTTACTTATTTAATTACCACTTTTTGCAATCTTTGAAATCTTAATAAAAAATATCTGTGCTACCTATAAAAGCAACCATGCAGTTCATGTTGTCATGACAATTTTCTTGTTCTTCTTTGTTTACAAAGAAATGCACGTGCCAATTTTATCATTTTCTCTAAATATTTCAACGAAAACAGTGTTTTTCGTTTTTAGGGTATATCTAAATGAACTTCCCTGCCTTTTAAAGTGGTTCGCCTAAAATCCGCATGCTTATTTTTTGTTTTTCGTTTCGTGTTTACATGTTGTGTACAAGCGTACAAATAAGGGCGCGTTTACGTAAGCATCCGCGTTGCTTGGGCGCTGTACTTTTATGTAGCCTTACTTTTTTAGAAAATAATAAACAAAACTAGCTTTTGATTGATATTTTGGAAAAATTAAAACAATTTCAACAGAGAGTCATCATTGCTTTTCCACACCACCCAGGAGGCTGCAATGTAGGCGCGTTACCGACTTTTTTTTGGGTGTGCGGTTCCCCTGTAGGCCTATTATCACCCATATACATATTTACAAATAAAATTAAAAAGTTCAGGTTAAAAAAAAATAAAATTGCACAATTCAGGTACGTAAAGTCTAAACAAAACTACTTAGCAAAATAATTACTAAACAGAGCTACTTTAAAAAGCAACAATTAAACAAACTACTATGAAAAATAAATAGATATTTACAAAATCACCCACAGCGAAACCCTATTTAACTTTCCTGCATATATGAAATTGGTGGGGAAAATGGCGGGACCTATTTCTAAAGAAAGTACCCGAAATCTGCTTAAAAAACAACCGAATCCGTCAGACGAACACTCGGACTATTTAAAAAGATACATATATACATACATATATGAAAACGGAAAACTTCAGACTTTTTCAAACAGACACTTGGACAAATTAAAAATTGATATAAACAAAAACGGAAAACTTCGGACTATGGCGGACAGACACTTGAATTAATAAAAAATCGGACTAGGGCGGACAGACATTTGGGGTACTAGAGAATCGGACATATTCGGACTATGGCGGCCAGACCCCTGGGATAATAAAAAATCGGACAACTTCGGACTATGACGGACTGACAATCGGACTAATAAAACGGACCGACACTCGGACTATTGGTGTGATTTACACAAAAATTCCACATTTTTAAAATTAGGCTCATTAGCTTTCTTATTAAAGTGGTTAATTAAAAAGTACGTTCTGATTCTTATAAAAAGCACTTTTATTACATCTGGCTTGCAATTAAGAAGTCACTTTTTGCACTCACCGCGGCATTTCTTCCTCCGAAGGAAAAGGGTATCGGGGAACCCCCAAAGAACATCCAACAATACAGCAACGTTGAGGCATGTCTATGAGTGGAAATAACAATTAACGCTTTTATACATATTTATTCGGGTTAAATTCTACTTACCCAAACTGCAGTCGCAAAGAAATTCTCTGAAAATAGAAATATTTAATTAAAATGCCACAAAACAAATTCACAAAGGAAAAAATTTTCCCAATCACTCCAATTCTCGCAACCACTTTGAAATAACAGTTCGCACATATGTATACACGATACATATTTACAAACAGAGTTGTAGGCAAATTAACCAACTGGTTAATCATATAATATAATGGAAATAACTTGATTAACAACGAAAACACCATTTTATTATTGTTAATGTGCAAAATATGTTTATTTTTATCCAGCTGAGGCTCATTATTAGTTATTTTCTAAATTTCTAAATACATTTTGATACTAAATTCAGTAAAAGAAATTAACTAACACAGCAACCCATCTCCAACATTCAGTCCAATTTACCACTAAGCTCTTGCATCCCTTCATTTTAATCGACTAGCAACCCAGCCACGAGTGAGTGTCAAACGCTTGTTTGACACATCTGAGTGAGTGTCAAATTCCCATGAGTTAGAAAGAGAGGGAAGAGAAAGAGATGCCGACATATCTTACTTGTAGATCTTTACAATGCATGGTTGTCAAAGATGACTTGATTTGAGACTTCGTTTTACTCTCTCATTTTTGTCGCTCTCATTAGCTATTTATTTGGCTTTGTTGCCAGCATAGAGTCAAAATAAATATCCCGTGACAGCTGATGTGGTAGCCAGAACAAATTCGCGCGGAAATAATTGTCAAAGTCGGTGGATTTCTTATAAGCAAGTGTTTTTCAATGTGCCTTCGACAATTTTATTAAATTATAAATCACAAAGTAAAAGTTAAAAGGTAAATTTAGTGGTGAAGTGTCTGGTAAAGCTTAGTGCATATTATTATTAACAAGTTTTGTGTTTTAGGATCGGCTTCGATTAATTATGCCTCCTGGGGAACCGAGCACCCAAAACTAACTTTGGTAACACGCCATGTACGTACCTCCTGGGTGGTGTGGAAACTGTAAATAAAAGCCCCTAAGAATGCATTTTCATACAATAATTTGCTAGTCGTTCAAATATTTTTATTTTGTTCTTTGCAAAACAATTGGTTCGACACGCCCGTGGTGCCTTCATTAGTTGCTAGTTACTGCTTTATTTACTTCAGATGTTAATAATTTTTAAATCATTGTATAAATAAATGCATTTTTATCAATATCAGTTAAATTAATGTGTAAAAAGTTGAATTTTCTCAAAATCTACCAATTTATACCAGGAAACTAAACCATACCCAAGATTAATGTTAAAAATCCCCATTTTTGGTTTTCTATGGAGTGGCACCAATCACAAATGTTATAAAAAATGTGGATTTTGACAGCGCTCTCTCGAAACAAAGAGTCTCAAATCTATTTATCTATGATGGTTGTTGCAGCGAACGTGAAAAATATGTATGTACGTACGTATAATTGGCGGGAGTAGTAAAAATTATAGGGGTAGTATGTAAATAAAAAAAAAACTTAATAAAGCATTAAATCAAAGGTGGGAATATGAAATTTAAGCATGTATTGGTAACCGCGAGCGTAAAGTGGCTACCATGGGACAAAGAACATTTGCAGTCAGTTGATTAACAAACAACAGCGAAGCAACATCGTGCGCCTCTTGATTGTTGTATGATACTATTTATGCGCGTACCTATATGTGTTTGTTCAAAATGAATGACAAATTTTGCTTTATGATTTTCGATGCTTTTGGTAATATGCAATGTCTATTGTGCATATAATTTTAGGAGGCACTATAATACCTTTCATAAAGACTTTGAGAAATATGAGGGTATTGAGAGAGATAATATGTTTTTTGAAGTTTGTACGAACTCCTTAAATTTCCGCTAACTAGTAAAAGTAGTCAACTCCGAATTTACCCCACCAAAGGTATCTGAAATTATAGCATTTTATTTATGTTATACATTTCAAATGGGGCAAAAATATACTAGGACATAAAAAAACATCAACATACCGACTACCTATGTTACATCGTTGCTGTCTGCAGCGCGACTGGCAGGAAAATCAATTCCTTATCCCACAGTGCCAAACTGGTTTTTTCGCTTTCAATAGCGACTGAAACAAGAGCGTAAGAACACTGTAGCGAAGTTACTCTCCCATTTACCAATACACTCTCACATACCATTTTGCCGATATCTGGCAAAGATGACTAGATACGAAACTTCGCGCTCTCTGAGAGCGCTCAAAAAGTGGTAATTTTTATAACATTTTCCAATGATGCCAGTATGGTGAACACAAAATATGGGCACTTTGAGAAGCTTTTTAGGAATTTTGCAATTCCCACAGACCAAGAGGTGTGCAAAAAGGTGCTATCGAATAAATTTTTGAATTTTTCTTGCTCGGAACGTATAAAATAAGACAACATATATTTAAAATAGAGTATATGAAATAGTAAATATTTCATAATATAAAGTTAAAATTTCCAAGATATCTTAAAATAAGGGAAACTCCTTAATGATGTACATTTCGTCATGAAATAGAACAAATATTTGAATATAATACAAAAAGAAAAGGCGTATTGTTTGTATCTTGTAAGCTTTTTTAATTTTCTACATATATTTTCTGCAGCTATTTTCTTAGATTGTACTATTTCATACTCTACGTATTTTTTCTCAATCGCGCAATATTTTAAGTTTATCGAAATGTTCACTTGTTTGATTTTCCCAAATTTGTTGCGTTTTTTGCTTTCTGGCTCCTCATTGTTTATGTATCTAATGTCAGATGGTCCTCGATTGTGTAGTATTGCCAACTAGTGCACACATAAAAAAGTAGGCAACACTGCATAATCGAGGACCGAAATGAGAGAGCGGGAGAGAGCTTCGTATCAAGTCATCTTTGATCTCTGGTCTAAACTCTTTGTGAGAACACGGAGACTTCGTTCATTGAATCGGGATTACATTAGCCATTTTTCATTTACTAGGAAACCCACCCGACATAATTGAAAAGTTAAATATCAGGGGTGTTCTGCGATTCACTTTCACTCGGATTTGCTTGCTTTAACCATATAATTTACATAGGCTCAACACGCAATTTTACTCAAAAGTGAATTGCAGAACCTGCCTGTATATGTGTTAGTGAAGAGATAGCAAAAGGAAATATAAGTTTAATAAATCGAATGCTAACTTCACACTTAACGTCAGATATTGCACGGAATACATCCTTTTCTGTTACCACGGAGAGATCAAAAATAGTAATATTGGGGCTGCTAGATACATCTATAACAGTGCTGTCCAAAATGAAAAATGTGAGTGTATGAGTGAGAACGAGGGAATGGGAGCAGACCAGTGGGAAATTTAAACCAAAATAACAACATATGGAATTGGGATAGAAAATTTGGAATGTGTTAGACTTTCAGATAAAATATTCAAGGATGTTACTTGTTAAGCTTACACATTTTTAAATAAGGGCAGTATTTTAGAGATGTTGTATTTGATAAAATTCTTGTACTACCCATATTAATGATCTGCAAATTAATATATGTCGTGGGAAAAAGTGATAGGCTCTGAAAAGATATTCTTTTCAATATTGGATACGATGTTCCTTCTAAAATTTTTCAGAATTTAACATTATTGTAACATAGAAGGCATTGAAAGTAGCCAAAGGCATTTTCTAGCATAACAAAGTTCTCACAGGGCATTGCAATGCATACACTAAGCGTCCCGAACAAGCTTGGTGTTTATTCGTTGCTGGTTCGCTAACGACTGAACGATAGAGAGTACGAATACGTGTGATCAATTGATCTATGGCAGGGTTGGGTTTTTCGATACAATTGTACTTTTTCGATACAATTTGGCTCAAGAAAGTACTGAAGTACTACGCTGTCGCTTTTGGTACAATTTCGCCTACAGCTAATATTCTAATGTATTTTGGCGCTATGGCAACCTTCTTTCGAACAAATAACAACGTTGCTTTCATACATATGTGTACTTACACTAGGGGGTCGCTTAGCACCAAAGGTGACTAGATACGAAACTTCGCGCTCTCTGAGCGCGCTCTAAAAGAGGTAATTTTATATAACATTTTCCAATGATGCCAGAATGGTTAAAATAAAATTTGGTCATTTTGAGTAGCTTTTTAGGTAGTTTGCAATAGGGACACGATTTCGAGTGCAAAGTATCGATTCTGTACTCATTTGAAGTATCGCTGTAAATGTATCGGGTATTCGATAGTATCGAAACAAAAAGATTCGATAGTCAAATATCGATGCTTAATTTACATGACAAACAAGCAGTTCAATAACCCAATGAAGAAGTTATACCTTAACATTGGCATCTTAATTTCCAATTGGAAGTTGGGGCTCTATCTCGCATTAACGATATCCTAGCCATGAAAATATTTATTTATATGTACATATATTTATTAATATGTTTACAACTTGTAATTTTTATTTATGATGAATAAGGTTATACAAATGAATATGTACAATAAGTTTCAGTTTACAATCTTAAAACACTACGCACATATAGTTTTTTGTATTAGGCGGATCCTTCGATTCGGGTCACAAGTTAGAGGAAGACAACCAGCAGAGCGGTATTTTTGCTCTGTTAGTTTCACATTTATTTCGAAAATTCGATACGATACCGGTCTCTAGATACTCGAAAAGTATCCTTATGAATGCATCGAGTACAAAATATCGGTATCGAAGGACAAAAGTATCGATATGGTATCGTATCGTATCGAAATTCGTGTCCCTAGTTTGCAATTTCCACAGACCAAGAGGTATGCAAAAAGGTGCTATCGAATTAATTTTTGAATTTTTCGTGCTCGGAACGTATAAAATGAGACAAGACATGTTTAAAATAAAATATATCAAATAATAAATAATTCATAATATAAAGTTAAAATTGTCAAGATATCTTAACATAAAGTAAAATCCTTAATGAAATTACGAAATGAACAGTTGCGAATGTGTAGATGATCAATATCTGAATGATTTGGTGAAAATGACTAATGTGTCGGCGAATATCAACTTACATTGGAATAGATACATAGTTTATCATTCAGTTGGATATTTTTTTTTTAAATGAACTTAATAGTAAAGTCTGAGGAAAGAATATTTATGTTTTTCAAAAACTCGTATTGAACTAAGAAAAATGTTTCCATATATGACCGATTTTCTGGGAAAGTAAACCAAGTAGTTTTTTTTTTTTTGCAAATATTGCAAGCACTGTGGTCTTGCGGGGTTCATTACATATTATAGTACCTGTTAAAAATAGTGTCATTCGATTTTAGTCGTTTTAAATTAAACTTTCCGCTCTTTTTATAAAATAAAAATTTGGTCGGAAGTAGTTCAGCAAACAAAAAGGTAAATATAACGTGTTTTTGCGACTAAATTTACCATTCAAGTTTTATCTATTAGAAACTATTAATATTAATATCATAACACGTGAAGTTTTAAAAAAAGTTATGTTCCAACTAGCAGTTATGTGAAAAATAAATGATCCGCAAAAATCGTATGTAACGTTAGCAGTGCAAAACTAAAAAAGTTTTTTAAAACATGTTAAAAAACGTTTTAATTTAATGTGTTTATATATTTTCTTAATACTATACGTATATCTCACGTTCCAATTAAAAAAAGTTAAATTTCCAAAGATTTGAAGACGTTGTTAGCTTAAATAATATGTAACGTTAGCAGTGATGTCTTTATAAAACAAGCGGCATTAATGAAAAAAGGTGCAGTGAAATAAAGCCCAAAGAAAAAACGCCCATGGGATTTATTTCCTTTTTAAAAAAGGTGTTATCATCTTTCGCTGATGGGTGTTATTTCCCTTTTCGAAAAGAAATAAAGCCCACGGACGTTAAACACTAATTAAAACAAGCTGGCTGATTCAAGAATTAAGTGTGCGTACCGTGGCACGTTGCCACGGTTCAGGCAACCACCCGGAGTTGGCATGGCGTAGCCCAGGGTTTTTTTTTAAAGCGGGGCTGAAGGCCGCCAATGCGGAAAGGTGCTCTGCAAATAAATACCATAGATCACGCCCCGAATTGGGGATCTGACCTGGTCAATTTTCGGTTTTTCACTAATAACTTTTTCCTAATCAACAGTTCGTGTTGCTCGCGTAAAATTCTATGGGCGTTATTTCTCTTTTAAAAAAGAAAACAAGAGACATGGGCACGAAAATGTAGCTGTTAGCGACGATTACAGGAGTGAACTCCACACGGCCTACAAATCTGTGCAGTCGTTAAGAAAGGCTGTCTCTAAAGCAGTTAAAGCCCTTCCATGTTCGCCAAAGAAAAAAACAGAAATTATTTCGAGAATAATTTTAAGTTTAGAAAACTCGGAAAAAAATAAATTGTCGGGTCAACTGATTCCTCCAAAAAATACCTATTCTCCAAACGCACCTTTTATTTGATAACCATATTGTACTAACACATTTTGGATCTCCCTTGGTCCACATATTGGTCGATAACTCCAAAACTATTTGAGCTATCGAAATAAGAGATATCTTAAATCTTAAAGTAGGCATCTAGTAGTTCAATGGTGAAAGTTCCATTCAATTCCATTATTGCAATTTTTAGTGACCCGCGCACAAACATAAGGACAGTCAGACCGACAGAAGTTTTAAAAACTGTTCAATTGGACTCCACTGGCTCCTTTTTTTATTTTCTGTGTATCTGCAATGTACAGAGATCAACGGTTACAATTTTATTATATGTACAGATACTCAGTTTTCGCACGTGTAACGTTAGCAGTGCTTTGTGTAACGTAGGCCTTATTTTATGTTAAAAACCGCTTAAAAATCCTAAAGATTTTGGCAAAGCGGTATGCCATGACCTTGTGGCATCCTTGCTATATAACATGAAGAAAAATTGGGACGATTGTCTCAGCAAGTTCGCAGAAATTAAACCAAACATGATCTGTATCTTGATCTCACTTCCAAATGATGTAACGTTAGCAGTGCGTTTCACGAGCTTATACCTTTTACGGTATGGTAGCCATCAAACTAATTTTACTCTTAAAATGAAGGTATAGGCCTACCTGATAGCATAAGTAGCAAAACCTTCGACGTTTCTAACATTTTTGTTATTATTTCGTATAAACTAAATAAAAACTCCATGCGAATGTAACGTTAGCAGCCGGAAAGTTGGTCATATGTAAATAAAAACAAAAACTGATTTCAAATGTATTTTTATTTCGGTACTAAAAAAAAAAAAAGTTAATGAGTAATAGGGCAATATATGCGAACCAATACAAAAAAAAATGCAGTACAATTTGAACGAAAAAAGTACGTGTTTTGAGTGGATTTAGTACAATTCATGAAATGTCATTTCCCAACCCTGATCTATGCCATATGGACACCATAGATTCTATAACTTTGATCGGCGCTTCATAGATCTTAAGATCAGACAAACATGTTACGCTCTTCACACAGACAGATTGCGTTCTTTTCCTACCAAACGATTTAGTCGTCGCTGACATAGATAAATAGATTTGAGACTCTTTGTTTCGAGAGAGCGCTGTCAAAATCCACATTTTTTATAACGTTTGTGATTGTTGCCACTCCATAGAAAACCAAAAATGGGGATTTTTAACATCAATTTTGGGTATTTTTTAGTTTCCTGGTATAAATTGGCAGATTTTGCGAAAATTCAACTTTTTACACATTAATTTAACTGATATTGATAAAAATGCATTTATTTATACAAAGATTTAAAAAATATTAACATCTGAAGTAAATAAAGCAGTAACTAGCAACTAATGAAGACACCACGGGCGTGTCGAAACAATTGTTTTGCAAAGAACAAAATAAAAATATTTGAACGACTAGCAAATTATTGTATGAAAATGCAATTTTAGGGGCTTTTATTTACAGTTTCCACACCACCCAGGAGTTACGTACATGGCGCGTTACCGAAGTTAGTTTTGGGTACTCGGTTCCCCAGGAGGCATAATTAATCGAAGCCCATCTTAAAACACAAAACTTGTTAATAATAATATGCACTAAGCTTTACCAGACACTTCACCACTAAATTTACCTTTTAACTTTTACTTTGTGATTTATAATTTAATAAAATTGTCGAAGGCACATTGAAAAACACTTGCTTATAAGAAATCCACCGACTTTGACAATTATTTTCGCGCGAATTTGTTCTGGCTACCACATCAGCTGTCACGGGATATTTATTTTGACTCTAAGCTGGCAACCATAGTTATATAGTAATAAAACTGTGGTGAATAGTACGTCATATTGGTGAATTTTCAGGGTTGATATTCCTCGTAGTACGTGATCTCAAGGGCGCACAGTTGTATTTTCATACCAAAAAAAAACTTTAAAAATGTAATATGTCTCTTTCACACTTTTTACAAAATTTTTTTCTACTTTTCAAGATGATTCGCACCTGTCGCCCCTGCTCTCATTATAATCATGTCGCCAATGCTTGACGGCAAATATCGTCAAGCTTCAGTTGTCGTTCGGTTCCGTCGTGTTCATTGTGGACGGGCCAAATGGACTAAGATACTACCCTACCAGAAACGCTGCTTTTTTTAACTAACACACTCACACTCAAAATTTCAGTGCTGACCATGTACTGACCAAAACAGTGACAATTAGGGGTCGCTGTTATCAGTGTGAGACGGATATGTTATGGCAAATGTAATTGTATGTAGGCTAGAATAGTTCGTCCAATTGAATCATATGGTCATTAGTGACTGTCATTTGACTATCAAATGATTATCAGTAGTGGTGCATTTTCAAAATTCCTAGAAAATTTTCAACCGGCACGCATTCTAAGCGAAAACTTTTAAAAATGCAGTGTTACGAGGTAAATAAAATGTTAATGGCTAGTAATATCATTTCTAACAAAAAATTATTTTCCAGGAGTGTTGGAGCAAGGTTCCCTGAACTTCGAGGAGGATATTCCGGCAACTATTTACAAAAGCCAACACCCCAACGTACAACAAATATGTATAGCGAACATTTAGTACTTATAAGTGTTACGAGGTAAGTAAAATGTTAATGGCTAGTAATATCCCTTCTAACAAAAAATTATTTTCTAGGAGTGTTGGAGCAAGGTTCCCTGAACTTCGAGGAGGATATGCCGGCAACCATTTCCAAAAGCCACCACCCAAAATACAACAAATATGGCGCACATTATGTACTTTACTTCTGAATTTGTGTAATTTTTAATGAACGTCCTTATTTTAGTTAATTCATAGAAGAAAACAAATGTTCAAGAAATTTCAAGATGTAAAGAAATAAATTTTTCTCTATGCAAAAAAGCATTAGTACTTTTTCACATTGGTCAGTAGTGACATTATTATGGTCAGCACTGGTGTAAACAGTGTTGTATCATTTATGACAGTAAATGACAGTCTTATAGACAGCGGTGATTCAATAAAACACGTGGGAGTGAACAGCACAGCTCTATGCTTAATTAAAAGGCGATTTCACTGTGTTAGAGTGAAATAAAAGCTCACACGTACACAGTTGTTTACATCAGCTTTGCGCAAGCCCCCTTGTATTCGTGATGTAAAGTTTGTATGGAGCGCTGACAATTAGACTGACAGTACTGAAGATCAGATGTTGTGTCAAATGACAGTCAGTGTTCTGGTAGGGTATTTGGTTTAAAACGTGAAATGTTTGCAAAAATAATGGCATTACGATCAGAGATCTAGAAAATAATAGTTTAATTGTTTTTTGAACTACCTTAGCCATATTTTGATTGTTTCGAAAAATTTGAAAAGTTTATTTCAGGTAAATGTGTGTGAAAATTGGACACAGAATTTAACGAAACGACCGACATAGTGATATGTGTGCAACATTTTGACATAAAAGTATAGCGTTATAATTTTTAACCAACTAATATACGCATAACTTTTGTTGAAATGAAAAATATCTTAATGTATTTTTAACAAATTCTCCTTTCTTAAAATAATGTATACACCTCATTCAATTTGCAACACAACACCCTAAAATGCTGAAAAATAGTTGACTGAAACCCCGAGTACACGAAAAAGGTGAATATAGCCGCGGATTTTACCACAGTTTTCCTACTGTATTATACTGTGCTGGCAACAAAGCCAAATAAATAGCAAGTGAGAGCGACTAAAATGAGAGAGTAAAACGAAGTCTCAAATCAAGTCATCTTTGGTCGCTGAAGAAGTGGCAAAACAGCATCGCGTATGGTTGTCGCATATTTGCGCAGCGAATGTGAAAAATATGTATGTACGTATGTATAATTGGCGGGAGTAGTAAAAATTATAGGGGTAGTATGTTAATTAAAAAAAAAAAACTTAATAAAGCATTAAATAAAAATTGCAAAGGGATTCATTATCATAAAATATGTGCTTGCATGTTGCTGTCTAACAAGCGAATGACTCGAAAATCAATTGGTTTGAGCGATCAAAGCGATCTACTAATACGCATGCATTTACAAATCTGCCGATGCTTGATCTATACTTTCATTGAGATCAGAATTGTTGTTGGCATCAACATTACCATTGAATTTGTTATCGCTTGTATTTCCATTCAAAAAATACGAATTCATGTCATTGGGGTCGGAATTGCATTGAAAATTATCATTTTTAGATACACCAAAATTACGAAGATCCTTCCAAAGCATTTTATGACGTAGATTAGAATTAACTTTATTTTTCGGATATACTAAATATGTTAGCATTTCGATTGTTTGATTAGTTTGATTGCGTAAACGGTGATAGGTTTCCCAGTGATTTTCATTGGGGCATCGCTTCCATGCTCTGTATGCTTTCTTCCGCTCTTTTATGAGGTTCAACTTTCTATTTGTAAACCACGGTTTTCTATGACCCTGGATTCTAATGGTTTTTAAAGGAACAAAGCTATCGAAGAGGTAATTAACAAGGCCATTGAAATATTCCAGCTTATCGTCTAGCTTGGAAAATGATAAATATCCCCTCCAGTCGAGACCAGAACCCCCATTACTTAGTTCACCCAAGTTTATAACATTGTAATTTCTGTAGGCCAATTCAAAGTCAGGCTCTTTTACGTTGAATTTCAAATCATAAGATAGGAATATCGTTTCGTGGTCAGAAATACCATCCATGGGGAATTGGTCAATGTGATATATTTTACTGGCGTTGTTAACACACATTAAATCAAGTAAACTAGGTTTGCTATTTGGAGCAAAACGGGTCGAGAATTCATTTACAATGAACATATCATATGCCTGAAAGTTACTAATAACATTTTTACTGCTTAAGAATATCAATATTAAACTCACCGCAGATAATGAGGTGCTCGTAATTTATTGTATATTCTGACAATTTATGAAATAAGCAAGTTAAATCATTTGACCCTTTGGGATTGTGAACACAAGCCACAAAACACTTTGTCCGGTCAATAAATATACTTTCAACCTCACTTTCATGCCCTGTAGCGCGATTCACTAACTTTTTTAACCACATTTTCTGACGGTGACTAACTTATCACATAATTTTAACACCTTTGCTATTCACTAACTTTTGTCACGTTTTTTATCACGGAATACGATAAAACATAATCAGCTGTTATTGTTGTCGTCTTGAAATGTGATAATTTAACTCGGTTTCATTTGGTGTGGTTGATATATTATTAAAGCTTGTTTACTTAAATATTAAAGAGTTTTAACTTAAAAAGTGGAATAAATATGGCATTTGAGTTCGTGGCATATAATTTGTCCCAAAATACAGCTGCGCATTGCATAAAAGTAGATCGGCGTTTGCTCAGGGAAATGGACAATCCCTTCGAGCTTGCGCCATGTGAGTTCCGGAAGTTGTACCGGGTTAGTCCCGCAATAGCGACAGGCATTGCAGAACGCCTAGATGATTGCATAAGAGGCCAAAGGGTTACAGCAATTTCTTCAGAAAAACAGGTAGATATGTATTTGTTTACAGAATTTATGCGTTTTCTTCAAATATTTCTTTCCCTTAAAGGTGCTGTGTACACTCCGGTTCTATGCCACAGGATGCTACCAAAGGCCTGTAGGGGAACAGTGGGGCATATCAATGAGCCAATCCTCTATAAGTCGGTGCATCCATCGAGTAACGGATGCCATAAATAGCCGAATGTTTTTTGAGGAAATTAAATTTCCTATGACTCAGGTTGAACGTCAAGCTGCAAAAGAAGTTTTTGCTTCGCCGCCTGCACCATTTGTGGGGGGCACGATAGGGGCGATTGATTGCACCCACATATCCATTTTGGCTCCGAAAGTGCACGAGGAAGCCTATGTAAATCATCATGGATATCACTCCATAAATGTTCAAATGGTAACTTTATCACAAAAAAAGCTAGTGTATTTATATACTATATTATTTGTAAACTTTTTTGCAGATATGTGACCCAAATTTGAAAATATCTATATATTAATAGGCTAACATTTTTTCCATACAATCAATTGCCAGAGTGTATCTCATAAAAAAATGCATAACTACAATTATTATATATTTTGATATGTTTTCATGGGCCAGGAGCTTTGCATAGGCATATTATATTTAACAAAAAATGCTTCATTAATTTGTAATAATTCATCAAAGTTTTCACCAAAATCCAAAGCTGTTAAGTACAGTATCTGACTGTTTTGTTGTACATACAGCAGTGGCGCAGGTGGTGAGCGTGCCGGCTATGATGCGTGCGTTCGTAGGTTCAAGGACGTGTTCAGGGCAGGTTAAGTTTTTTTTTTTTTTTTTACTAAATTGAATTTGCCTTAAAATATACGAAAACTTTTTATTATATTTTTTTTTTTAATTTATTATATTTGTAATCCAATATTTTTCTGTTTATTATGTTCATGACATCTATCTTGGAGTGAAAAACCCAAATTTTTTGAAAAAATTATTCCAAATTATCAATTTATATTTTTTAAGAAATATATCATATTTAATATGGAAAAAGTAAAAACACAGTTTGTAGCTTCTTCAATTTTATATTTACGAAATAATTAGAAACCGCGTTAATTTTCCTAAAGACATCAACTATTTTCTTCCTAAGAATTTTTATTTGTAAAAGAGTCGACATATAACCCAATATTTCAATATTTTTCGGTTTATGACATCTATTTTGGAGTGAAAAAACCAAATTTTAAAAAAAAAAGCTAAAAAATTATTTCAATATATCGATATATATTTTTTAAGAAATATATCATATTTAATATACAAAAAGTAAAAACACAGTTTGTAGCTTCTTCAATTTTAAACTTACGAAATAATTAGAAATCGCGTTAATTTTCCTAAAGACATCAACTATTTTGTTCCTAAAAATTTTTATTTACAAAAGAGTCCACATATAACCCAATATTTCAATATTTTTCTGTTTATGACATCTATTTTGGAGTGAAAAAACCAAATTTAAAAAAAAAAACTAAAAACTTATTTCAATTTATCAATATATATTTTTTAAGAAATATATCATATTTAATATACAAAAAGTAAAAACACAGTTTGTAGCTTCTTCAATTTTATATTCATGTAATAGTTTGAAATCGCGTTAATTTTCCTAAAGACATCAACTATTTTCTTCCTAAAAATTTTAATTTGTAAAAGAGTCGACATATAACCGGAATCCTTACATATTTAGGCTAATTGGGCCAGTTAAGATATGTGTTTTCAATATTTCCGAGTTGAATTTGACGAAAGAAACCAGAAAACCATCATATGTGTAAGTTGTAATATTCTCCCGCTAAACGGACTTCAAAAAATCCACAACTAAAGGAAAAATTGAGAAAACAGTCTGTATCACCAAAAAAAAAAAAAACACAATTTGGAAACCGGCTAATATTAAGAAGTTAACGGAATCTCAAAATGAACTTTCATTCGTTTCAATCCATATGGCCAATTTTGTTCGATATGGCATCATTCTATGTGACCATTATATATATTATAATAGGCGAATTCTGTAAGCTGTCTCTAGTCACTAATAGAGACACTTTTTTTGGTCAATTTCAATTTTGAGACAATTTGGTATTCAGTAAGCTGTCTCACATCTCAAGTCTCAAAAAAAGAGTCACTAATTTGTCAGCTGGTTGTAGGCAGGTCACAAACAAGAAAATATAGGGATAAAAATTAAATAAATTAAAAAAAAAAAAATTTTAAGTTTGAAATCACTTATAAATATTAAAAAAAAATAATAATTAATTAACAAAAAAAGAAAAAACAATTAACAATAAATTGTCCGCGATCTTGGGTTTGAACCTGCACCTCTCACGTTGTACCCCGAGACACTTACTACCTGCGCTATTGCAACATTTATTTAACCGCTGTCAAATGCTGTACTTCAGATTTATGCATATTTGTTTTTACCACACATCAATGGTGAACTTTTTGTGATTTTCTCTTACAGAATACCGAAATCAGCGGAAGTCACAAAAATTGTCTCTAATGAAAAATCTCAAATTTAGTGACTTGAGATGAGACAGACTTACAGAATACAGCTATAAGTCTAACTATGTTGTTGGTATATGTCAATGAAATTTAATTTTGTTTATTGAAATATTGACGGAATATGAAAGGAGTGGTGGGTCTGATGGTGGACTTTCAAACATTACTAAGTACCGTTTTTGCCATCTCCTATTAATGATTACTGGTCTTTAATGGACGGATTTTTTTTGGTTAGTTGTCAAATTACCCGTCTTTAGAGTAAACCAGCTTTTATGAAAGCGACTCTCAATAACTCAACTATAAATAATTATTTTCAGCAATAAAAATGTCTCCAATATTTATGCCTCTAGGCATTAGGTACTGGAGAAAAAATGCGAACAGAGGATTTAATAAGTTAAACTAATTTAAGGTGGTCGAATTTCGACCACGGGATATACTAGTTAAATATTAATGCAAAGTTTCCAGGAGCACGTCATGATGCCTACATATGGAGGTCCTGTGCAGTGCGGCGACTCATGCAGAGAGCAAATTCAAATGGATGCAGGAATACATTTCTGATAGGTATTTCTTTTGATAGTCCAGGCGACACGGTTTATCTAACTTCCATAGGTTTTTTTGGTTTATCTAACTTTCCTACTAGTGAACATAAAAGGGTAAAAAATAATCCAAAAACATGCATATGCATTTTTTGATTTGTTTCTGTAGTGGTAACATTTATCAAAAAATTTTCCTCCACAATTTGTTGCCGAGGTGATTCTCCATCAAAAGTGTGTTAACAGTTTTTCTTGTAAATGCTATAGTTTTGCAGCTATAATCACTTTTTTCTACTAGTAGGAAAGTTAGATAAACCAAAAAAACACATGGTCCGCGTCACTTCCGTATTCAGTTCATTTTCTGTCTGCGCCTGGACTATAAAGTTACTTTAAAATATATTTTATTTTATAAGATAAAACTTCACAGGAGATTCCGGATACTCTTTAGAGCCGTGGCTTATGACGCCATTACCGAGTCAACCCGAAGGTTCTCCCAAATTTAAATACAACGAGGCGTTATGCAAAGCGAGAAATCCTATAGAAAGATTGTTTGGGGTCCTGAAAAGAACTTGGCGCTGCTTGTCACAACAAAGGGTTCTTTTACATGAACCCGGTTTCGCTGGCAAGGTTGTTAACGCGTGTGCTACCTTGCACAATATTCGTTTATGTGACCAGGCAAACGAGGTTGATAACCTCAACGTAGTCTTGGACACACAGACAGATGATAGCTCTGATAGCTCAAGTTCAGTGTCTTCAGCTGGAAAACGTGTCCAAGATAGACTAATAAACAATTTTTTCTGTTAAATACATAGATGTAGATAAAGTAATACCAATTAGACTAAGGCTAGAAGATTCAATGGATCGAATAATAAATAAAAAAGACTACAAAAAATTCAAGTTTGTTTTAATTCATTTATTACGTACTAAAAAAATCCATTAGTTAAATAAATTAAAGCTAAAAGTAAAATAAAAAGTTATTCAGTAAAAACTATTCATTTCAAAGTATACTATAATACATCAACTAAGCAAAAATGAAAATAGTATGATTATGTTTAAGTTTTGCATTGTACCACAAAAGAATTCGTACGGTAAAGTTTTTTTCCAAATCATGTGTAGAATAAAATAAAATACATATTTACTAGATAAAATAAAATACATACTTGAATAAAATAAAACACCTACTTGAATGAAATAAAATATCTACTTGAATGAAATAAAATTATACGTATACAAACATTATGATTAGTGAAGAAACTTGACCGTACGAATGCTTTTGTGGAACAATGCAAAACTTAAACATAATCATATTATTTTCATTTTTGATATAATTAATTCCTCCAAAATATTACCCAAGCGCATAATGGCATCTTTCTGCTTGGACTGGATTTCGGCTAGGATCTGTTAACAAAAGATAAAATATTAAATGTATGTTTAATTTGTTTTGAATAATTTGTTTACCCTCATGGTTTCTGCTTGGTTTTCAGCAATGTCCAAAAACCTTTGCCGGTCATCGTCCCAACACCCGTTTTCACACCTCCTCTTCGTGCCCCTGCGAGGTGCTGCAGATGTTGCCCTAGATGTAGCTGCTCTGGGTGTTGCTTCAGCAGGTGTTGGTGTTGCTGGTGGAGGTGTCAGCGGGATAACAATTGTCCCGTTGGACTCGGACCAGGGGATTTCATCATCCTCCTCCACTACCAATTGGAATTCCTAGAAATAGACGTTAATAAAACAATGAGGATGAAATAATGCATATGACAAATTAACTATAATAATTTCACCGTACCTCTTCCCTTGGGATACTGTCGTCGCAAATATCTGAACCCTCCACGTATGTATCCCCAATCAAGTCCACTATTCTCAGCTCCAGATCCGTTAAAGGCGGCAAAGATATGGGCCTATTCCCAGTTAGGGCCCTCTGGTTGTTCGGGTCCCGAATATGGTTGCTTGTCCGCCGTTTCAAATCGCGCCATACCTAGTCGCGAATTGGTAAAATATAGATATATTAAAATCGAAGGTAATTGTTTCGGGGAAAACCATAACAACAAGAGTTATCGAGGGTCAGAGTTGAGAGTTGGAGCTATTCTGCATTTGTTACGGTAATTGTTTCGTTTATAAGGCAAGTTCTAAAACGCGTAAAAAATATCAGCAGCTACAAACGTTATTGGCCTGGGTAGCTGCTCTGCTGATGCCCGACTCCTTTTTCCCAATGTTTTGCTGTTAGAGGCCATTTGTTTTTAATAATAAATTTGAAAATATCTCACTTCTAATGTTAAACAATTTGTTTCTAATTTGTTTTTGTTAAATTCCTCTTTGTGCTTTTCGCATATTTTGACATTTCAGTACAAGAGATGCCATATTTTCTTACTATGGATAAATACTTAACTAACATGTTTAAAACGAAGTTAGCGAATCGCATATGTGACAATGCAAACCATTTGTGATAAGGTTAAAAGTGTCGTTTGTGGAAGTGATAAAAGTTAGTGAATCGCGCTACTGAACGATAAACTACTTTTGGTTTTAAAGCATTTTTGCAGTATATAGCAACTCCACCACCACTTACATATGTTATCGCTCCTATCAATTCTAAGCTAGACATAATTACCCAACGAGTATGAATGATCATCAAAGCTTGATCTGAACCAGGTCTCGGTAACGCAAATTAAATCAATGTTTTTATCAGCAAATACATACATAGGAAAGGAAGTCTAACTTATGGACAATTGCAAATATTAAATGTTGAGTACCTTTTACCTATTTGATCCAAAATACACCTTACCTCTACACAGTCAACACAATCGTTTATTTAACCGCCCATAAGTGCTCAACCCAGCAAACAATCGCTTTTTATACCTTTCATGAACATGAAATGGTATTATAACTTTGGTCCGATGTTTGTAAGTGTGAGAAGAAGAAGAGATAGACGACGAGCTGAGTTGATTTAGCCATGTCCGTCTGTCCGTCCGTCTGTTTGAACGCAAACTAGTCCCTCAGTTTTAGAGATATCTCGATGAAATTTTGCAAGCAGGCGCCATTTTGCATAGGATTAATCATTTGTCGGAACCAGCAAGATAGGACCGATACAACGCATATCTCCCATACAATCGATTGTTCCGATAAACGGGTTTTGGCCTATAACTCGGTGCAGTGAAATAACGCCCAAGGAAATAACGCCCATGGGCGTTATTTCCCACTCAAAAAGGAAATTACGCCCATGGGCCTTATTTCCTTTTTAAAAAGGAAATAAAGCCCATGGGTGTTATCATCTTTTGCTGATGGGTGTTATTTCCTTTTTCGAAGAGAAATAAAGCCCACGGACGTTAAAAACGAATTAAAACAAGCTGATTCAAGAATTAAGTATATGGTTTTCTTTATTTCAATAAATTTTAACATATTTGTTATGTTTTTATAAGGTGGGGTGCAATAGCGCCTTGTGAAATAAGCCCTTTAAGGCCTTATTACACTATTGAAAGTGAAATAAGGCCTTTATTTAAAAAAAGGCTTTATTACACTTCGAAAGAGTAATAAAGTCTTAAAGGCCTTATTGCTCTTTCATTTTTTTTAATGAAACAATAATATTCTAATTCTTTTTGTATTTTATTGAATAGTTACACACAAATTTCACGTTAACCAAAGTGGGAAACGTGGCACGCGGAAGGACATCACCGTGGCGGTAGCCACGGCTATGGCACACACCCCGAGTTGGAATGGCGTAGCCCAGGGTTATTTTTTTAAGCGCGGCCGAAGGCCGCCTACGCGGAAAGGTATTCTGCACTTAAAAATTGTGGATCGGGCCTCCGTAACTATAATCCGAAGGGGGAAAAGCAATATTTTGTTTCTGTGAAAAGTTATTAGTGAAAAACCGAAAATTGAATCGGGTCAGATCCCCAATTCGGGGCCCCATTCACGTTTTTTATGTGCAGGACACCTTTCCGCGTAGGCGGCCTTCGGCCGCGCTTTAAAAAATAACCCTGGGCTACGCCATTCCAACTCCGGGTGTGTGCCATAGCCGTGGCTACCGCCACGGTGATGTCCTTCCGCGTGCCACGTTTCCCACTCTTTTCTCACAGGGTAATTTGTGAAAAAATTCTAATCAACAGTTCGTGTTGCTCGCGTAAAATCCTATGGGCGTTATTTCTCTTTTAAAAAGGAAATAAGAGCCATGGGCTTTATTTCTTTTTGCAGATGGGCGATATTTCCATTTAAAAAGGAAATAAGGCCCATGGGCGTTATTTCCTTTTTGAATGGGAAATAACGTCCATGGGCGTTATTTCCTTGGGCGTTATTTCACTGCACCCTATAACTCTTGCAATTAAAAAGCTATTAGAGCGAAATTTCGCAGGTTTAGTACATATTATATGCGTAATGTGTGTAGTGAAAATCACCTAGATCGGATCAACATAACATATAGCTCCCATATAATCGATAGTTTCGATAAATGGGTTTTGGGCTATAAATGTTGCAAATAGAAAGCTAGAAACGTAAAATTTTGCACGTTTGGTACTTATTATATATGTGATGTGTGTAGTGAAAATCATACAGATCGGACTTACATAACATATAGCTCCCATATTACCGATTGCTCCGATAAATGTGGGTTGGCTATGTATTTTTAAATTAACAGTTTTGGAGAGTTTGTAAGTAATTGTAAGTAAGGATCGGACACTTAGAAAAGTTGTGAGTGTTCATGAAAGGTATAAAGGCTTCGGCACAGCCGAAGACAGCCCTTTCCTTACTTGTTTTTTTATAAATAACCAAACCAAACAAGCAAGATGATATCGACAGAGCAGCTAATGAAGGTTATAAGTTTTGAAGAGTAAAAGAGTATAGAAAGAGAAACAGTAATATAAAGCAAGAACATATTAAAATTAAAAACTAAGCAAAGCATTATATTATACAGTTGTTGTATTTTCATTTATCGCTACGCTAATTATTATCAGGTACACCGAACCGATGCAGTGATTTAACGCCCAAGGAAATAAAACCCATGGGCGTTTTTTCCCATTCAAAAAGGAAATTACGCCCATGGGCCTTATTTCCTTTTTAATGGAAATAACGCCCATACTGATGATTAGCATTTTTTTAAATCAAAATATCTTCAATACTATATGTATAATCGATTTTTAAAAGTTTGTTTGCATTGGATAGGTAACATTTGAGATATCACTTCTATGGGTGCAAAACCGCGTATGCAAAATTTAAAATTTTATTTTAAAAACAACCCTGAACTACACCATGCTAATTCCTTCTGCGTTGCGTCCTTATTATAAATAACCCTGGGCTACGCCATGCCAACTCCGGGTGGTTGCCCTTTCCCGCTCTATGGGCAGGATACATGGTATTTTTGTGCAGAGCACCTTTCTGAATTGGCAATAAAGATAACATAAAGGGAATAATTTTTAATTCTAGAGGTTGCGGTATTCTGCATTTAAAATTTCATGAAATAAAGAAAACCATATACTTAATTCTTGAATCAGCTTGTTTTAATTCGTTTTTAACGTCCTGGGATTTATTTCTCTTCGAAAAAGGAAATAACACCCATCAGCAAAAGGTGATAACACCCATGGCCATATTTTCTCTTTTGAGTGGGAAATAACGCCCATGGGCGTTATTTCCTTGGGCGTTATTTCACTGCACCCACCCAACCGTGTGTTTTGATACAGCACTCAACATTTTTCATAACTTGTACCCATTGACCAGTATGCTAAAGAGTTACTGACTATTTCGGTAAATTTTTTCTTTGCCTCAGTCTGGGCATCGGTAAAAAGCCATTTAGTTTGTCTCTATAGCATAGAGTCTATGCTGACAACAAAGCCGAAAAAATGGCAAATGAGAGCGAAAATGGGAGAGTAAAACGAAGTCTCAAATAAAGGCATCTGTGCTTATTGGCATTTTTGGTGCTACTGTTGTGGCTGCTTTTTTTCCCAACAAAAGCCAAATCAACATCATTTCGAACCCTGATTACCGATCAAGAATTTATCAATCGTTTACTCAATGTCTGGTTAACGATGAAGCGCTACTATCTTCTGATAAAGGTTATCAAAGGACGGATCTCTTATTATGTGCTGATTATGATAAAAATTTACAGCTGTAAATAAACATCTTGATTTGTGATGAATTATTCATTATTATTATCATAAGATAAAGTTTATCATAAACAGACATTGAGTAAGCGGACCTTAGTTTATTTAATTTTGCATTCACAATGCATACTGGGCATTCAATTTAAGAAATTATGGAACATACTTACATATTACATTTACTAATATATTTTTATGTATTAACATTTTAGCTTGTCAGGCATCATATACCACTGAAACAGTAATGCAGATCTGTCATGGGCGTCGTCGTTGCCATTTAGCTGCTGATGCAAATACCTTTGGATCTCCGTGTCAACCAAATTCACGAATGTATTTAAAAGTGGTTTATACTTGCGGTATGTAAAATGAATTGAGCTTTAAAGAACATATGTATAAAACATATTTTTTTTATGGAGTTTATGATGCCTACACCCATCATTCATTTTTGGCATTTTTTTATACATAAAAATAGCTCAGATTCACCTTAAGAAAAAGCATACATAACACCAAGGCACTTAAAATTTCCCATACCAAAACTTGCTCTAAAATTGCGTAATCTAAACTTTCAGCGATGCATGTAGAATATCATATCTCAAAATATCGTCGGTGACATTGCAAAGCCGCTTAACGCATAAATGCAAAACCGAGCAAGTGTTACCACTCAAATTTACAGGAGAATAAGCCCTGCAGTAATTTACATATATTAGTTTTATACTAGCCAAATGCCAGTTTGCCAAACCGGTTCAACTAGTTTGCGTTCTGTAATTCTTCCATATTAGCCGTGTTTTTATTATATTTGTATGAACCGCTAAGTGCACAACTTTATCTGCAACTAAGAAATAGTGGCTGATAAAATCAGTACTTCCAAGAAGTTTCCATTCATTTTGCAAACTGCCTTACCAACTTCCAGCAATCTGTTTATCATCCCTTAATAATAACCGGAATGTCAACAGAGGAAATGTATGTATGTATGTTTTATTTTAGTCGCAGACGCAGATGTATATGCGTGTAAAAAAAAACAGGCCTATTAGTAACTTTTATTTTTAACAAGGCAATGTCAAGGATGCATCGTAACGTTAATATTATCGCTTACCGAAAAAACCAATCGTTTCTGTTGCAACGATGCAGTTTTTTAACGTTTTTAACAATTATCACAATAAGTTATTTTCGATGACAACGATAATGGAATTATCAAAATAAAAATATTTCGGTGATTAACGAAAAGAAATTATCGAAATAATTTCATTTCGGTAATTAACGTAAACGAAATGTTGATGATAACGTACTCTACACGTGCTGCTGGCAATGCCGTCACCAACAATCGGCTCATTGACATACGAAATAAAAGTAAACAAAACTTTTTTGGAATGAGTGAGTTTGGTTAATTTTTCATTAAATACTCACTATTTAAGATATAAAAATTAGAATATATTCTATTTAAGTGCTGTATATAATATACATAATAAATTAATAATGCTATATTTGGGCAAGTTGAGCTGATTAAAGGACAGCCATCACATTTCGCCAATGTAAGTATGTATGTACATATGTGCTCGTGAAGGCATTGCCAGTTCAGTTTAATTGAGGTATTTTTGTTGATTTATTTCGTTGCAACGTTATCATTTCCATTTCGATAATTTAGTTTTGTGAATTATCGAAACGAAACTTGTTTGATAATTTAGTTATGTGAATTACCGAAACGAAATCATTTTGATAATTTTGTTTTGTGAATCAACGGAACGAAATTATTTCGTTAAGTTTTTTTTTGTGAAATAGCAAAACGAAATAGAATCGTTTCGATAGCGAACATCCCTGGGCAATGTCCTTTGAGATGGCAATTGTCTGGTTCTTCATCAGCATCATACTAATTGGCATAGGTAGTAGTCACCGTCCGCATTAACAATATACCACTTGACATACTAGTCATTACATACATAAATATCACACCAATCAACGTACTGGTGTGTATATACACATTCATACACTGAGAAAAAAAGTGTGCTTTAAAATTAAATGTGAACACGTTTAAATTTGTTCACTTTATAAATCAAAGTGGCACTTTCTAATTACGGCCCGCTTTCATAAAAGCCGGTTAGTGCTTAATCCGAATTTAATCCTGATTTGTCTAAAATCCGTTTTCACCATGGGCGATTAGCACAAATAGGCCGATAAACTTTACCGGCGATGAATGACACAATCAACATTTGTTTATGTTCCCACAAAAACAATTTTAATTTGGAAACTTTGTGCTGTTTTTCTAGTGTTTTGAAAGTTGGTGCCGCTCTAGAAAACAGTTCAATGCCTAATTTGCATTAAATATTGCTGATAGGGGTGTTTTTCACATAAATACCATGAGACAGATCCCCATTTTGGACCAATTTAGGGAAAATGTTTGGCGATAACTTTTTACAGAAATGCAATTTGTAATTTCCGAATTGGGATTCTTTATGCCGGGGTCTAGACGCGTCTTTTGACACCAGCCTCAGCAAAATTCAATAAATATTAGGCATTGCACTGTTTTCTATAAAATCAATTCGGCCAATTTAGTTTCTGTGAATACGTAAACAAAACGAAAATCAGCTGTTTTGCCTGTTAACCATGCAACATTTGCTAATCTATTCACAATGATAGCGTCTAATCGGCGATAAGCTAACCAGGCTTTGGTGAAAACCAAATTGTTGATTCAGAAAATCAGCTATTAAGGAATCGCCGATTAGGAATAATTTAACCGGCTTTTATGAAAGCGGGCCTAATAGTGTTCACTTTGACATTTAAAGTGTTCACTTTATAAATCAAAGTGGCACTTTCTAATTAAAAGTGTACACTTTGACATTTAAAGTTTTCACCATTGTATAACTTTACAAGTAAGTTATGTATCAGCTGTTCGTCCACAGCTGTGCTTGCCCATGTAAAAAGCTTGCTATTCAGAAGCTGCTCAACGCAGAGTCGTACTCATTGGAAGCAGAAAAAAAAGTACTGATGCTATTGGAATATACATCATAAATAAATAAATAAGAGAAATTAGATGCCGCAAATTATTGTTTAGAGCGGATCAACTCAATTAGAATTATTTTTGCAATAGTTCTACTTATTTAATTACCACTTTTTGATATCTTTGAAATCTTAATAAAAAATATCTGTGCTACCTATAAAAGCAACCATGTAGTTCATGTTGTCATGACAATTTTCTTGTTCTTCTTTGATTACAAAGAAATGCACGTGCCAATTTTATAATTTTCTCTAAATATTTCACCGATAACAGTGTTTTTCGTTTTTAGGGTGTATCTAAATGAACTTCCCTGCAAATTAAAGTGGGTTGTCTAAAATACGCATGCTTATTTCTTGTTTTTCGTGTTGTGTTTACATGGTGCGTACCAAGCGTACAAATAAGGGTGCGTTTGCGTGAACATCCGCGCTGCTTGGGCGCTGTACTTTTATGTAGCCTTACTTTTTAAAAAATGTTAAACAAAACTATCTTTTTATTGATATTTTAGAAAAACTAAAAGGATTAATAGTGAAGGATGGGTTTTCATGTTAGGAAGTCACCTCATTCTTGTCAGACATCTTTTAGACACGCTAGGAATCCACCAGAATCACTATTTAAAAAAATATGGTACTGTTAAATGCCTAATATTTATCGGATTTTGCCCAGTGGGATGTCAAAAGACGCGTATTGACCCCAGCATCTATAATCCGAATGCGGAAATTAAAATTTTTATTGCTGTGAAAAGTTATCGGCAAAAAACAAAAAAATGTATCCTACATCACTCCAAAATCGGGGGCCTGTTCCGTGGTATTTATGAGCAGAGCTCCTTTCCGCGTTGGCGGCCGCGCGAAAAAAAAATAACGCAATCCAAAGTATTTCGAAAAGAATCGAATCGAAAATATTCGGATAAGACAATTTATTGCAAATAATCCAGATATTTTCTAACTGGTTAATCATATAATATGATGGAAATAACTGTATTAACAATGAAAACAACATTTTATTATTGTTAATGTGCAAAATATGTTTATTTTTATTCGGCTGAGGCTTATTATTAGTCATTTCCCAAATTTCTAAATACATTTTGATACTAAATTCAGTAAAAGAAATTAACTAACATAGCAACCCATCTGCAACATTCAGTCCAATTTACCACTAAGCTGTTGCATCCCTTCATTTTAATCGACTAGCAACCCAGCCACGAGTGAGTGTCAAACGCTTGTTTGACACATCTGAGTGAGTGTCAAACTCCCATGAGTTAGAAAGAGAGGGAAGAGAAAGAGATGCCGACATATCTTACTTGTAGATCTTTACAATGGTTTTCACTTTATAAATCAAAGTGGCACTTTCTATTTAAAAGTGTTCACTTTGACATTTAAGAATTTAGAGGTGTAAACAAGATACAAGTCAGGGTAAAATTATACCGGAAAACGACTTACTGCGAATTTTTGGGAACGTTATCCAAATTAATGAGCAGGGTGATTTAACGTACACGCTTGTTGAGGAAGAAACGGATCTCCTTAATCTGCTAAAGGAGTTTGATGTGGAAACACTTTTTCTTGGCCTAAAAAGTAAGTAAAAATTCTTCGGCAATATTTACACTTATGCATTATTATAAATGTTCCTTAGATGCTGGAATAACTTTTCAAAGCTTAAAATATTTGTCGAAAGAAGACATTGCGGAAGCAGTAAAAGATATTGGTCTTCGAGCAGAGTTCAGAGAAAAGTTCTGGAGTAAGTCAAAGGTAAATATAATATTAATTTTGAAGCTTATTTGCGACGTTAAGCACGACATTGATGCAATTACCATTTCAATATTACTACGTTTATAATTTAGCAAACTTTTATTTATACCCAGCGTACTAGTACTAGTACAAGGGTATTATTAATCTGTATATGTTTCGACTATAATACATTCTAAAGGAATCGAGTATAAAAAAATTAATTTTTTAGCATTACTGAATGAAATAAATTGTTGTATCTATAAAATCATGCTTTTTATTTACGAAAATGAAATTATTTACGTTCTATGTATTGAAATTATTAAATTTGATGCACATTTTCAATCTTACGAGACTGGTATAGAACAAAATTGCCTTAAACTGATTAACATATCACATTTCACAAGCCTGCCTATGAATTTACATCAAATTAACAATGGAAAGACATGTTTTGTTTTTTAGCTTTAAATTATATTATTTTATATAATGAATTATAAATGAGTTACAAAAAGGTTATTTAATAGATATAAAATAAATTTCAATATGTTTGAATAAAAAAATGTGAATTAAAAACAATTAAAATATTATGTTTTCTTTAAAGTTTATAGTGAAAGCGTTTGAATTGCAGTTGAAAGTGTTCACTTTCAAAATAAAAGCTAAAGCTTTTAATTTGAAGTTGGACGTGCGAACTTTCCATTTAAATACAAACATTTTTAAATTGGGTTAAAATTGTGAACTTTAAAATCAAAAGTGTTTAAATTGTATTCAAGAATGCGCATATTAAAATATAAAGTTTTCACTTTAATATTCAAAGTGCTAACATTAATAATTTAAATTTTAAATTGTTAACTTTAAGATTAAATATTTTTCAATACGGCTGGTTTTCATACATAAAAATTTTTAATTTTAACGTTCCTTGTAATGGATTTAAAGTGTTTCTTTTCTGAGTGTACCAGTTGACATATTAGTCTTGAAAATGGTGGTGAATTGACTTTTAAGTTTCCGATAACGGTAAACCAGGATTGACTCCCCGGTTTTTACTACGCTCCTTTAGTTCACATTGAAAAATACACGATAATCGTCAATTCATTTCCTCTTGCACAAAGTTTTCAACTAACGAAACTATTAAATTTCGTTTTGCTAGTAGGTACCACAAAAAAAAAGGGAACAAAATACCTTCGTTCCATTGATTTACAAAAAAAAATTATCTCGTTGCTGTAATTCACAAAATAAAATGGTCAAAATAATTTCATTTCGGTAATTCATAAAACTAAATCAGTGATAGGCACCCCAACACCGTCACAATTTGCCATTGTGTTTGTGCGCGACCAAAAACATGCTTGGCACATTGTTTGATTCGTATTTAAAAGTAAAAATGGGGTATTTCTGATATAATATATATTTTGATGCGCATATACACACTTATGTATATGTATATATATGTATGGTTATCCGATGATAGTGGCCAGATATAGGTTTTTAGGACCTAACAATCCAAAAAAAATTAGTTTAAAATTAGAAAGGTGAAATAAAAGCAATTTATTTAATTCGAAAAATCCAAAAAAAAATTATTTCCAGCAATTTGATTTTCAGAAAGACTTTTTATCTCAGCAAGAAATTTCTTTCGATCATATCCCTTATATATTTCATCATATTCTGCATGAAATGTGTGATAGTGACGCTTTTTATTAAAACTGCTTTATATAAAAACGTTCCGCAAAGTAAGCATCGTGCATTATTATCGCCTTTTACTGCGAAAAACATTAATTCACAATCGTTATTACTCATTGTGTTGAACTATTGAAAGTTGAACGCAAAATAAAACAAAATATTCATTTGCAATTCTTTTAATATGAATATGCCTTTTTGGGCATTGCCTAGATTTTCCTAGAATTAACTGGCAAGCATTTGGCAAAATTCTGAAGAAATCTAGCGAACAGCGGAGAAGAATTAGCAGCGTCGTTTTTGTGTATGTACAGCGCTGCCGCGTCGAAGCTACCCACGGGTAGCGTTTTGCCGATAGATGAACTAAATTATCAAAATGTTACCGATTACGTTCCATCGAAATAAATCAACTTTCACAGGTCAATTGGACCGTAGTCCGTTCTTTATTATTCAAAGTCTATACTATAATTAATTAATCTGCTTAATTTTTACATATTTGCAAATTTTAATGAGCTGAAGACCTTTTATAATTATTCTTAGTGAATTATTATTGTTTTTGACTTTAAGGAAAAATTGGTAAGTAGATAAAAATGTTTCAATGCGTCCTTACTTATTATCAGAACCCTTTTCGGGCACTGGGATACGAACCCACGTGCCTGCATCAAAGCTGCTCTTAGAAAGCTTTAACCACTAAGCTAAGATGCCCTGTACATATATATAATATATGATATAATATAATAGGTATATACATATATATATATATGGCCCTGTAGCGTACCGATGCAATTCTACCTACAAATCAATTTTTCTCTTTGTTGGTTGTTGTTGTTTTTCTGTACAAGAAGAATGTACAAACAAAAAGCTTAGCACACACAATTTACATATAGGTAGACATAATGTCCAAAATTTGTGTGTACACTGCTGGCAGCTCGTAAGCGGAATATTTTGTATGTAGACTATAACCATTTCTTTACAAAAAACGTTTATTTTGCAAATTTCAGTGCTTCCTCTGCGTTATTGAATGGAAAACTTTCCTCTTCTAATTTATCTAACGCTGTTTTATTATCTCACATAACCGTATTTAGATATTGAATAATTAATCCTTAATTGATCTTATTTTACTCCTGCTGCCATTTAAAGTGCTGATTATTGTTTAAGTTGTGGTAACTTCTACAGTTTGTTGTCGAGGTGATTCTTCAAAATTGTCTCAACAGTTTTTCTTGTAAATGCTATAGTTTTCCCGCTTTAATCACTTTTTCCCAGTGCATTATTACAAAAAACCAGAGACGTAACTGTTATAAGAAGTATGATAAAAAGGTCGGTGCAGTGAAATAAAGCCCAAGGAAATAACGCACGCGTTAAAGAGAAAAAATGCCCATGGGTGTTACCACCTTTTGCTGATGGGTGTTATTTCCCTTTTCGAAGAGAAATAAAGCCCACGGACGTTAAAAACTAAACAAGCTGTTACAAGAATTAAGTGTTCGTACCGTGGCACGTTGCCACGGTTCAGGCAACCACCCGGAGTTGGCATGGCGTAGCCCAGAGTGTTTTTTAAGCCTAGCCGAAGGCGGCCAATGCGGAAAAGTGTTCTGCACATAAATACCATGGATCACGCCCCGAATTAGTGATCTGACCTTGGTCAATTTTCGGGTTTTCACTAATAACTTTTTCCTAATCAACAGTTCGTTATTTCCTTGGGCGTTATTTCAGTGCATGAAAAAGGTCTCATTTAACCATTAGTACTGATAGTACTTATAAATAAGAGAAACATTTTTTGGTTACGAATAAAAATTATCGTAAGTAATATAATTTTTTGGTTATCGATATCAAAAAAAATCAAACACTATAAAAGTGTTTATATTTTTTTTATTATTTAATGCAAAAAACGCTCGTTCGACACTCTGGAGCGGTATGAACAATATCTGCCAGTTCCTTGAGGATAAATTTACCAATATCCAGAAAAAATAGTTTGCTGTCGAGTGGATCACCGATAACTAAAAATTATATTACTTGCGATAATGGTTATTGGTAACCAAAAAAAATTTGGGTTGACTTAATGGTTACTCGTAACCAATAAAATTTATCTCTCATTTATATTGGTTACGATGGCCAAAATAAAATACCTTTTACTGACTTAATATGTGACAACTTTCTTTAAATATTTGTTATGTTATTTTGGGCTATGAAGCTACAAATTTTTATCAAGTCTTTACTAAACGTGATTAGTGTGGCTGCCACACCATTTTTCGAAGCGTTAAACATCTTTTTAAAGAATTCTCTAGAACAAACAATCATGGCAAAATTCTACCGGAATACGCGAAAAAAATTTAATTTTGGTAAACAAATTTTTTTTCGTTTAAGCCAGGTTAAGGTTTCCTCAAAAAGCAGCACCGCTTATTACACCCGCCAGATAACGTTAGCTGTTGTCAACACAATGAGCGGCACCGCTTTTTTTTAAACTTACATGAACGTATTGCCCACATTATGGCGATTTGATATCCTATATTTGGAGGTCTTTTGTTTGTTTTTGAGTATTTATATTCTAAAAATAATTATTTTTCAACCATTAAATGTCTTAATTGTTACTTTTGTAAAAAGGAAGTGTGAAGTATTTGATAAAATTTACTATTGTCATAGCGGTGAGAAAAAACGGTGAAGAACTAGTTTTCACCCATGCTTTTATTACTAGAGGTTAGCTCTGTAGTGGCAGATTTTGACAATTGGCGCCATCTTGCTCCCTGAAAAATTGTTACTTACATTCTGGGTTGCCTTTTATAGAAATTATTTAAAAATAGCAGCTAAACATGTATTATATTACAAAAATTTTAAAAAGTTTGGTTTCAGAAAATGTATTCATTTACGCTATTATTTGATAATCAGTTTTGGCTTAGATTATATATAAAGACACAGTTTTAAGTCAATTTCTGTGCCAACTGTGAGTGAACAAATAGGAGTCAATCTCATCTCATTAAAGCATTCACTTTATTATACACTTGGTAGAGTAAGTCAGGTTGTCTTTATGCCCTGAAAAAAATTCAGTTCGTCCTTATTATTAAAAAAAACTCCGCCCTCTAGTCTGAAGCATAAATGTACAATTATTCTTAGTTTCAGCAAAGAACGTAAAACACAAAGAAGGTCCAACGCAACGAATAGTGGGAAACATTAAACCATCAATTCGAGGAGTTTTAAAGCTCGCGAGTTTTAAAGCTCTTCGCATTTTTATTCAAACAAAATAAACATTTAAAGGTTTTCGTAACTGCAACTACAATTTTGTTATAAATATTTAACTAAAACACGGTAAATTTAAGTGATTTAAATGTAGGTACAGTGGTGAATTACCTACCATCGATTTGACAGCGTCCACTTACATTCGCTGTTGGACCTTCTTTGTACATTTACGTTCTTTTGTTTGAGTTAATAAGTTAAGTGTATTAACCATTGAACCATGTTAACCGAATGAGCCGAAAATTGCCTTACCGACATTTTCATATTAGCAGATTTATGCTTCTGGAAAGAGGGCAAAGATGCGTACATACATATTTCAATTGTAGATACGTATGTGCATATATTTACATACATATCTTCATTTTAAGTTTTGTTTAAGCAGTGACCCCTTTTTATTGTTTTTTAATTGATATTAGAGAAAGTTTGCACTGATTTATACAATGATGGTATGTGATGACATGTTCTGATGTTTCATTTAGTTGACTTTGTGAAATGTTTTACTACAAGTTTTCTACTAAATATTTAGATTTTTGTAATACAATGACAAATTCAAAACATACTCCTACTTTTTTTGTTTAACAAAAACAAACCCAGAAAATGGGAGTGTTAAAATTAAACGTTTTCACCTATATTTCATTATGGTGAACTACATCGTCTTCTTGGTTTACATGTAATTACTTTTACATTGCATTGTTTTTGACAACGTACTCTACCGCTATGTAGCAGCCGCTATATAACGGTGCAGTTTGTGACTTTACCGCTATGTGACGGCCGCTTCGAGAATCTGACAAAATTATAATAGGCATAACATAATCTATATACAACTACAACTATGTTAAGTGCCTTATAAGCAGGGTCTTAAAAGAATACTTGGTATGACAAAAGTCAAATCCCAAGGAAGAAGAAAAATTATTTAACTCAGAAATTGTTCGTCTTATAGGAGCCATCGCATAAACAGTTCTAGCAATACCCACGAAAAACATCTCATTACAACGAAGGATCCGTGAAAGTACATTAAAACTTATCTTCATGAGCAGGTATGAGCAATCGATTGAACCATTATTAATATCATTTACAGCGCTCATCGACAACAGTGAATGCCTCGACTCTAGTGACATGAGTTTTATGAGCAAGCAACGAGAATGATAGGATGGGATTGGGTCAAAACAGTTCATCCGCCGCAGGGCAAAACGTATGAAAGCCCTTTGAACCGACTCGAGTCTCCTAATATGAACATCATAAAAAGGCCTCCAGATAAATACTGCATATTCTAGCTTTGACCGAACTAGAGACGTAAACAACATTTTCAAAGTGTATGGGTCGGAAAACGACGAAGAGTTACGTCGAATAAATGCCAACATAGCATACGCCTTAGAAACAACAAAGTTTATGTGAGTGGTAAAGCTGAGTTTGGGGTCAGCATAAACACCTAGGTCCTTAACTTCATCAACCTTTTTTAGCGCAGCATTTGAAAAATAGTACGATGTTGGGATATTAAATACGATGCTACCATAGGAGGTATAGTGACATTTTACGATCGCACCACTGTCAAGCTCGCCCTGTAGAATGTAATAATCTTATAAGGACTTAATTTCATAATAAATTTTCAAGTCATCCGTAGAGAAGAAAATTACACTTTGAGAAGCAAGAGGAAATATCATTAATAAACAAAATAAATAGCAGCTTGGGGAACCCCAGAAGAAGCTACAAAAGAAAAAGAAGACACGCCGTCAATGCGAACGACGCAACGTCTTTTGTTTAAATAAGATGAAATCCACTTCAATAGTAGAGAGTGGAATCCTAACCTTTCAAGTTTAGCTAAAAGCACTCGGGATACCCTGTCAAAGGCCTTGGAAAAGTTCGTGTACACCGTACCAATCTGGAATCCTTTTTGAAAAGAATCCAAACAGTTTTCGGTGAACACAGCCAAATTAATTAGGGTAGATCTACTCTGAACAAATCCATGCTGGTAAGGAGAATTTTGTTTTTAATGCCGCTCTTAAAGATAGGTGTAATAAAAGTCAGTTTCCAGGAATCAGTAACGGAGCAATTAGAGCAGAGCAGTTTTTTAATAACATAGCTGAAATACGATAGGCGTCAGTTGTGGTTGACATCTTAAGCTGTTGTATACCATCGGCAATATCTTACTCTGTCAAAATTAACTTACCAAAGTAAATGGAAGTATCAAACCTTGACACTTTTTCATCGGGAATGACTCACTTGGACAATGATGTCCAATATATAATTAGAAGTAAAATAATTTGCAAACAGATCACATGGTTCAGGTAAAGAACTAGCTGAAACCCCACTAAGCTGCACAGATGAAGGTATATCTGAACATTTTTTCTTTGATTTAATGTAATTCCAAAATGATTTCGGATTACATTTAGTTGAACTTAGCTCGATAATATATAAAACGCCTGCGAAAATGCTCATTATTACACAGTTTATGCTTTTTATAGAACTTATTCTTTAAATTGTTCACCCGTCTAAGCTCTTTGGAAAACCATGGTCTTTTATTGGTTTCTTTACTAAGCCTTGGGATGTGACTTGTGCAAATATCAAATACTGTTGTCTGATGATTCATATTTTTGAACACTTTCTAAACCTTTTTTCCCATAGTTATGTAGCTAAAATAACACTTTTATGATAAGATTTTAAATTGTTTTCGACTCCTTTTTGTAATTTTTTTTTAATCATCTCTGGTACCATTTTTTAATTTTGATAAATGACCTTTTGTGATCAATTTTGAAATATTTTTTGATTGCATTAAGAAATTTTTTATGATCCCAATAAAGATCGTATTTTTAATCAATTTTTAACTATTCGCAGCGGACCTTCATGATGCCCTAGTGAACCTATGCTACTTAAAAAAAATATGCTTTCAAATTAAGTTTCAAAACTAGGGTCATAAAAAGCAGGGTTGACATTCCATAACTCAGCATCGAACTTTTAGTGAACGGTATTTACTAAAGGTTCGATAAGACGCGTCCTGAGATGTACCTTTCTTTCATCACACAACAGCGTAGATTGTTGTTCAATAAATTTATTATATTTTAACTTTGCTGAATTTTATGATCTAAAAAAACGTGTTGAATTGGAAAAAAATAAAAATTTCATTGTATATAGTATAATTTTATAAAGTAAAAAACACAATGTTATCAGTTTTTAATCATCAAAGGTTATCATATTTGATTATCCATTTCGATAAAATTTTCAACGTCACAAGTATTTATACACCACGATTGATCAAACATAATTCGAAAAGGTGATAGGAAAAAGATTTTCAGTTTTGTATCATTAAAAGTGAACGTATTTGACCATTCCCTTTGTTCAATTTCATGGTTACTCCGAATTTTATATATAGAATTATTCGAAATTGATTGTTAAAAGTGATTTGAAGATGACGATAAGTTTTTATTCCTCAGAAGGAATCATATTTGATTATATCACATGTTCAATTTTATGAAAACTCAGTATTTAGTCCCTAAAAATAATCAAAATGCAATCAAACTCAGATCCATCCAAATGCTGTGTGGGTTTTTAGATTTGTAGATTTGTTTAAAATGGTTTCGACTCAAAATATGGACCTATTTTATGCATATGTGTTGTTATTATACAAAGAGAACTTTGTAACCGCTCCGACATGAAAAAAACTTTCCGAGTGCGTATTAATACCAAAATATACAAAAAAGAATTAATGTTCATAAAGTTAATTTTCAAAATATGCATACATTATTTCCCTTTCGCCATGAGAATTCATGTTACTGACACTTATTCCCAGGCCCGTGCGCACGGGGCCCCCATGGCCAAATCTAAGTTGCAATAATTTTGCAAAAGTTTTCAAAATACAGTTTATAAATCTTATATTGAATCTTGACTAATAATTTTTGACAAAATTTGTTAAAATAATTTTACGGAAGAAGAAATTGGTGAAAGTTGCAAAGAATAAGGTTGGCCAATACATAACGTTCCTATCGACGAAAAAGGGCGCAAAGCTGTTTGTCGACGAAGAAAGGCGCAAACTTTTTTTTGTTTGAAGAAAGACGCATTATAAATATCTTGAGAAAGAAAGACGCATTAAAATAATTTTTAAGAAAGAAAGGCGCTTTAAAATATTTTTTAGGAAAGAAAGACGCGTTTCGATAACTAGCTGCAATATAAGTTATTCAAAAAACGAAATACTAAATAAAAATACATACGTATAATGGGTACTTGGGCTGGCCCAATTGTTTTCAATCCAGCACCAAATCCCTTGTGAAGTTTACTGTAAATGTATACACTGCGCCTTTCTTCGTCAAAATATTTTTTAATGCGTCCTTATTTGCCGCAATATTTTTAATGCGCCTTTTTTCGTTGACAATTTGTTGAACGCGCCTTTATTCGTCGGTAGCGACGATAAGTCCGGCACTTTGAATTGCACTTGGAGCTTTCCGAAATTACAAAGTTGTGTAGCGTATGGGCATTTTTTTTTTTTTAATTTTACTGATGAAAACAGTGAGCAGTTTCAATTAACATGAATGAACTGCAAGGCTCAATTATATGAAAGATTTCGAGGGTTTTCTGACCCTTTTTGTTGTAGGCGTAAAGAGAATTGTGAGAAAATGAACGTTGGAGAGCAGATGAGCGACACCGTTCAAATATTTGAATGTTTTCAAACATTTTCTGAGGTTTTTTTTTATTTCACCTAACAGAAGGTAAAGATCGCATTTTTCATGGACGTTTATCAATAGTCTGGCTTTGGTTTGTTAATCGTCGAGATCTAAAACTGCTCAGCTACAGAGAAAACCTCATCAGCTAAGTAAGGTAGATAAAAAATAGATGACACAATTAATAAATAATTAGTTCACAGCGAATAGTTATTGTAAAGAATAAAGATAAGAATCAAAGGATATGAAAGAAAATTGTTGATATGTATTTAGGAAAGAAAGAATTGACTTTTTTATGCTGCATAGTGAGTCTGAAATATCAAACGTACCTAGTTATAATCTTGACACAAACAACGAAAAGGCTCATTTAATTCAAAATTAGTTCGACACTGTTTCAAGATAAGTGGTTTAAAATGTCTTGATGGACGAGAAGGTACATTGAAGTTCATTTCGCTCAAAAGAAACGGGCTTACGATTGAACCATTTAGTAATTTAGTCATGAAAACAGTACCAAGCAGTTCCCTCCGACTAGAAAGGCTGTGAAGATTAATTAGTTTTAAGCGACTCGTATACGATGGCAAATTATACAAGGGATCCCAGTGAAGATCTCTTAAGGCAAATATTAATTTTAAAATTTGTTTTTGAACTGATTCTAAGTGATCCACGAGGACCTGGTAACGTGGGTTCCAAATTATACAACCGTCTGACTAATGTAGTAAAGAGTTTTAGTTACATAAATTCTTTAGACCATCGTTTAACAAATGCTAGAACGCCTCTAGCTTTATTGACTGTTAAGTTAATGTGGCAGTTAAAACCGAGTTTTTAGTCCATAGTAACCCCAAGGTCAACAAAATCATACATTTGCTCAAGACTATAACTGTTAATTGTATAGGAAGCTGGCTGTGATATTCCTCTCGAAAAACCCATGTACTTACATTTCTTTAGATTAAGCGGCATATAATTTAAATCGCTTCAAGTAACTAGTGAATTTAGATCTGATTGAAGCTTCTTCGAATGACAAAGCTTTACATCGTCAACATACATACAAATTTTCGAAAATTATATTACTGTAGAAATATCATTTATAAACAACAAGAACAGAATCGGGCCAAGATGGCTTCCTTGAGGAACTCCTGAGGAGACATAAATAACATCGGATTCACAATTTTTAAACACTACTTTTTGTGCTCTGTCGCTGAGGCAAGAAGAGATCTAGCGATTGAGACCCGGCTGGAAACCCAACTGATCCAGTTTATGAATAAGTAAAGAGTGACACACTTTATCGAAAGCTTTACTGAAATTAAAGTAAATTCAAGTAAGTTCGTAAAGGTGGACTTTCCCTTACAGAACCCGTGTTGACAGTCGGAAATCAAGGTAGAGATAGGATTCGAGAAGCCTTGCTTCCGCTTCCATGCTTTTGGGAAAACACCACACTTTAGTGACAGATTGAACAAATTGGTAAATATTGTTAGCACACTTCTTCATAAAGCATGTAGGAATCCTATCAGGACCGCATTTAAAAGATTCCTTCAAAGTTTTCAGATAAATAAGAACATCATTGGCGCATATAGTTGGACAAGTAATTAAATTGTTCCCATGTAGCTCATAGGGATAATTTAGAAAGTCAGAATTGGTGACGGCAGAATAGTTAGAAGGGAAAAATTGCGCAAAGAAATTATGACCCAAAAGAAATAAAAAACGACCCCAAATAAGCTTCAGAAAAACACCAATAAAAGGCTCCGAAAAGAGTCCAAAAACCCTCAGAATGGAGGAATAAAAGGCTCCGAAAAAGGTTCAGAAAAGCACCAATAAAAGGCTCCGCAGTTCATTTAAAAATAGTCAAAAAACGCTTCAAATTCATCAAAATCGGACTCATTTCGGACTCTTTTTAATGACTCCGTTGGAGTTCCCGCGTAGAGCGATTTTTCGCTCCATTTGGGGTCCGAAAGAAGCTCATTTTGGAGAGTAAAGCTCTGAGAAATGAGCGTTTTATGGTCCGAAAGGAGTCTCTTTTTGCACTTTTAGTTAGCTGGGATATGCCATCATATCACCAATTCTCTATCAAATACAGAAAAATGTGTACAACCAAAAAAATTTTCTTGGGTATAGGTTTAGGTATCAGAGTATGCAGTTTCAGAAAAGTTAAAGAACATTTAAATTTATGATGTATGGGTCTAGGTATCTGTTTCAGCAAATATGTTTATCTTAGTGAAAAATGTATGTGAATGCAAATCTAAATTAAAACCCCCCCCAAGGCCAAATCCTGCGCACGGCCCTGCTTATTCCATTCATATAAATAAAGTAATCTGTATAATCATATTATACAGTCTTAACTCCCAATAAATCAGTATGATATTTAAATGACAGATCCACTTTATCTATTAACATACATATGTATGTATTTATGTAAAAAATATTTACTCAATAACAAACTGAAATAAATTTCTTAAAACTTTTTGGATTTTACACAGTTCCAAAGCAGGTTTTAAAGGATCGATATGAGACGGAATTTGAAGGGGACGAGACCAGTGATTTTGAAGGGGATGGTGAAGTGTACGATGATGAGTTGAACTATGAGGCTATACCGAAAGTTTACAACAATAGTACAGTTATTCGTACCAGAACACATGACGGAAATTTGTCCAGGGTAGGCACTTTAAACTTAAACAATGCAAATATATCCATTCATCTCGCAATGCCGAATAACGTTAACGCTGGCAATACCGACAGTATCGACTTACACTTAGAAGGTATGCGTTTTATTGTACTTACGATCTCTAAGGCCCACTTTCATAAAGGTCGGTTAGGCTCAATTAGCCGTTAATTTGACAGCTAACCGTACAAATTACTTCAATTAAACTCCCGTTAGCGGTTACCGGCCTTCATGAAAGGGCCCTAAGTCCACTTAATTTCAGGATGTTGAAAATCCTGAGAATCAGTTTTGAGATTATGATGTAGGAAATGCCAGTTGCTTTTCGTATTAAGAAAGATATGATCAAGAGCTAACCGAAAGTACTATTTAAAAATCCGTAAAATAAAGTGGCAGTCAATTTTTGAAAACAGCTCATACGACCGCATTCTAAATTAAACTTTAAAGTTTATCTGCCATTTAAGAGCAAATTTTGTTCACAAGAAAAGGAGAAAAGTTATATGAATACAATGTTTTAAATATACATAACTGTCATCTAAAATATATTATGTTTTCTCTAAAGATGGCCAAGAACGATTGTATTTGTATCTACTGATGGCAGGCACAGGAGGAATAGTTGTGTGTATTATTGCTGTGAGTGCCCACGTTTTGATGCAGAAACATGAATCTCTTAGATCTGAAGCGCAGATTACGCACATAAATAGTTCTGCTAATGTTTGCGTTAATACGACTATTTCGAATTTATGCAATGACACCATGTCGGAGATCGATGTTGAGAGAAATACACCAACAACTATATCGTTGTCATCCAAAGCAAAAAATGAGGTAATTTTTTTTTAGTTTTGGCACTATCTTGACGTCATTCCGATGCCATACATAACTATACGTTGCCTTTATTTCATCTTTGACAACTAATACTATTCACAGTCAGTGGTACAGGGAGCCAGCCTTGACAACATAATTATTTGACCACATGTATATTAGGGTTACAAATCACAAAAATAACTATAATTTCAATAAAGTCTAAAAAAACCTGACGCGCACATCGAGTTCTGTATCAGTATGGGGCAAATTTGCATAACATTTATTCTGTAGTGAATATGTTTTACAATATTAAACTGTTCGTTATTTTACATTTCCAAATTACTGTTTATGAACTTGTTATTGAGATATTTAACCGTTTTTCAAGTGGGGTGAATCTCTTCAATTAATTACATACCCAGCAAGGCAAATTCATTCTTATGATAATGTCAAGTGAACAGCTGACTTCCTCTTCTTCACGTTTTTAACTCGCCCTGTAATGTAGAATGTCATAAAAAGAAAGATTTGACTGTTGACTTTGTATGTTGTATGTTGTATTTGGTATTTATTTTCAAAAAACCACCGCAACTTACCAAAAGGGTACGATGACGATGGTTTTAACTAAATTTTATGCACGCATGAGTTGTCCAAACACGTATTTATTGTTCTAGACACCATGAGTTCAATTTAATTTTTATGAAATATAAAAAAACAATCTATGATTGTCATTTCAAATTTTTTATCACTATGACATTCTAGTTTACAAAAACTTCAAGCGAATTGAGGCGAATATTGCCGAATTCGCTCTGCCATTACCATAACAATCAATTTGCCTTGATACCCAGCTAGAACACTATGCCTTAAATAAACACTCATTGATGCCATAGCGCTAAGGGATAGTATGCCTCACAAATTTGACAACTTACCATTATTTTGTACAGGGCAAAAGGAGAAATCTAGATAAGTTCATATGCGTGTGAGATTTTGTCTCTCTCTCTCATGTAAGCTTCACGTATTTATTCATGCTATATCGCTCTCATGCTAATGCCTATATATTTATGTGGCAACCCTACCACATACAGGAATTTATCCTATGTACAATAAGTTAGCGCGCTCCCGCTCAATATAATTATTAATGTATGTAAATATGTAACGTGTGAACAATAGTTGAAATCATCCGATTTTAGTTAACGCTAGGTCTTTCAGTGGTATTATTGTTATTGTTATATTTCTTTTAAAACCTGTTGAAATACCTAACGTGAAGAAAATAAAGTTGAGTTGATTCTCATGTTCATTCGCTACATTGGTGATCCCGACGTAGGTTGTACACGTCTTATAACAAAAAATTAAGCTATTGCGTAAATTTTTATTAGTATCCGCGGAACAGTAAAATAATTTCTGCGCAATAATAAACGTCTAAACCGCTACAATAACTTTTGATCAAAATGTTTAATAATTAATTTTTACGCCACACACAATGGTAGACGAAAATAGGTTTGATCAAGCAGCCGCTTCGTAGCAAGGGACAACAGCAGAACACACAACTGCTCCAGCGCTAACATCAACAGCAGCACACGTTTCTGGGAATACTACCGTGCGAGCTCCTCCATTTTCAGCAGAGCACCCAGCATTATGGTTCGCACAGATAGTATCGCAATTTCGAATTCGAGCCATAACCAGCGAAGACGACAAATTTCATCATGCGGTGTCCCTCATCGACACGCAACTAGCAACAGAGGTTGAAGACATTATTGTGAGTCCACCATCATCTACGCCGTACACATCTTTAAAGCAGAGCCTCATCGAAAGATTGACCAAGTCGAAAGACGCCGAACTACTTCAACTGTTAGACGGCGAACAAATTGGAGATCGCACTCCATCACAATTCCTCCGCCACTTACGTAGCCTGTGTCCGGACGTTGCCGACAATGTACTCAAAGCAAGGTGGCAGTCACAACTGCCCACTCAAACGTGCGCGTGTCTCGCAGCGCAGCCTAACGCTTCATTGGAAGATCTTAGCCGACACGCCGACAAAATAAATGAGGTAATGCCAGGTATGAAAAACACTATTGCCGGTATATCCGAAGAACAATCTTTACGCACCGAGATCTCCGAAATGCGCAAACAGATCGAAGCACTCAACATCCGAAAGCCACGCAGCTCAGGTAGGCAAAATAATAGTTTCCAAAACAAACGTGATTCTTCGTGTAGTTGTACGCGTTTCTTGGTAAACGGAATTTGCCGGTACCACAAAAAGTTTGGAAGCGAAGCACAGCGCTGCATTCCAGGATGTAAATATTCGGAAAACACTCGGGGGGGGTCAATAGAGGCGCTAAAAGACTCTCCGACTATTACTTCGCGGCGCCTTTTTAATACAGATCGCACCTGATGCACGCAGTTCCTTGTGCACACCGGTGCCGATCTCTCAGTTTTTCCGCGTTATCGCATTACGTCAAACCTAGCTCCAGTTCGCTATCAGCTGTACTCAGCTTCAGGTTCAACCATTGAAACATATGGCCACCACATGCTCACGCTCGATTTTGGTATGCGCCGCGATTTCATATGGCGCTTTATTATCGCTGATGTTTCCAAGCCCATTATAGGGGCCGATTTCATTAGCCACTTCGGCTTAGTAGTTGATTTGAAACATTGTCGACTCAGCGACGAAAATTCGGGAATCATTTCCCGAGGGCAAATGAAGCATGCCCCCCAAAGCTCTTCCATTAAAGCAATCTGTGGCGAATCACCCTATTTGTCACTTCTACAACAATTCTCGTCCATAACCAAGCCAGATGGAGCATTCAAATTTGTGAAGCATAATACACCATATTCGGATTACAAATGGTCCTCCGGTGTCAAGCAAAGCTCGACGCCTCGCGCCTCATAAGCTTAAGATTGCTAAGGAAGAGTTTGCCAAAATGGTACAGCTGGGTATCGCGCGTCCTTCAGACAGTCCTTGGTCATCACCACTGCATTTAGCCACAAAAAAGTCAGGTGAATCACAACCATGTGGACTTTGCTGCTAACCTTTTTGGAAAATCGATTTTTTCCACCATTGATCTGGTGCGAGCGTTCAACCAAATCCCAGTCGCTGCCGATGATATAAGGAAAACCTCTATAATCACTCCATTCGGTTTATACGAGTTCCCTTTTATGACGTTTGGGCTCAGAAATGCCGCCCAAACGTTCCAGCGGTTCATTGACGAAGTCACTCGCGACCTTCCCTTCGCGTTCGCCTACATTGACGATCTCTTAATCACTGCAGATAACGAAAGTCAACACTTCGAGCACCTTAAGATGTTATTTCAGCGACTTCAAAATTACGGCTTGGTAATAAACACATCAAAGTCAGTGTTTGGTGCTAACGAAGTAAAGTTTCTCGGGCATTATATCACATGCCGTGGTATTAAGCCATTACCTGAAAAAGTAAGCGCCATAAGAGACATTTCGCCACCATCAACGGTTAAGAAACTTCGAGGATATATCGGCATGGTGAATTTCTACCGAAAATTTATCAAGAACGCTGCTGAGCTCCTAGCTCCTTTGAATAAGGTAGTCGCCGGCCCCAACATAAAAGGCACACATCAAATTCAATGGACGAAAGAACTAGTCGATGCCTTCAATCTTTCTAAAGAGGCTCTAGCAACATGCGCAGAGCTAGCTCACCCTAATGTTGACGCAGATTTAGCCATATTTACAGACGCATCCAACTTCGCAATTGGTGCAGTGTTGCAGCAGCGTCTAAGAGGTTCTTGCCAACTTCTCGAATTTTTCAGTCGAATGCTGCCTGAATCTATAAGCAAGCTATCCACCTACGATAGGGAGCTTCATGCCATATACGAAGCAGTGAAATATTTTAGGCATATGTTCGAGGGTCGGCACATTACCATTTACACGAACCACAAGCCACTGCAGCATGTTTTCAAGCAGCCACCAGAGCGCGCGTCGCCATTGCAGTTTCGGAGAATTGAGTGGATTAGCCAGTTTACAACAGAAATTAAGCACGTAAGTGGGCACGATAACATCGCGCCTGACGCGCTCTCGCGCGTTGATGCCATTTCAACACCGGTCACGCCGCAACAATTAGCAGCCGCACAAATTAACGACGCAGAGCTTCAACAGCTCATCACTTCGCCAAGCACCACGCTCCGCATTCAAAAGCTTTCATTTCCGGAACACAAGGTCAGTATGTACTGTGATACTTCATCAGGTACCGTTCGCCCATTCGTTCCTGCATTGCTTAGAATAACAGTGTTTGACTCACTACACTCGCTCGCTCACCCTGGCATACGCTGCTCACAAAAGTTAGTAACAAGCAGATACGTATGGCCTGGTATTAACAAAGACTGCCGCGTTTGGGCGCGGACTTGCATCGAATGCCAAAGAAACAAGGTCCAACGCCATGTAGTTACACCGCCCGCTCGTTTTCAGTTGCCAACAAAGCGCTTCGAGCATATCCACATTGATCTAATATCGTTACCTCCTGCAAAAGGATTCCGTCAGTATCTTACGATAATAGATCGCTTCACTCGTTTTCCCGAAGTAGTTCCACTCGAAAACGGAAATACAGAAACAGTTGTACGCGCTATATTTTACCACTGGATCGCGAGGTATGGGGTTCCTCTTCGAATAACCTCAGACCGCGGAGGCCAATTCGAATCGGCTCTGTTTCGGCAACTTGCGCAGCTTTTTGGAATTCAGCATCTGAAAACCACGCCATATCACCCACAAGCCAATGGACTCGTCGAGCGCTTGCATAGGCGACTTAAATCAGCGCTGCTTTGTCACCTGGTACGATGCGCTTCCAGTAGTTCTCATGGGACTACGAGCTTCGTGGAAAAATGAGATTTCTACTACACCAGCCGAATTAGTGTATGGTGAACCGATTCGGATCCCAGGCGAATTTCTAAAAAGTGGAAGTAATCAATCCACACATGGTTTGCTTCGACATTTACAACAACATTTTCGTAATCTAACCCCGACCGAAATGTCGACCACGGCAAAAGGTCAATCTTTCGTTTTAGGGAGTTAAACACATGCACTCACGTTCGGATACGCCAGGGACAAATTGGACCATCATTTAGCGCACCATATCAATGCCCTTACCGTGTCATATCACGTCACGACAGACATTTTTATATTGATGTACAAGGGCAGAGAACTCCAGTCTCAGTGGATCGTCTTATGCCAGTATTTGAAATACCCGACGATGATCAGAGCATATCAAACAGTACCGACCAATCTACTAGGCGTGTGCATTTCGCAGATGATGTATGTATAATTTTAAAAAATATGAATTTCATAAACAATCATGTATTGCAATTTAAGTAAAAAATATAATAAGAAAGGGAGACATGTGGCAACCCTACCACATACAGGAATTTATCCTATGTACAATAAGTTAGCGCTCTCCCGCTCAATATCTATATATTAATAGGCTAACATTTTTTCCATACAATCAATTGCCAGAGTGTATCTCATAAAAAAATGCATAACTCCAATTATTATATATTTTGATATGTTTTCATGGGCCAGGAGCTTTGCATAGGCATATTATATTTAACAAAAAATGCTTCATTAATTTGTAATAATTCATCAAAGTTTTCACCAAAACCCAAAGCTGTTAAGTACAGTATCTGACTGTTTTGTTGTACATACAGCAGTGGCGCAGGTGGTGAGCGTGCCGGCTATGATGCGTGCGTTCGTAGGTTCAAGGACGTATTCAGGGCAGGTTAAGTTTTTTTTTTTTACTAAATTAAATCTGCCTTAAAATATACGAAAACTTTTTATTATATTTTTTTTTTAAATTTATTATATTTGTAATCCAATATTTTTCTGTTTATTATGTTTATGACATCTATCTTGGAGTGAAAAACCCAAATTTTTTGAAAAAATATAAAAAATTATTCCAATATATCAATTTATATTTTTTAAGAAATATATCATATCTAATATGGAAAAAGTAAAATTACAGTTTGTAGCTTCTTCAATTTTATATTTACGAAATAATTAGAAATCGCGTTAATTTTCCTAAAGACATCAACTATTTTCTTCCTAAAAATTTTTCATTTGTAAAAGAGTCGACATTTAACCCAATATTTCAATATTTTTCTGTGGTGCCATGACAAAATCCCAAGTGGCAAAATCCCAAGTAAAAAAATTGGGATTATGACACACCCCCTGCAGTGTCATAATCCCAATTTTTTACTTGGGAATATGACGCTGCAGTGGAGTGTCATACTCCCAATTGGGTTTTTGACACCTTTGAGCTGAAAAATTAGAAAAAAACTCAAGCCTGTTCAATACTTTTATTACAAGATTTATTTTCAAGTTTTTTGCCAGAAACAGGAAGCAAATATAATATATAAATTTATAATTGATATGTTTTGAGAAATGGCATTGAAAAAAAATATATATTTCAGATATCCTTTCATTTTTTTAATGAAACAATAATATTCTAATTCTTTTTGTATTTTATTGCATAGTTACACACAAATTTCACGTTAACCAAAGTGGGAAACGTGGCACGCGGAAGGACATCACCGTGGCGGTAGCCACGGCTATGACACACACCCGGAGTTGGAATGGCGTAGCCCAGGGTTATTTTTTGAAGCGCGGCCGAAGGCCGCCTACTCGGAAAGGTGTTCTGCACATAAAAAACGTGGATCGGGCCTCCGCAACAATAATCCGAAGGGGGAAAAGCAATATTTTGTTTCTGTGAAAAGTTATTAGTGAAAAACCGAAAATTGACCCGGGTCAGATCCCCAATTCGAGGCCCCATCAACATTTTTTATGTGCAGAACACCTTTCCTTGTTTCGCTCTTGGAGCTTGTCTCTTAGCTCATCTCATTTTACATCTCCCAAGCTTCATATTTGGGATTTTGTCTCATTTTTATTTGGGACTATGACACCCAGTCTACAGTGTCAAAGTCCCAAGTAAAAAAATTGGGATTATGACACTGCAAGACATCTATCTTCGAGTGAAAAAACCAATTTTTTTTAAAAAAAAAGCTAAACAATTACTTCAATTTATCAATATATATTTTTTCAATACATCATATTTAAGTAATATACAAAAAGTAAAAACGCAGTTTGTAGCTTCTTCAATTTTATATTCACGAAATTGTTTGAAATTGCGTTAATTTTCCTAAAGACATCAACTATTTTCTTCCTAAAAATTTTAATTTGTAAAAGAGTCGACATATAACCGGAATCCTTACATATTTAGGCTAATTGGGCCAGTTAAGATATGTGTTTTCAATATTTCCGAGTTGAATTTGACGAAAGAAACCAGAAAACCATCATATGTGTAAGTTGTAATATTCTCCCGCTAAACGGACTTCAAAAAATCCACAACTAAAGGAAAAATTGAGAAAACAGTCTGTATCACCAAAAAAAAAAAACACAATTTGGAAACCGGCTAATATTAAGAAGTTAACGGAATCTCAAAATGAACTTTCATTCGTTTCAATCCATATGGCCAATTTTGTTCGATATGGCATTATTCTATGTGACCATTATATATATTATTAATAGGCTAACATTTTTTCCATACAATCAATTGCCAGAGTGTATCTCATAAAACAATGCATAACTCCAATTATTATATATTTTGATATGTTTTCATGGGCCAGGAGCTTTGCATAGGCATATTATATTTAACAAAAAATGCTTCATTAATTTGTAATAATTCACCAAAGTTTTCACCAAAACCCAAAGCTGTTAACTACAGTATTTGACTTTTTTGTTGTACATACAGCAGTGGCGCAGGTGGTGAGCGTGCCGGCTATGATGCGTGCGTTCTTATGTTCAAGAACGTGTTCAGGGCAGGTAAAGTTTTTTTTTTTTTTTACTAAATTGAATTTGCCTTAGAATACATATACGAAAACTTTTTATTATATTTTTTTTTTAATTTATTATATTTGTAATCCAATATTTTTCTGTTTATTATGTTTATGACATCTATCTTGGAGTGAAAAACTCAAATTTTTTGAATAAAATCTAAAAAATTATTCCAATTTATCAATATTTATAAATTTATATTTTTTAAGAAATCTATCATATTTAATATGGAAAAAGTAAAAACGCAGTTTGTAGTTCTTCAATTTTATATTCACGAAATAGTTTGAAATTGCGTTAATTTTCCTAAAGACATCAACTATTTCCTTCCTAAAACTTTTCATTTGTAAAAGAGTCGACATATAACCCAATATTTCAATATTTTTCGGTTTATGACATCTTTTTTCGAGTGAAAAAACCGAATTGTTTGAAAAAAAAAGCTAAAAAATTATTTCAATTTATCAGTATATATTTTTTAAGAAATATATCATATTTAATATACCTACAAAAAGTAAAAACGCAGTTTGTAGCTTCTTCAATTTTATATTCACGAAATAGTTTGAAATTGCGTTAATTTTCCTAAAGACATCAACTATTTTCTTCATAAAAATTTTTATTTGTAAAAGAGTCGACATATACCCCAATATTAAATTGGGCCAGTTAGGTTATGTGTTTTCAATATTTCCGAGTTGAATTTGACGAAAAAAACCAGGAAACCATCATATGTCTAAGTTGTAATATTCTCCCGCTATACGGACTTCAAAAAATATACAACTAAAAGAAAAATTGAGAAAACTGTCTGTATACCAAAAAAAAAACACAATTTGGAAACCGGCAAATGTTAAGAAGTTAACGGAATCTCAAAATGAACTTTCATTCGTTTCAATCCATATCGCCAATTTTGTTCGATATGGCATCATTCTATGTGACCATTATCTTTATATTAATAGGCTAACATTTTTTCCATACAATCAATTGCCAGAGTGTATCTCATAAAACAATGCATAACTCCAATTATTATATATTTTGATATGTTTTCATGGGCCAGGAGCTTTGCATAGGCATATTATATTTAACAAAAAATGCTTCATTAATTTGTAATAATTCACCAAAGTTTTCACCAAAACCCAAAGCTGTTAACTACAGTATTTGACTTTTTTGTTGTACATACAGCAGTGGCGCAGGTGGTGAGCGTGCCGGCTATGATGCGTGCGTTCTTATGTTCAAGAACGTGTTCAGGGCAGGTAAAGCTTTTTTTTTTTTTACTAAATTGAATTTGCCTTAGAATACATATACGAAAACTTTTTATTATATTTTTTTTTTAATTTATTATATTTGTAATCCAATATTTTTCTGTTTATTATGTTTATGACATCTATCTTGGAGTGAAAAACTCAAATTTTTTGAATAAAATCTAAAAAATTATTCCAATTTATCAATATTTATAAATTTATATTTTTTAAGAAATCTATCATATTTAATATGGAAAAAGTAAAAACGCAGTTTGTAGCTCTTCAATTTTATATTCACGAAATAGTTTGAAATTGCGTTAATTTTCCTAAAGACATCAACTATTTCCTTCCTAAAACTTTTCATTTGTAAAAGAGTCGACATATAACCCAATATTTCAATATTTTTCGGTTTATGACATCTTTTTTCGAGTGAAAAAACCGAATTGTTTGAAAAAAAAAGCTAAAAAATTATTTCAATTTATCAGTATATATTTTTTAAGAAATATATCATATTTAATTTACCTACAAAAAGTAAAAACGCAGTTTGTAGCTTCTTCAATTTTATATTCACGAAATAGTTTGAAATTGCGTTAATTTTCCTAAAGACATCAACTATTTTCTTCATAAAAATTTTTATTTGTAAAAGAGTCGACATATACCCCAATATTAAATTGGGCCAGTTAGGTTATGTGTTTTCAATATTTCCGAGTTGAATTTGACGAAAAAAAACAGGAAACCATCATATGTCTAAGTTGTAATATTCTCCCGCTATACGGACTTCAAAAAATATACAACTAAAAGAAAAATTGAGAAAACTGTCTGTATACCAAAAAAAAAACACAATTTGGAAACCGGCAAATGTTAAGAAGTTAACGTAATCTCAAAATGAACTTTCATTCGTTTCAATCCATATCGCCAATTTTGTTCGATATGGCATCATTCTATGTGACCATTATCTTTATATTAATAGGCTAACATTTTTTCCATACAATCAATTGCCAGAGTGTATCTCATAAAACAATGCATAACTCCAATTATTATATATTTTGATATGTTTTCATGGGCCAGGAGCTTTGCATAGGCATATTATATTTAACAAAAAATGCTTCATTAATTTGTAATAATTCACCAAAGTTTTCACCAAAACCCAAAGCTGTTAACTACAGTATTTGACTTTTTTGTTGTACATACAGCAGTGGCGCAGGTGGTGAGCGTGCCGGCTATGATGCGTGCGTTCTTATGTTCAAGAACGTGTTCAGGGCAGGTAAAGTTTTTTTTTTTTTTTACTAAATTGAATTTGCCTTAGAATACATATACGAAAACTTTTTATTATATTTTTTTTTTAATTTATTATATTTGTAATCCAATATTTTTCTGTTTATTATGTTTATGACATCTATCTTGGAGTGAAAAACTCAAATTTTTTGAATAAAATCTAAAAAATTATTCCAATTTATCAATATTTATAAATTTATATTTTTTAAGAAATCTATCATATTTAATATGGAAAAAGTAAAAACGCAGTTTGTAGTTCTTCAATTTTATATTCACGAAATAGTTTGAAATTGCGTTAATTTTCCTAAAGACATCAACTATTTCCTTCCTAAAACTTTTCATTTGTAAAAGAGTCGACATATAACCCAATATTTCAATATTTTTCGGTTTATGACATCTTTTTTCGAGTGAAAAAACCGAATTGTTTGAAAAAAAAAGCTAAAAAATTATTTCAATTTATCAGTATATATTTTTTAAGAAATATATCATATTTAATATACCTACAAAAAGTAAAAACGCAGTTTGTAGCTTCTTCAATTTTATATTCACGAAATAGTTTGAAATTGCGTTAATTTTCCTAAAGACATCAACTATTTTCTTCATAAAAATTTTTATTTGTAAAAGAGTCGACATATACCCCAATATTAAATTGGGCCAGTTAGGTTATGTGTTTTCAATATTTCCGAGTTGAATTTGACGAAAAAAACCAGGAAACCATCATATGTCTAAGTTGTAATATTCTCCCGCTATACGGACTTCAAAAAATATACAACTAAAAGAAAAATTGAGAAAACTGTCTGTATACCAAAAAAAAAACACAATTTGGAAACCGGCAAATGTTAAGAAGTTAACGGAATCTCAAAATGAACTTTCATTCGTTTCAATCCATATCGCCAATTTTGTTCGATATGGCATCATTCTATGTGACCATTATCTTTATATTAATAGGCTAACATTTTTCCATACAATCAATTGCCAGAGTGTATCTCATAAAACAATGCATAACTCCAATTATTATATATTTTGATATGTTTTCATGGGCCAGGAGCTTTGCATAGGCATATTATATTTAACAAAAAATGCTTCATTAATTTGTAATAATTCACCAAAGTTTTCACCAAAACCCAAAGCTGTTAACTACAGTATTTGACTTTTTTGTTGTACATACAGCAGTGGCGCAGGTGGTGAGCGTACCGGCTATGATGCGTGCGTTCTTATGTTCAAGAACGTGTTCAGGGCAGGTAAAGTTTTTTTTTTTTTTTACTAAATTGAATTTGCCTTAGAATACATATACGAAAACTTTTTATTATATTTTTTTTTAATTTATTATATTTGTAATCCAATATTTTTCTGTTTATTATGTTTATGACATCTATCTTGGAGTGAAAAACTCAAATTTTTTGAATAAAATCTAAAAAATTATTCCAATTTATCAATATTTATAAATTTATATTTTTTAAGAAATCTATCATATTTAATATGGAAAAAGTAAAAACGCAGTTTGTAGTTCTTCAATTTTATATTCACGAAATAGTTTGAAATTGCGTTAATTTTCCTAAAGACATCAACTATTTCCTTCCTAAAACTTTTCATTTGTAAAAGAGTCGACATATAACCCAATATTTCAATATTTTTCGGTTTATGACATCTTTTTTCGAGTGAAAAAACCGAATTGTTTGAAAAAAAAAGCTAAAAAATTATTTCAATTTATCAGTATATATTTTTTAAGAAATATATCATATTTAATTTACCTACAAAAAGTAAAAACGCAGTTTGTAGCTTCTTCAATTTTATATTCACGAAATAGTTTGAAATTGCGTTAATTTTCCTAAAGACATCAACTATTTTCTTCATAAAAATTTTTATTTGTAAAAGAGTCGACATATACCCCAATATTAAATTGGGCCAGTTAGGTTATGTGTTTTCAATATTTCCGAGTTGAATTTGACGAAAAAAAACAGGAAACCATCATATGTCTAAGTTGTAATATTCTCCCGCTATACGGACTTCAAAAAATATACAACTAAAAGAAAAATTGAGAAAACTGTCTGTATACCAAAAAAAAACACAATTTGGAAACCGGCAAATGTTAAGAAGTTAACGTAATCTCAAAATGAACTTTCATTCGTTTCAATCCATATCGCCAATTTTGTTCGATATGGCATCATTCTATGTGACCATTATCTTTATATTAATAGGCTAACATTTTTTCCATACAATCAATTGCCAGAGTGTATCTCATAAAACAATGCATAACTCCAATTATTATATATTTTGATATGTTTTCATGGGCCAGGAGCTTTGCATAGGCATATTATATTTAACAAAAAATGCTTCATTAATTTGTAATAATTCACCAAAGTTTTCACCAAAACCCAAAGCTGTTAACTACAGTATTTGACTTTTTTGTTGTACATACAGCAGTGGCGCAGGTGGTGAGCGTGCCGGCTATGATGCGTGCGTTCTTATGTTCAAGAACGTGTTCAGGGCAGGTAAAGTTTTTTTTTTTTTTTACTAAATTGAATTTGCCTTAGAATACATATACGAACACTTTTTATTATATTTTTTTTTTAATTTATTATATTTGTAATCCAATATTTTTCTGTTTATTATGTTTATGACATCTACACTATAGAGCAAAAGTGATCACAAGATTACCAGTCAGCTGTATTATAATGAATTTTAGCGTTGTTCTTGCTTTTTTCATTTAAAACTGGTACTTAATTTTTTGGCATGAGTGTTTTGCAATTATTAATAGACAAAAACAATAATAACAGCTTAAGAGAAAAAAGTTCCCCTTACCAACATTGAACAGCAACATGTACTCACTTTTGCTCTTACTCTATTTCCCCTAATGAATGGGAAGTTAACCGTTATTTTTCAATAAAAGATTCCCTTATTTTGATTGATTTGTATTCGTTATTCATTTCTAATTTTCTTTAGTTGTGATTTTCATTGAATAACCTTCTTTATGTGATTTAAATTAATATTTTGAAAAAAATGCCAAAAAAGCTTGAGAATTAATTTTAGAAGGCAAATCTACAAGGCAAATCGCTGCTGAGATACGGATATCCCAAGCTATGGTGATGAAAATTAAAAAAAAATAAGAATTTGAATGGGTCAAGTGCGAAAAATGGCCGCCCAAGTATCCTATCTGGCCAAGATGCAAGGCACTTGGCCAGAAGTTTAATGGCTGGAGAAACCAAAACGTCAAAAAAAGCTACTAAAAGCATAGGAAGTAAGGCTAGAGCTTGGACCTCACGTCGGGCACTTAAAAAAGTTGAATGTTTTGCCGCCAATATCCCCAGACCACCAGTGATCCGCCACCATATTTAACGGTTTCTATTACCTGGTGACTCTGGGTTGCTCTTCCGGTATCTGACCAAAAATTTCGAATGCTATCTGAATTGATTCGATTAATTTTACATTCCTCAGACCATATTACCCGTTTCCAGTCTTCTGTAGTCCAATGCTGATGAGCTAAGGCAAATGACATTCGCATTTTTCTATTTTTGGCAATAAGTTTTGGCTTTTTAGGCTTTTTGGCGGCAAAACATCCAATTTTTTTAAGTGCCCAACGTGAGGTCCAAGCACTAGCCTTACTTTCTATGCTTTTAGTAGCTTTTTTTGACGTTTTGGTTTTTCCAGCCATTAAACTTCTGGCCAAGTGCCTTGCATCTTGGCCAGATAGGATACTTGGGCGGCCATTTTTTGCACTTGGCCCATTCAAATTCTTATTTTTTTTTAATTTTCATCACCATAGCTTGGGATATCCGTATCTCAGCAGCGATTTGCCTTGTAGATTTGCCTTCTAAAATTAATTCTCAAGCTTTTTTGGCATTTTTTTCAAAATATTAATTTAAATCACATAAAGAAGGTTATTCAATGAAAATCACAACTAAAGAAAATTAGAAATGAATAACGAATACAAATCAATCAAAATAAGGGAATCTTTTATTGAAAAATAACGGTTAACTTCCCATTCATTAGGGGAAATAGAGTAAGAGCAAAAGTGAGTACATGTTGCTGTTCAATGTTGGTAAGGGGAACTTTTTTCTCTTAAGCTGTTATTATTGTTTTTGTCTATTAATAATTGCAAAACACTCATGCCAAAAAATTAAGTACCAGTTTTAAATGAAAAAAGCAAGAACAACGCTAAAATTCTTTATAATACAGCTGACTGGTAATCTTGTGATCACTTTTGCTCTATAGTGTATCTTGGAGTGAAAAACTCAAATTTTTTGAATAAAATCTAAAAAATTATTCCAATTTATCAATATTTATAAATTTATATTTTTTAAGAAATCTATCATATTTAATATGGAAAAAGTAAAAACGCAGTTTGTAGTTCTTCAATTTTATATTCACGAAATAGTTTGAAATTGCGTTAATTTTCCTAAAGACATCAACTATTTCCTTCCTAAAACTTTTCATTTGTAAAAGAGTCGACATATAACCCAATATTTCAATATTTTTCGGTTTATGACATCTTTTTTCGAGTGAAAAAACCGAATTGTTTGAAAAAAAAAGCTAAAAAATTATTTCAATTTATCAGTATATATTTTTTAAGAAATATATCATATTTAATATACCTACAAAAAGTAAAAACGCAGTTTGTAGCTTCTTCAATTTTATATTCACGAAATAGTTTGAAATTGCGTTAATTTTCCTAAAGACATCAACTATTTTCTTCATAAAAATTTTTATTTGTAAAAGAGTCGACATATACCCCAATATTAAATTGGGCCAGTTAGGTTATGTGTTTTCAATATTTCCGAGTTGAATTTGACGAAAAAAACCAGGAAACCATCATATGTCTAAGTTGTAATATTCTCCCGCTATACGGACTTCAAAAAATATACAACTAAAAGAAAAATTGAGAAAACTGTCTGTATACCAAAAAAAAAACACAATTTGGAAACCGGCAAATGTTAAGAAGTTAACGGAATCTCAAAATGAACTTTCATTCGTTTCAATCCATATCGCCAATTTTGTTCGATATGGCATCATTCTATGTGACCATTATCTTTATATTAATAGGCTAACATTTTTTCCATACAATCAATTGCCAGAGTGTATCTCATAAAACAATGCATAACTCCAATTATTATATATTTTGATATGTTTTCATGGGCCAGGAGCTTTGCATAGGCATATTATATTTAACAAAAAATGCTTCATTAATTTGTAATAATTCACCAAAGTTTTCACCAAAACCCAAAGCTGTTAACTACAGTATTTGACTTTTTTGTTGTACATACAGCAGTGGCGCAGGTGGTGAGCGTGCCGGCTATGATGCGTGCGTTCTTATGTTCAAGAACGTGTTCAGGGCAGGTAAAGTTTTTTTTTTTTTTACTAAATTGAATTTGCCTTAGAATACATATACGAACACTTTTTATTATATTTTTTTTTTAATTTATTATATTTGTAATCCAATATTTTTCTGTTTATTATGTTTATGACATCTATCTTGGAGTGAAAAACTCAAATTTTTTGAATAAAATCTAAAAAATTATTCCAATTTATCAATATTTATAAATTTATATTTTTTAAGAAATCTATCATATTTAATATGGAAAAAGTAAAAACGCAGTTTGTAGTTCTTCAATTTTATATTCACGAAATAGTTTGAAATTGCGTTAATTTTCCTAAAGACATCAACTATTTCCTTCCTAAAACTTTTCATTTGTAAAAGAGTCGACATATAACCCAATATTTCAATATTTTTCGGTTTATGACATCTTTTTTCGAGTGAAAAAACCGAATTGTTTGAAAAAAAAAGCTAAAAAATTATTTCAATTTATCAGTATATATTTTTTAAGAAATATATCATATTTAATTTACCTACAAAAAGTAAAAACGCAGTTTGTAGCTTCTTCAATTTTATATTCACGAAATAGTTTGAAATTGCGTTAATTTTCCTAAAGACATCAACTATTTTCTTCATAAAAATTTTTATTTGTAAAAGAGTCGACATATACCCCAATATTAAATTGGGCCAGTTAGGTTATGTGTTTTCAATATTTCCGAGTTGAATTTGACGAAAAAAAACAGGAAACCATCATATGTCTAAGTTGTAATATTCTCCCGCTATACGGACTTCAAAAAATATACAACTAAAAGAAAAATTGAGAAAACTGTCTGTATACCAAAAAAAAACACAATTTGGAAACCGGCAAATGTTAAGAAGTTAACGTAATCTCAAAATGAACTTTCATTCGTTTCAATCCATATCGCCAATTTTGTTCGATATGGCATCATTCTATGTGACCATTATCTTTATATTAATAGGCTAACATTTTTTCCATACAATCAATTGCCAGAGTGTATCTCATAAAACAATGCATAACTCCAATTATTATATATTTTGATATGTTTTCATGGGCCAGGAGCTTTGCATAGGCATATTATATTTAACAAAAAATGCTTCATTAATTTGTAATAATTCACCAAAGTTTTCACCAAAACCCAAAGCTGTTAACTACAGTATTTGACTTTTTTGTTGTACATACAGCAGTGGCGCAGGTGGTGAGCGTGCCGGCTATGATGCGTGCGTTCTTATGTTCAAGAACGTGTTCAGGGCAGGTAAAGTTTTTTTTTTTTTTTACTAAATTGAATTTGCCTTAGAATACATATACGAACACTTTTTATTATATTTTTTTTTTAATTTATTATATTTGTAATCCAATATTTTTCTGTTTATTATGTTTATGACATCTATCTTGGAGTGAAAAACTCAAATTTTTTGAATAAAATCTAAAAAATTATTCCAATTTATCAATATTTATAAATTTATATTTTTTAAGAAATCTATCATATTTAATATGGAAAAAGTAAAAACGCAGTTTGTAGTTCTTCAATTTTATATTCACGAAATAGTTTGAAATTGCGTTAATTTTCCTAAAGACATCAACTATTTCCTTCCTAAAACTTTTCATTTGTAAAAGAGTCGACATATAACCCAATATTTCAATATTTTTCGGTTTATGACATCTTTTTTCGAGTGAAAAAACCGAATTGTTTGAAAAAAAAAGCTAAAAAATTATTTCAATTTATCAGTATATATTTTTTAAGAAATATATCATATTTAATATACCTACAAAAAGTAAAAACGCAGTTTGTAGCTTCTTCAATTTTATATTCACGAAATAGTTTGAAATTGCGTTAATTTTCCTAAAGACATCAACTATTTTCTTCATAAAAATTTTTATTTGTAAAAGAGTCGACATATACCCCAATATTAAATTGGGCCAGTTAGGTTATGTGTTTTCAATATTTCCGAGTTGAATTTGACGAAAAAAACCAGGAAACCATCATATGTCTAAGTTGTAATATTCTCCCGCTATACGGACTTCAAAAAATATACAACTAAAAGAAAAATTGAGAAAACTGTCTGTATACCAAAAAAAAAACACAATTTGGAAACCGGCAAATGTTAAGAAGTTAACGGAATCTCAAAATGAACTTTCATTCGTTTCAATCCATATCGCCAATTTTGTTCGATATGGCATCATTCTATGTGACCATTATCTTTATATTAATAGGCTAACATTTTTTCCATACAATCAATTGCCAGAGTGTATCTCATAAAACAATGCATAACTCCAATTATTATATATTTTGATATGTTTTCATGGGCCAGGAGCTTTGCATAGGCATATTATATTTAACAAAAAATGCTTCATTAATTTGTAATAATTCACCAAAGTTTTCACCAAAACCCAAAGCTGTTAACTACAGTATTTGACTTTTTTGTTGTACATACAGCAGTGGCGCAGGTGGTGAGCGTACCGGCTATGATGCGTGCGTTCTTATGTTCAAGAACGTGTTCAGGGCAGGTAAAGTTTTTTTTTTTTTTTACTAAATTGAATTTGCCTTAGAATACATATACGAAAACTTTTTATTATATTTTTTTTTTAATTTATTATATTTGTAATCCAATATTTTTCTGTTTATTATGTTTATGACATCTATCTTGGAGTGAAAAACTCAAATTTTTTGAATAAAATCTAAAAAATTATTCCAATTTATCAATATTTATAAATTTATATTTTTTAAGAAATCTATCATATTTAATATGGAAAAAGTAAAAACGCAGTTTGTAGTTCTTCAATTTTATATTCACGAAATAGTTTGAAATTGCGTTAATTTTCCTAAAGACATCAACTATTTCCTTCCTAAAACTTTTCATTTGTAAAAGAGTCGACATATAACCCAATATTTCAATATTTTTCGGTTTATGACATCTTTTTTCGAGTGAAAAAACCGAATTGTTTGAAAAAAAAAGCTAAAAAATTATTTCAATTTATCAGTATATATTTTTTAAGAAATATATCATATTTAATATACCTACAAAAAGTAAAAACGCAGTTTGTAGCTTCTTCAATTTTATATTCACGAAATAGTTTGAAATTGCGTTAATTTTCCTAAAGACATCAACTATTTTCTTCATAAAAATTTTTATTTGTAAAAGAGTCGACATATACCCCAATATTAAATTGGGCCAGTTAGGTTATGTGTTTTCAATATTTCCGAGTTGAATTTGACGAAAAAAACCAGGAAACCATCATATGTCTAAGTTGTAATATTCTCCCGCTATACGGACTTCAAAAAATATACAACTAAAAGAAAAATTGAGAAAACTGTCTGTATACCAAAAAAAAAACACAATTTGGAAACCGGCAAATGTTAAGAAGTTAACGGAATCTCAAAATGAACTTTCATTCGTTTCAATCCATATCGCCAATTTTGTTCGATATGGCATCATTCTATGTGACCATTATATATATTATAAGTCTAACTATGTTGTTGGTATATGCCCATGAAATTTAATTTTGTTTATTGAAATATTGACGGAATATGAAAGGAGTGGTGGGTCTGATGGTGGACTTTCAAACTTTACTAAGTACCGTTTTTGCCATCTCCTATTAATGATTACTGGTCTTTAATGGACGGATTTTTTTTGGTTAGTTGTCAAATTACACGGCTTTAGAGTAAACCAGCTTTTATGAAAGCGACTCTCAATAACTCAACTATAAATAATTATTTTCAGCAATAAAAATGTCTCCAATATTTATGCCTCTAGGCATTAGGTACTGGAGAAAAATGCGAACAGAGGATTTAATAAGTTAAACTAATTTAAGGTGGTCGAATTTCGACCACGGGATATACTAGTATATATTATAAGTCTAACTATGTTGTTGGTATATGCCCATGAAATTTAATTTTGTTTATTGAAATATTGACGGAATATGAAAGGAGTGGTGGGTCTGATGGTGGACTTTCAAACTTTACTAAGTACCGTTTTTGCCATCTCCTATTAATGATTACTGGTCTTTAATGGACGGATTTTTTTTGGTTAGTTGTCAAATTACACGGCTTTAGAGTAAACCAGCTTTTATGAAAGCGACTCTCAATAACTCAACTATAAATAATTATTTTCAGCAATAAAAATGTCTCCAATATTTATGCCTCTAGGCATTAGGTACTGGAGAAAAATGCGAACAGAGGATTTAATAAGTTAAACTAATTTAAGGTGGTCGAATTTCGACCACGGGATATACTAGTATATATTATAAGTCTAACTATGTTGTTGGTATATGTCAATGAAATATAATTTTGTTTATTGAAATATTGACGGAATATGAAAGGAGTGGTGGGTCTGATGGTGGACTTTCAAACATTACTAAGTACCGTTTTTGCCATCTCCTATTAATGATTACTGGTCTTTAATTGACGGATTTTTTTTGGTTAGTTGTCAAATTACCCGTCTTTAGAGTAAACCAGCTTTTATGAAAGCGACTCTCAATAACTCAACTATGAATAATTATTTTCAGCAATAAAAATGTCTCCAATATTTATGCCTCTAGGCATTAGGTACTGGAGAAAAATGCGAACAAAGGATTTAATAAGTTAAAGTAATTTAAGGTGGTCGAATTTCGACCACAGGATATACTAGTAATTATTAATGTATGTAAATATGTAAAGTGTGAACAATAGTTGAAATCATCCGATTTTAGTTACCGCTAGGTCTTTCAGTGGTATTATTGTTATTGTTATATTTCTTTTAAAACCTGTTGAAATACCTAACGTGAAGAAAATAAAGTTGAGTTTATTCTCAAGTTCATTCGCTACATATATAAGGGATGTTTAAGTCATAGTGTAAGGCATTAAATATAACCTTAATGAGTAATTATATAAGGTATTGCTATATGAATTATATGAGCCATTATATAAATGAAAATATAAGGCATTAAATAATCTATTAAATAAGGGATTGCATGAGGAATTATACATTACCCGGTTTTGCATCCTCATCTTAAACAAAAGAATAAGTTATAAATATATATTTATTTAAATATTGAATAAAAATTATAAAAATGGAAAGTGGTTTTTAAGCGCATAGTTTGGAGTTGGTGTCAAATGTTGACACTTCGACGAGTTTGAATATTGCCATTCAACATCCATGCTATCGCTTTGCGGCGTCGATGCTTGAAAGGGACGTGTTGAAGATGTACCCAAAAAACGGCACAAAAATAGTTACACAAATGAGCTGATTTAAGAGGTGTTAAATCTACAAAATGCTGTTGTTGCTGGTGTTCATGAATGCGCTCGAAAGCGCAACGTGATGGACACTTTTCCATCGAACGTGAACGTTGTAGTGCTGCAGATCATGATGAGCTGGAATAGCTGCTTGCAAATGTGATAACGCCATTGTCGCAACTGGCAGCACTTTGCTGTTGGTAAAGCTGCTGTTCTTTTTCTTGGTTTTTCTGTTGTTGATGTATGTGCTCAACGTAACGTGTAAAACATACAGCCCAGACCCCAAACATCGGCAGGTAGGCCATGGGGCGAACGCGTTACTACTTCAGGTCATATGTAATTGGGTGTACCTGTGAGAAAGAGAATACAAAAATTGTGTTATTTAATAAAGCACTGAATATTGCACGCAGTACTTACCACACATGGTCATGTGTTTCTCATCCGGTCCAGACCAGATGCCACTTGTCGTAGTATACTAGACGCTTCCTCTTTGGTCATTGCACGTCCCATCTGTTGTTTCATATAGCGATGCAATTCACCATTGTGCGCCAACTCCAACACCAAATAAACATAATTTTCATCTTGAGAGAATGTATACAATTCCAATACGGATGGATGTTTGAGGCTTGAATGTATTTCTACTTCTTGGCTAACCCTGCACGTTGTATAAGTTGTATGTCGATCTGAAATTCATTCATGTATTTCAATATGTTTAAATTTTAAGTGAGGAGAATAACTCAAAATAATGTACCATTTTTATGGCCACCATTTGATTGGTGCGCGTACAAAGCGCCTTATAAACACTTGCAAAGCCGCCTTTGCCAAGGAGGTGCAGCACTTCATAATCATATCGCACCCTAAATCAAAAACAGTCACAACTCAAAATTTTTTTAGGTCACTTTCTTGGCATAGATTGCCTAATAAAAAGTATTGGCTGCACATACATACAATATTTTTCTTTTTGACTATTATCGTTACTCTTTAAAGAGCACAGTGATGTCAAGTTTTTAAAAATCAAATCACTTTTGTGCGGTCCAGAAGCAATTAACTGAAAGTTACTCGGATTTTGAGTTGTGACTCTTTTTGATTTAGTGTGCGATATGTAGAATAATTAGACAAAATAGCATAAGGGAGTCATTTTCACAAGCAATTTAATAAATTCCATTATATGCACCTCAATACACTCGCCCAATCCGCAGTAAACCGACATTATTGCTTTAAAATTTTAAGTAGCCACTAGTTTATGAAATTTTGCAGCTTTTATTTTACTAAAAGTTGTTAGTTTTTGTATGCAGCCAACAATTTGTAAATAAATAAAATTGCACACTTCCAGCGTCCTTTGGCATTTTTTCCTTTCGTTTAAATTCGAATAACCAACCATGACTTAACTATATGACATGCATATATTACGCACTTGTTAGAACGAAACGCAGCTAGTATGTCAAGCATGGAAAGCATCTCCCCATCCTGGGTTTTTAATTGATAATGTAATTTCGGTACCCACGTAGTTATTTTGCATGTTATCTTAGTCGGCCAATACGTCTTCAACGAATTGATAATTGATGCTGGGTGACACCGATGTTGTTGGAAACAAATATCTAATCCATTAGATGTCAAAGAATAAGGTCAAAAATGTGATGTTGACAGCCTATGAACTGAGGAGTTTTGAAAGTACTCCGGTTTTACTGCAGTTGTGTCAGATATAATCATTTTAATATTTCTTCATGCATCGTACTCATTCAACAATAAAGGCAGAGGCATAAAGATGTCCTTAGCTGATCCGCTGTCGCAAGCCAAAACGCCGAACCGCATAGTTCTTTTTAGAATTTTTTATTATTTTTCCGTCAAAATGCAAGCAAAATTCCTCTTCAGAGAGAAGATCTTAAATCCGGAATTTTACACTATCTGCATCCTTGATCGCTCGAATCCAAATACCCGATTGTGACGGTTTTGGCACCTTTATTACACTGTAGCTAGTTTTCTTGTTGAGATATGCAATTCTGATACTAGATTGGCTGCGGATTTTGTTGGTTCCGTTTCGAGGGGGCGCACCTTTCCTCATCGTTCCAATCGGAACTGCTATTATCTTCTTCAGAACTAGAATCCTATTTTTCAGTTGTGTAACCTACACGGCCTGATGATTCGATTTGCTTTCGATAAAGATCTTTGTGTTCACTGCACAGCCAGTTTCCGGTCACTTTTGTAATATCAAAAAGAGTATTCAAGTTTTTCTCAAATGTTTCGCTCTTTCGCTTTTTTTGAACTTCAAACGATTGTATTAATTTGCCAACCTTAGCATAAACCTGTGGGCTTAAGAGAGCAGTGAAATTGAGTTTCTGTCAGAGCTTCAACAATTCTCTTGTTATTTTTCTTACTCGATTTTCTCGACCCTTCCATTCATCGCATTTTACAAATAACCCCATTCATATCTTTTTTGATTTCAGGTATCATGGCGCTTGTACCTAATTTCCAATTTTTTCTCCATATTTCCGCTCCTGATTCCATTGACTTTGACTGTTTATATTTGAACATGTTTCTTAATAAATTATCAACAGCATTTATTTATTACTTCAATAATAATTGCTTTTTATTTAATGATTTAATTAGAGGTAAGTTGCAAACGTTACGAGGATCTTATTTGAAGTGAAAAATATAAATATGACAAAACCCAACCAGCCAAGCAAACTTGAAATAAATTTATAAAAAGATTTTCCAAATAAACATTAAGCTTACAAATTTCTGATTTTTCATTTACAAAACGCTTGAAAGTAAACGTTTTATAATTGAAACGACACATTGGTTTTAAGTGTTTGAAATAAACTTACAAACAATTTTCAAAAGGTAACTTTTTTAAAGTTTTCTATTTAAAGCTTATAATAATATTTTAAATGTAAACCTTTGATAAACATCATCTTGAAAAAATAAACTTAAAGTAAGTTTTTTTTATGTTTACTTTTGTAAGCCAAACCCTTACAAAATGTTGATTTTTTGCTTTAAAATAAGTGAATTGTAAGCGTTTCTTTTAAGCTTATTTATATAAGCTTACAATAAATATTCAAATTAAAGCATTTTATTATAATTTTTTTAACCTTTATTTGAGAATTATTTAAATCCATAAATGAACATATTACAAAAATGTTAAAATAAGCTGAACAAGATGCTGATTTCGTGCAAACATGTATAAAGAAATTAGGTTTCTAACAAATTAAGTTTTAAGTGAGTAATTAATTTTAAATATATGAATATTGATTAAAACTATCAAATTAGGAATAATTTAACATAGTATATCAAAAAAGTTATTATATTATATTATATTAATTAAGTCTTTTTAGCACGTGCCACAGCTTTCAATTTCAGCCGATTATTTGCAAACTGAAAAAACGATTTTGATGCGGCTACGTACTCCGCTTCATTCCCACCATTTTCATGTATAAAAGTTTCTGAAAAGAAGTAAAAACGTGTTTAGTTAAATTATTATTATTTAGTTAAATTATTATATATTTGCAGAATCCCCAACGATATATACAGTGTATACATAAAATATATTAAAAATTCTTTTCCAATGTCTAAATTGTGTTTTAGGTATTAAGTTAGGTAATATTAATACTTACGACGTATAGCTAAAGCAATCGTCAAATTACGGACGCACGTTTTGGAGTCTGTTCCTCTCCAACACATTTTTTCGGCAACCACGTCCGTCATCACCTTACTCCATGATTGCTTGACAAAAGTCTTCGTCTTTGACGAGGACAAAGATTTCAAATCGGATTTCTATTGAAATATATAAAAAGTAATTTTGTAAAACTATGTTTTAAGTTAAACTAAGCTTAATTTTGAGCTCCTCAAATCACAAGTGGTGTAGTTCCAATTTTTATAACTACCACTTGTGTTTTGAGGAGAGCTCGTATTTGAAGTACACGTACGAATTGTCGAAATTCGGTTGCTTTAAATCTATCTAACTCAGTCAAATCTCGTGGTTTACGACAAAATTCGCGCGGAATGCAATTTTTTATATTTAAAAACTCTAAATTTAGTAACTTTATTTGCCTCGAATGCAAAGAATACGTTTGATTTTTTTTTTTGATCCACGAATTCAACAAAGTTTTCATTACGCCTAAGCACACTACGTGCATGTAATCTAAAGGAAAACATTTAATCATGTCGATTGGCAGCTTTTCCAGCTCTATCGCATTCTTTATATTGTGATGATCGTGATCACTTCTCTGACGAAATTCGCGATCACTTCGATGAGGATTATTTTCATATAAAAATATTGTTCTGTGGTCTTTCCTGTCACCCCTTTGGGTACATTAAGTGCAACTACAATAGCCAGTATGCCCCTTAACTCCGAGTATCATTGATCTGGCAGGGGCATCACAAACAAATGCGCGACAAGTAATGTCATACAATTGGTTTTTGTAGGCAAAGTTATTTGTAATCAAATGGTTCAGTTCATTTACAAATGGGTGTAAATATTCATCCACATTTGTCGGATGAGACCTGCCGGAATAAATACCAACGACAAAAACTTCTTCTGTTTTAGCAACATTCATTAAAATTGGCCACACGCTTTTCTGCGAGCTTTTAGCTATAGGAAGACCGTCAATATTAAAATTCAGCTCCAAAGCCAGTATTTCTGGCTTATGCGTAAGCAAGAAGTCCGTAAGGCTATCTTTGAGCCCATAATGCACATATTCTCCAACCGAAAGTTGTTGTATAGGAGCATCTCTAGGTGTGCGTTTTAATGTCCTCACATCTAACGGTAAATCCGTAATCTTACGGCGCAAAATTTGTAGCAGCTCATTGCCACCTTCGTAGCAGAGATTGTATTTTACAAGCCACGATCCTAGTTCTTCGTTAAAAGTAAGCGAACTGTCATCATCAAAATCTGACAGTTCATCACTTGATGAGTCAATGGGTTCATTGAATTCAGGCACATTATTTTCGTTCAAAAAAAAACCACTTGAGGGCACAAAAGCTTCACCAATTGGTGCAGAGGACACTTGCTTAGCACTCATTAATAAATTTATTATTTCTTTGCACCGCGTTTTTTCACTTCTTAAGCGCGACATTTTCGACCGCGATTATTTTAGTTCAAAAGAAAGAACTGTAAATTGCAGAGCGAGAGAAAACACGACGCGAAAGCTCAATTTTTATCTTAATGACAAATGAAAACTATTTTTTTCATTCCTGTCGTAAACATTTGCATTTTGCTTAAAATTGTAATAAATTTATTAACATTTTCTCAAGCCTTACAGAACGATTATTTAAAAAGCTAAATAAAAACTTAAAATGAAAAACACTTATTTAATGTTTATTACATCAAGCTTTCATAAAGATATATTTAAAAACATTTTCTATAAACATTTGCATCAAATTTAGAAATTTAAATGATTTATAAAACTTTGTTTTTGAACTTTACTAAAAGCTTACATTAAACTTACAAATAAATTGATATTGAAAACGCTTATATTTCGCTTATTAAAGCAAGTTTACTTCAAGTTATTTTTAAAAACACTTACAGAAATGCTGGCTGGGAAGTCTTATGTGTATACATACAAAAGCATGTGGGTGTGACAGGCTCATTAATGTAAGTGGTCTCAACACATCTCCATACATTTAGGAACCAATTCCAAGCAGAAAAAAATCTTATATTCAACACACCTTCATATGCCTATAAGCAAATATGTATACATCGAAATGTTTGCAATAACTTAATAGTGCAGTTAGCGAATGACGAGTTGCCGTAGCTGACGAGTTACCGTAGAATAGAACCTATGTTATGAGAATCAATGTAAGCGATTACCGAAACCCGTGGCTGACGCAATACCGTACGTAAAAATCTGATTTGATTTGATTTTTTACGTAAAACCGTGTCAGCTAATTGCTCTCTCAAGCAACAGAGTTGCCTATTAATATGTTTGTATGCTGAGTATAGCCCGTTTGCAGTTATTACAAAAAATTCCTAAAACATTTTTCTAATATTATCAAAATAACGCGTTTTTTGGCTAACTGCGCTATAAGAGTAACTAGATTACATTCATTAAATTTTTGTTGGCATAGTGATTTTGTTATATGTCTACTAAGTTTAAAGCAGAGTCAATTTTAACAATGTCGATTACTTTGTTTTCATAATTCTCATTTATAAAATGGTAGTGCACTATGCTTGGAACTTTTTGTATATGTAGTTGCCATTTTTACCGATTTGAATGGCGCCAGAGTTGTCTTCGTAAATCCTGATTGGGGTTGCAATATTTATTTCAAATGTTTTTAAAATTTCTTTTATACAAATTATTTCTGTAACAACTTCTGTTAAAGCTATATATTCAGGATAGGTAGATGATTTACTTACATAGCTTTGCTTATGGGATTTCCAATATATAACATTCCCATACATTCTAACTATATACCCAGTAGTAGACTTTCTATATACTACATCACCGACCCAATTAGAGTCTACGAAACAATCTAAAATGTCATTTGCATTAGAGTTAAAACTATAATTCAGACTTAAATCTCTTATTGAGTAAAGGTATTTTAGAACTCTTAGAACATATTTGAAGTGTGTACTATTATAACAATTTTGAAAGCGACTGAGATAATTTACGCTTAATGATACGTCAGGTCTAGTACCTGTGCTTATATGCAAAACAGCTCCAATAATATTTCTGTATTTCATATTATAATCAATACTTTCAGGATAAAATTTAAGGTTTATTTCCATAGGAGTTTTATATGTTTTTGAATTTTCAATTTGATACTTATTTGCTAATGATTCAATATACGATTTTTGATTTTATTTCATATATTTTTGTTTTACATTAATGGTATTCATGTAATCGTGTATACAGCGTGTAAAGCTCATAAACGCGTAAATTTACGAAGTGTGTAAATGAACTGTCAAAATTTGTATGGAAAGAAGTTTACTCAAGCTTCGTAAATTTATCAACTGATTTCGGTGCCACGGTGGGTTTTAAGCATGTTTTATTAAAAGGTTCATGTCCCTCCATTTTTTCTTTTGAATTCTCAAATATACATTAAAATAAGACGATATGTTGATTTATAGCAATGGTATTCATATAATCGTAGAAGTTTACGAAGTGTGTATTTTTATAAGTTTACACACCCTGTTATATGAACGCACCTGTAAATAGCCTCGTAAAGTTTTCAGTCAGCGATGTTAAGATGTGTTCAGTTTATTTATTTTACTCTATTTTAATTTATTTTATTTGGTTCTATTTATTTAATTTTAATAATACTAATAAATAAATAATAAATAATAAATAACAACTTGTAATTATTCAATGCTGGTGTGTTTGCAAGGTTGAAATTTTTTTACATCATTGAGTTTATAGTCTAAGATCCGACCATAGAACGACCTTCACCCATCGCGTTACGGGTTGAAATAAATGTTAATATATAATCTGATATACAAAAAATAATATTCCGTAAAGGTTGCCTGCAAATTCAGGTGCGAAGTATAATTAATTAATAATTAAAAAATTTTTTTTTTTTAATTATTGCACTCATTCCGTTACGAATTAAATTGTATACCAGTCGTTAGTATGTAACTTGTGCAATATGCAAACACTAGGTTGCCTATTTTTTTCCGGTGCGATTTATAGGGTTGCCAGGTTTGAACAGGTAAAAAAAAATAGTAAAATGTACCTATCGAGTAACGAAATGAGCCTTATATCAATGTAAAGATAATTTTATTACAAACACAATGATATAAGGTTGCCTGCCAAAAAATGGTGCTAAATACCGGTTGCCGAGCTTTAAAAAAATAAATATTCGCTATAAGATAGAATAAAAACTCAAAATAAATTCAAAGTTTTCCAATTAATATTAGTCCAGGCGACATAGAGTACATAGTGGACATGAAAGGGTGAAAAAAAAACCCAAAATATGCAGAGCATACTTTTCTGCATGCATTTAAAGTGCAATTTTTTTGTTATTTTTAATTATTTCGGTCATGGTAACATCTGTCAATTTTTGTTGGCATAGTGATTTTGTTATATGTCTACTAAGTTTAAAGCAGAGTCAATTTTAACAATGTCGATTACTTTGTTTTCATAATTCTCATAAAATAAATATTCGCTATAAGATAGAATAAAAACTCAAAATAAATTCAAAGTTTTCCAATTAATATTAGTCCAGGCGACATAGAGTACATAGTGGACATGAAAGGGTGAAAAAAAAACCCAAAATATGCAGAGCATACTTTTCTGCATGCATTTAAAGTGCAATTTTTTTGTTATTTTTAATTATTTCGGTCATGGTAACATCTGTCAAAAAATTTTCTTCTACAGTTTGTTGCCGAGGTGATTCTCCATCAAAAGTTTCTTTACAGTTTTTTTCTAAATGCTATAGTTTTCAAGCTATAACTACTTTTTCCCAGTGCATTTTTACAAAAAACATGAAAACAAGTAGTTTTTAAGAGCTGCAAGAGTCTGAGGTTTGTTGACATAAGCCCGCGACTTCAAAAAGCCCCACAAAAAGAAGTCTGGAGCGGTCAAATCAGGCGATCTTGCTGGCCAGTGCAAATCGCCAAAACGGGAGATTAGGCGCCCGGGAAATGCATCCTTCAGCATATCGGTTGTGGCATGTGCAGTGTGTGCTGTTGCACCGTCTTGTTGGAACCACAAGTTTTCCAATCCCAATTCATCAAGTTGCGGCAAAAAGAACTCGTTGACCAGTAGGCGTTGGACGGCCAGGAAATCTGCGACGAAATTCACGTTGTGCCAAAGTCACCGACCGATTTTTGGTGAAATAAATAGTCAGCAATATTCCGCGTTCTGGAGCAGTGTAGCGTAACATTGTTTATTACTACACAAATGTCAAAAGTCTTATGTGTATACATACAAAAGCATGTGGGTGTGACAGGCTCATTAATGTAAGTGGTCTCAACACATCTCCATACATTTAGGAACCAATTCCAAGCAGAAAAAAATCTTATATTCAACACACCTTCATATGCATATAAGCAAATATGTATACATCGAAATGTTTGCAATAACTTAATAGTGCAGTTAGCGAATGACGAGTTGCCGTAGCTGACGAGTTACCGTAGAATAGAACCTATGTTATGAGAATCAATGTAAGCGATTACCGAAACCCGTGGCTGACGCAATACCGTACGTAAAAATCTGATTTGATTTGATTTTTTACGTAAAACCGTGTCAGCTAATTGCTCTCTCAAGCAACAGAGTTGCCTATTAATATGTTTGTATGCTGAGTATAGCCCGTTTGCAGTTATTACAAAAAATTCCTAAAACATTTTTCTAATATTATCAAAATAACGCGTTTTTTGGCTAACTGCGCTATAAGAGTAACTAGATTACATTCATTAAATTTTTGTTGGCATAGTGATTTTGTTATATGTCTACTAAGTTTAAAGCAGAGTCAATTTTAACAATGTCGATTACTTTGTTTTCATAATTCTCATTTATAAAATGGTAGTGCACTATGCTTGGAACTTTTTGTATATGTAGTTGCCATTTTTACCGATTTGAATGGCGCCAGAGTTGTCTTCGTAAATCCTGATTGGGGTTGCAATATTTATTTCAAATGTTTTTAAAATTTCTTTTATACAAATTATTTCTGTAACAACTTCTGTTAAAGCTATATATTCAGGATAGGTAGATGATTTACTTACATAGCTTTGCTTATGGGATTTCCAATATATAACATTCCCATACATTCTAACTATATACCCAGTAGTAGACTTTCTATATACTACATCACCGACCCAATTAGAGTCTACGAAACAATCTAAAATGTCATTTGCATTAGAGTTAAAACTATAATTCAGACTTAAATCTCTTATTGAGTAAAGGTATTTTAGAACTCTTAGAACATATTTGAAGTGTGTACTATTATAACAATTTTGAAAGCGACTGAGATAATTTACGCTTAATGATACGTCAGGTCTAGTACCTGTGCTTATATGCAAAACAGCTCCAATAATATTTCTGTATTTCATATTATAATCAATACTTTCAGGATAAAATTTAAGGTTTATTTCCATAGGAGTTTTATATGTTTTTGAATTTTCAATTTGATACTTATTTGCTAATGATTCAATATACGATTTTTGATTTTATTTCATATATTTTTGTTTTACATTAATGGTATTCATGTAATCGTGTATACAGCGTGTAAAGCTCATAAACGCGTAAATTTACGAAGTGTGTAAATGAACTGTCAAAATTTGTATGGAAAGAAGTTTACTCAAGCTTCGTAAATTTATCAACTGATTTCGGTGCCACGGTGGGTTTTAAGCATGTTTTATTAAAAGGTTCATGTCCCTCCATTTTTTCTTTTGAATTCTCAAATATACATTAAAATAAGACGATATGTTGATTTATAGCAATGGTATTCATATAATCGTAGAAGTTTACGAAGTGTGTATTTTTATAAGTTTACACACCCTGTTATATGAACGCACCTGTAAATAGCCTCGTAAAGTTTTCAGTCAGCGATGTTAAGATGTGTTCAGTTTATTTATTTTACTCTATTTTAATTTATTTTATTTGGTTCTATTTATTTAATTTTAATAATACTAATAAATAAATAATAAATAATAAATAACAACTTGTAATTATTCAATGCTGGTGTGTTTGCAAGGTTGAAATTTTTTTACATCATTGAGTTTATAGTCTAAGATCCGACCATAGAACGACCTTCACCCATCGCGTTACGGGTTGAAATAAATGTTAATATATAATTTGATATACAAAAAATAATATTCCGTAAAGGTTGCCTGCAAATTCAGGTGCGAAGTATAATTAATTAATAATTAAAAAAAATTTTTTTTTTAATTATTGCACTCATTCCGTTACGAATTAAATTGTATACCAGTCGTTAGTATGTAACTTGTGCAATATGCAAACACTAGGTTGCCTATTTTTTTCCGGTGCGATTTATAGGGTTGCCAGGTTTGAACAGGTAAAAAAAAATAGTAAAATGTACCTATCGAGTAACGAAATGAGCCTTATATCAATGTAAAGATAATTTTATTACAAACACAATGATATAAGGTTGCCTGCCAAAAAATGGTGCTAAATACCGGTTGCCGAGCTTTAAAAAAATAAATATTCGCTATAAGATAGAATAAAAACTCAAAATAAATTCAAAGTTTTCCAATTAATATTAGTCCAGGCGACATAGAGTACATAGTGGACATGAAAGGGTGAAAAAAAACCCAAAATATGCAGAGCATACTTTTCTGCATGCATTTAAAGTGCAATTTTTTTGTTATTTTTAATTATTTCGGTCATGGTAACATCTGTCAAAAAATTTTCTTCTACAGTTTGTTGCCGAGGTGATTCTCCATCAAAAGTTTCTTTACAGTTTTTTTCTAAATGCTATAGTTTTCAAGCTATAACTACTTTTTCCCAGTGCATTTTTACAAAAAACATGAAAACAAGTAGTTTTTAAGAGCTGCAAGAGTCTGAGGTTTGTTGACATAAGCCCGCGACTTCAAAAAGCCCCACAAAAAGAAGTCTGGAGCGGTCAAGTCAGGCGATCTTGCTGGCCAGTGCAAATCGCCAAAACGGGAGATTAGGCGCCCGGAAAATGCATCCTTCAGCATATCGGTTGTGGCATGTGCAGTGTGTGCTGTTGCACCGTCTTGTTGGAACCACATGTTTTCCAATCCCAATTCATCAAGTTGCGGCAAAAAGAACTCGTTGACCAGTAGGCGTTGGACGGCCAGGAAATCTGCGACGAAATTCACGTTGTGCCAAAGTCACCGACCGATTTTTGGTGAAATAAATAGTCAGCAATATTCCGCGTTCTGGAGCAGTGTAGCGTAACATTGTTTATTACTACACAAATGTCAAAACAGAACTGAGTTTAGGGGTCAATCGCAAAATTTATAGCATTTTCTGATAGGAAAAATGCAAAAAATCTAAAAATTTGGTATTTTACATTTTTAAAATGAGTTTTTTAAAAAAGAGTTTGAGAAAAAATGCTAAAAACCAACATAACGTCTTATTTTAATGCATATTTGAGAATTCAAAAGAAAAAATTGTAGGGACATTTACTTTTAATAAAACATGCTTAAAACCCACCGTGGTGCGTAAATGCTCGTAAGCTCAATGCTGTGAAAAAATTGCCTTGTAAATGCGTTTTTATTTTGATATTTCCGATAATTTGGCATTTTATTTATTTTTAAATAATTCTACGAAAAACGGACTGTTCGTTGAAAATATGGAAGCAACAAGTTTAGGCTGACAACTGTCAACAAGCCTATGGTGCCATATTTCAAGGAACGCTTCACATCCAAAGTTATTACTCATTTTGCGTTTAGTGAACATATCTAAACATCGCTGACTGACAACTTTACGAGGCTATTTACAGGTGCGTTCATATAACAGGGTGTGTAAACTTATAAAAATACACACTACGTAAACTTCTACGATTATATGAATACCATTATTATATTCAATATTTATTTCAATATAATTTTTGACTTTATTCAAATCTTTCATTTTAAATTTATGACTTAACTTATTTTTCAAATCAACTATAGCCGTTTCATCTCTGCAACAAATCAGAAGATCATCTACAAACAGTAGTATGTACATAGTATAGTTATAAGTTTTTTTGAAATATAGACAGTAATCATAACTATTTCGTTCGAACTTTAATTTTCTTAAAAAGTCATGAAAACATTCGTACCATTGTCTCTGACTTTCTTTTAAACCATTGGCATAGCCCGGAGGCTGTCTGACATAGGTTTCGCCTTTGATTGCCCCGTTTAGGTATGCAGTTTCTACATCCATTTGATGTATGTACATTTCATTTTCACAGCAGAAGGCTCTTTAGTGTTTGCATTTTAAAAACTGGTGAACATGTGTTTTGTAACTATGTAGCCTTCCTGTTGAAAACCACGAGCTACAAGACGTGCCTTTTTTGTGCCATCGTCTTTCTGCTTAAATATCCACTTTACATCGATTATATTTTTGTTTGTTGGCATATCAACCAACTCCCACGTTTTATTTGCATTTAAACTTTTTATTTCCCTATTCATAGCTTGCTGCCAACCATGGGCGTCTGAGCTCGATAGAGCCTCTTCAACGGACTCTGGAGTTACAAAACCGCAGTAGTTGGCACATAAATATATCATCATAAACATAATTGTTTTCAAATCGGTTTTCTGGTAATCTTTTGTACTGGCTTGTACTTGGTCGTGTAGACCTGCGAACTTGCTGTTCCAGTGGAGTACTGTATTCGGGTATTGTCAACTTGCGAGCTTTCTGTTCCAGTGGAGTACTGGATTCGGGTGAAGTGAATTTTTCCTGCTTGGGAGACTGATATTATTTACTAGTATTCGAGTCTTGAATAGATTTATCAACTTCCTCTTCGAAGGAGTCATCTGAAGACTCATCTTCGAAATCAATATATTTAGAGTCACTTTCGACTATATCTACATGTCTTGCAACAATTATTTATTAATACACGATACCCAACTCTTTCGTAGCCCAACGAAAAAACTTGCGGAGTTTTAACAAAAACTCTACTACCGTACAGCCGCAAATTACTAACATCTGGTTTATTTTGAAAAAATATCTCATATGTAGTTTTTAACTCCGAAGTGCTTTCCAGAGTTCTATTTTTAATATACGCTGCAGCCTTAATTATTTCTGGCCAAAATTTAACGTTTGCCTCAGCAAGTAGACACCTTGCATTTCCATAAGCGAGCGGTTCATACGTTCATCAGTTCCATTTAGTTGGTGAACGTAAGGTGGATATGGGTCTAGCTGAATCCCCTTTTGTTTTACAAAGTTACGAACCTTTTCATTAACGTACTTTTTTCCATTATCCATCTTTAACTTTTTAATCTTTTTACCACTTAAGCTTTCAACTTCATTTACGTATTCTTCTAAACAACTGTAACCTTGATCTTTAGATTTTATGCAATAGACTTAATAAGTTAAATACTTAAGTTAATTTGCTATAGGCGTCAATGAAGGTGACGAAATATTTTTCACCACAATTTCCTACGGTTGATTGTGGACCATTTACATCCGTATGTATAATTTCTAATACATCACTAGCTTTTTCTCTATTGTTTTTAAATGGTAAATTATGCATTTTATTTCCTATGCAAATAGAATATTTTACTGTGTCGCTATCAAATTTATTTGGTATACCATTAAGCAAATTGTTCTTACTAAGAATGTCTAAATATTTAAAATTTATGTGACTCAAGATTCTATGCTGCTTAATTTTCTGATTCAATTCAGATTCATAATTTTTAACAGTCACGTTAGCACTTATACAGATTTTGTTCAAAATCACTGTACCTATCATTTCATATAAATTATTTTTTGACTGGTGAGTTTTGTATTTTATACCTTTTTGATTCAAACAACTCAAGTATAAAATCGACAAAGTAAATATAACTATATTATAACATAACTTCAACACTTCCCCTTGTTATTTATAGTTGATTTAAGCCCATGTTGTCGCAGAGTACTTTCATTCTTGTTCGTCATAATGTCTGCCACTTTATCCTGTGTTGAAATTAGCTGTATTCCTAACACACCTTCGTTTATTTTCTCACGAATAAAAAAGTGCTTTATTGCAATATATTTTGTTTTCCTATGAATCTTGACTGCTGCTGAGCTATCAACTTGTAATACCGGTAGTTCTTTTAAATTAGCTATTTGTAAAAACCGTCGTTTGATCCATATAATCTCCTTTGTTGCTTCAGTTGCCGCTACAATTTCAGCTTCGGTTGTAGAGGTTGCTACCATAGCCTGTCGTTGGCTCAACCAAGATATTGCACCTCCAGCATGACAAATTACAACTGCTGAAATCCAACACTGTAAGCTAAGTCCGGCCTTGTCCTCAACATCAAATACATCACAGCTACAACTGCTTGCCTATATGGAAATGTGTAATTTTTCTCTTTCCCTGATTCTGAAATCGAGTTGCTTAGTATTGGTGTTGACACAGACTTACAATTTTGAAAGTTGAAACGCTATAAAATTTTGTTTGCATATGATTTCTGACAAACTCTTATAAAATCAGCACCTTGCTGAATTTCCAACCACGGTTGCCACAGCATGTTTTTTTTTTGGACCAAAAATAGACCAAATCTCTAAAAAAAGGACCAAATTTACTTTTTCTTAATAATACACAAACTATGTAATTTTTAAAAAATGATACATATAACAATAACAAAAAAGAAGTGTTTTAATTCACATTGCACGTTAAACAAATTTGAATACATTTCATCACATATATGTATGAAGGTGAATTTTTCAGTCTTATACACATATTTATGCATATTAAAAAAATTTTGGTAGGTATCTGCCACAATACTTCGATGTGGTATGGGTAAAAAAATAGAAGTTACACAAAAGTTGCCTTTTATATACATATATTTGAATAATTTTATGACAAAAACATACAGAAAAATAATAAATTGCATAAAGCTCTTCAATTTCTAGTGCCCGCCTATATCTTTGACAGACCAAACATAGTGAGGGCCTGGGTTTTGAGAGAAAAGTTCTTTGGCCAGCATAGTATTATTAATTGAAGCAAATTCTAATTGGTTTCGAAGCTTTGTTTTAATCAGGGAAAGGTCGAAAAATTTGCGCTCTGCGGCTGCTGAAATATGTGGCAGACTCATTAAGTCGTATACGAAATTGATTAAGTCCGCAAAACTTTTTTCATTCATACCATTCCTATGTAAGCCAACTTTCTCCAAAAAAGCGGAAACATTCATATCTGACCTAAGGTTAAGATTCTGAAGCCTCAAAAGTTTCCATTGTGTAACAATTTTAACATATTTTTCTTCCACTTACCGACCAAATTTTGGGAGCAGTGTTATCCCACGTAGCATTTTTTGAATTTTACAATCATATTCGAGTCTTTTTAGAGTCTCCTGGATGATTAAATTAAGCATATATGCGCGCATTTTCTATCAGAAAAGACTCCCTCGTCGGGAGAAAAAAATACACCCCGCGCGACTCATCTTGGTGAGCCTTTTATCACCCATTTTTGTAATCAGTATTTAGTCATTTTCGAGTCATATTTATGAATCTTTTCCAAATACTTTTTTGATAACTGACCAGGCGCGTAGCCAGAAAAAAATTTCGGGGGGGGGGGGTTTTGGCCAAAGTGTCAGTAAATAAGAATTACCTATAAATACACATATATTTATATTTTCACATATTACATATTTATACTTTTATTTATTTGAAATTTTCCTCTTTCTACACGGCTAAAAATTTGAGCCTAAATTTTAAACCATTCATTGGTTTACACAATTTTTAAAACTTTTTGTTAATAAATTCCAAACCTTTCTCAATTTTTTGCGGTTTAGATTTAAAACTTAACCGGGATAAACAAACACTGTACTTTTCGCACACAATTCATGAGTGCGCCGTAGCTCAGTAGGTACACCTAGAGAAAAAACGCATTGTAAAATTAAGTACGATCATACTTAATCTTACAATGCTCAACTTTATCTAAAGCAATGCAGTTTTAACCATGAACAATTTTGATTTAAAAATGCATTTTAAATTCAAAGTTGCAGCCGGCTTAAAATAAGATTGAGCTAGTATATTGATTCAAAATTGCGCAACCTTACATCAAAAAAAACGTGCTTGATTTAAAAGTGTCGTGCTTATGTTCGCTTTGTTTTGCATAACGGGATATTATTTGCAATTTTCATTCACGCATCGAACGCAAGCAAACAAGCAAAATATTTTCTTGTGAAAAATTGTGCAATTTTAAGTGATTTATTTTATTCTTGTACGATTTTTTTATTGAAATGGAAGAAATCCAATATATTGACGACATTATACAAAGTGATCCTGGCAATTTTGTTGCTGGGCAAAGCGTAATCGACGAAGATGACGATAAGTCCATGGGAGAATTGCTTAAGGAATTCGATTTGGAGGATGTGGGAAAAAGTAAGTTGGCTTTACACATCATTTTATGCATATTTTAAATATGTTTTAATTATGTAGTGGCACAGATAGCATATATATAGAAGCCTCAAATATTTACGCGCAGACGACATAAAGGAAGCGATTCCGCCTTGTGGATTACGAGGGCATTAGTCAATGACAATCTGCTATCTCTAGAAGTTATAAATAGTAGGAAACAATTATTTCAATATGGTGAAGCTGAAACAGGGAATAGGTCACCCCCCTTTAACCATTGAAAGGCTTCGATCGTTTAATTTAAAAACGACTGCAACTGAAACGGCGTGTTTCGTTCATTTTCTGCCGTTAATCATAGGAGATTTAGTACCAGTTGGTAACGAGCACTGGGGTCTTTTCATTATCTTATCCAAAATAATTAACTTCCTTTTGAAATCATCTAATGAATTAACTGAGTTGGAGAATTTGATTCAGACCCACCATGCAATATATATTAATCTGTATGGTAGTTTAAAACCAAAGCACCATTTTCTTGTACATTATCCCAGTGTTAGGACTGATAAAATTGTTATATTAAGCATTGAATGTTTTGTAACACCTCCCCTACACTTCTATTCTATAAATAATGGCGAAACCTATGTAAAATTAAAACCGTTGTAAGTTCATATTTATAAGTATTGTACCGATATGCTCTGTTGCTATTGATATACACAGCACTGTAATTTAAAAGTTAATAAAATAATCGTAAGTACAAATGCCAATAATGAGGACTATTTATTTTTTTGGTGGGTGTAGTGGTGAAAAATAAATAGGTTGTGGGGAATATATCAAATAACATGGTTCAACATTAAATTAAGCACGTTCTACGTTAATTCAAAATGTATACAACCTTAAATCAAGAAACTCACGATTTTAATTTAAGAATGCACACTTTTGAAATGAATATGAATCAATGTTAATTCAAGCAAAAACAACTTTAAACTAAAATGTTCAGATATTATAATTTCATTGTAAAATCAACATTGTCCGATCTTGGATTAACAATTTCCGAAGTTAACCGGAAATCATGACGGTTTATGCTTGGTTTAACATTGTTTATGCTTGATTTTACAATTTTTTTCCCTGAGTGTAGAGCATTGCGCACTGATTTGGGGCAAGTCGGTTCGAGACCTAACATTTTTTAAAAAAACATAAAAAATTGTTAACAACATTTTCGGTATAAAATTTAAATAATTTTTATTAGGCGCATTTCTATGACAACCGGCGTAAATTTAATTCTAAACCAAATTTGGTCATACCCCTAGACCAGTATGTCCGCGTTCAAAGGGTTTTTTTTTTTGAATATCCAGTAAAATTAACTTCTTTAGACTAATTTAATTATTTTTGAATGAAAGTATGTGCAAATACATAATGAAACTTCTGCAAATCAAAGTTCAAAAGTTTGTGGAAAATTCATGAAAATTTAAGAAATCTCGAAAAAATTTCATCGAAATTTCTAACTTTCTCGTAAAATTTTTTTGATTTTTTTCGAGTATGCAGTTTTGCTGCTTGTTCAATTGTCAAAAGCCGACCAAGAGCATTTTCTTCAATATAAAAATATTACGCTTATAAATTTGTATGGAAGATAATGCACTTGGCTAGAAAAAAAATTGCCAAAAATCGAGTAATTCTTCTAGCGGCTTAAGATTGCTATCTTTGTTCACTTTAATTGAACGGGCCACAAAACTGCAAACTCGAAAAAATTTAAATACTTTTACTAAAAAGTTAGAAATTTTTATGAAAATTTTTCGAGTTTTCTTGAATTTTCATGAATTTTCCACAAAGTTCTTAACTTTGAGTTGCAGTATTTTTATTTTTTTTTTGCACATTCTTTCATACAAAAATAATGAAATTAGTCAAAGGAAGTTAATCTTACTGGAAATTCCAAACAACACTTTGAACGCAAACATACTGGTCTAGGTGTATATGTAGCCCCAAAAAGTTTTAAATCTAGGCTAAATCTTTTAGCAGTGTACAAAGCAATATTTATTTTTATTGTTTGTTTTGAAATTTTGTGTAGGATTTCTTCAGGCTTTGGCAAGAAGTAAATAGTTGTCGCTTTATTTCTTGAAGAAAAACTGAAGCTTCGGAAAAATAAAAACAAAAAATATAATGAAATAACATTGAAATTCATATAAAAAGCGGAAAATTGCAATTATTCAACATGCGAAACGGAACGTCAACATTTGTTGGCTATTCATGACAATTTCATAGTCAAGAAATACTTGAAAATATTTCTTAAGCATTTTCTTTTCAACAGCATACCGGGCTTTCTTTTAAACGTTTTCAATCTTTTTTTGCCAAATTAGCGTCACTTTTTAGTATCACCTCACAAGTATAAATACAATTTAATTGTTACTTTCTCTGATAATTCAATACGACTGCGTTGTGTACAGCTTAGTAATTTTTGGAAATTTTTTTTAACTTCTTGTTCATTTTTTTGGTTAAACCTTTGGCAACCGTGACTATAATAACGAGGGACACTCAGTTTTACGATTATTGCCCGCTGTATTCACAGCTCGAAAAGCAGTTAGTTTGGCGCGAATTTCTTAAAGGGCCAAATGAGTGAACCGTTGCAGGAATTTAGTTGTGACCTCTCAGACTTGCTCTGACAATTGATTAGCGACTACCAATAACTTCTCTCGGTGTGAAATATTATTTAATTTTATTCTTTCGTATTTTCATTATTGCTATTAATGCTAATTTCTTAGAGTAATTATTCTAGAGTAATTATTCTAGTACAGACGTATATTTTTTAATTTTCGGAAATTTCGGGGGGCGCCTGCTGTGAGCAGTAAGATTTGGCAACCAATTTCAGCGTGGAAATATGTTACTTGGGATGTGTTTGTCGTAGAAGAATTTCCTTTTTGGGGTGCCGCCTGGATGATTTTCAACAGCCTCATATTCTAGAATTCGAGTAATTGGTACTGGGGGCCGTTGTGTCGTGAAGGGGGGCCATTGCGTCATGAAGGGTGCTGTTATTACCGCCATACCAAGACCCTGAGTAAAATATTACCGTGTCATATGGGGCACTTTTGGATTCATATTGGAGGACTCTTGTGTTAGTTGGGTTTGTATCGTAGGTGCATGATTACTCAATTGCTTGATGGTGGACGTCTGTCTCCACAACTACATCAAGCCGTTCTGTACTCGAGTCCAAAAGTAATATTTGTTTTTGTGGTTTTAGATAGTTTTTGTATACAAAATATAGGTACATGTATTCACTTCAATAACAAATCAACCAATAACATTTTACTACTTGACTTTGATGCAAAGGGAAAGGTCACGTTAAGATACGTTATTGTTTTCATCTCTCCTTTAATATTTTCAAAATTGCACTTACCAGTTTTTTACGCAATGCTTAGTTTAAGTGTTAGTTTGTACGTTTGTTTGTAAAATTGAACTTATGTTACTAAATGGTAGTTATTGAAATGCAATATTTAAGTGAGTACTACTTTTGGAATTGCCAATCGATGACAAGGCAAAATCTCAGTGACCGTAATTACCCGTCCCGAAATTTTTGGACGTGTTTTAGTATTTGACATATATATTTGATAAAGTTGTAATAAAATAAAAGAAGTTTTTGTTACAATTACTGCTGGAAGGTCTGGCAACATTTTTTTTATTAACTAGTTCAAATTAGTCTCGCTGAAAACTGTTTTCGGCATTAAATCTGTTCGTGATAAGTAAACGTGATAAATCTTTGCGTTTCTTAAGAAATACTTAAGAAAAACTATAAAATAATTCATAAAATGGAGAATAAACAAGCTATGTTGCAGTGAACGTGCCATAACATAGTTTGTTTATTCCTTCATAGCCATCAGCAGTTGCTACTCGCTGTAACTGCAACTAATCCGAAGGCTTTGTTGTTGCCAAGTAAAAAAACATATCTGGCTTTGTATAATACAAATTTTAAATGTTTAAATCGGCTATTCGGTCAAAAAACAGCGCGGGACGGTGTGGAAGCGGGTTTTTGTGTAATGTAATATAGTTTTGTGTGTATAGTGTTATCAAAGTGTTTTGAAATGTACACCTTTTGATCGGGAAAATTTGAATCTTTAAATTCGATTTTCTATTAAAATATGAGTCGCATCCAAGCTTTAATTTGTGATGTCTGGGACCCCCTCTACCCCTCCAAAAGAAAAACACATTCATAGACACGGTGCACTCTCTTAAACTCAACCCATTAGAAGCGTATAAGTAAAACAAATCTTTATGTTTGTTTAAAAATTTTGATTTCCCTTGGTTATCCCAAGGGCAGCCGGTCTCAGCGGAAGAGTTGAAATAACTGAAAACATACGAGCGACGCTAGCGTCTAAATACCTACACTGAATTGCCCTAACTTTAGTTACTGCACGTTGTTAGCCGCGTGACTTCTTAGTTGCTTGCACTAGCAACTGCCAACCCAATTGTGTTTGCGCTTAGTTTGTTGTTGTCACGCGCAAGGTAAAAAGTGTTCGATCAGCATAATGGCCGGAAGCATTGCGATATTAAATTATTATTTGGAGTTGATGTGAAAAGTTGCAGACGCACCGTCAGCAGCAAGTGATATTTTGGCCGGATGGTTGGTTACCTGTGTTAACTACTCCCCCTCTTGAAGTGAAAGCGTCCTCGGTTTCTTTTATGACGTTCTTCAGTACCACCATATTTCTCTGCCGTTTTCGCAGAAATATTGCCACGCTTATAGCTACGGCCAATATGATTAGGAGCAAGACGTTTCCCGATTGTATGGAGCGGGTCTCAATAAGGTTTCGTAAGTGAGCAGGGCCGTGCGCAGGAATTAGCCTTGAGGGGGGGGGGGGTTAATTTATAATGATAAACTTATTTGCCCATATATCATAAATTTAAATGTTCTTTAACTTTTCTGAAACTGCATACTCTGATGCCTAAAACTATACCCCAGAAAATTTTTTTGGTTGTACACATTCAGTGTTGCCATTTTGGTGCTTTTAGAGCTAGATCTAGCTCTTTTTTTTGCCGTTTAGCTCTAAAATTCTGTTTTAGCTCCTAGCTCTTTTTCTGGTCCTTTCTTTTCATTTTTAGCTCTTTTTTGGCTACAAATTTATTTGGACAAATTGTACTGTAAAATGAAGAAAGTTTTTATATGTCGAAATTATTATATTAGTTTCATTGTGTACCATGTGGCAACTCAGTTTCCCTCACCGATAACAAATACTTAAATCGGTTAACTTGGTCGAGTAACATTCGTAAATGCCATATGTTTATTTTGCGAACAAGAATCAAAATGGAAAGGTAAGTACAAGTAAATTGTGTGTAAAAAGCACTTTCCTAATTTGCTAAAAATTCGGAACAACCTTACCCTACGATTCTGTCTTCATGATAAATAATCAGAAAAATATTCCAAGATTTTTGATTTCTGAGTCAGAAATAAAATGACTTCATTTGGCTTTAACACAAAAATTAAAATTATTTTTGAGTTTTATTTATTAAAAATTAAATATTTTTTTTCTTAACTATTTATGAAGCTTGATAATTTTTCCAGAACACACTTATTTTTATACCTTTCATGAACATGAAATGGTATTATAACTTTGGTCCGATGTTTGTAAGTATGAGAAGAAGAAGAGATAGACCCACCATTAAGTATACCGAAATGATCAGGATGATAAGCTGAGTTGATTTAGCCATGTCCGTCTGTCCGTCCGTCTGTCCGTCTGTTTGAACGCAAACTAGTCCCTCAATTTTAGACCTTTCTCGATGAAATTTGGTATAGGGCCGCCATTTTGCATGGGATTAATCATTTGTCGGAACCAGCCAGATCGGACCGATACAAAGCATAGCTCCCATACAATCGATTGTTCCGATAAACGGGTTTTGGTCTATAAATCTTGCAATTAAAAAGCTAGGACCGCAAAATTTTGCACTTTTCGTACATATTGTATAAGTAATATGTGTAGTGAAAATGACTCAAATCGGAAAAACCAAACATATAGCTCCCATATAATCGATAGTTTCGATAAATGGGTTTTGGGCTATAGATTTTGCAGTTAAGAACCTAGGAACGTAAAATTTTGCAGGTTTGGTACTTATTACATATGTTATGTGTGCAGTGAAAATCATACAGATCGGACTAACATAACATATAGCTCCCATATAATCGATTGCTCCGATAACTCTGGTTTGGGCCATGTATTTTCAAATTAACAGTTTTGAAGAGTTTGTACCAATTGTAAGTAAGGATCGGACACTTAAAAAAGTTATGCGTATTCATGAAAGGTATGAAGACTCCGGCACAGCCGAAGACAGCCCTTTCCTTACTTGTTTTTTTGTTGAGTTAATTATGTATACTTTTTATACGTTTTAAACATCCTAAATCTATACTATAATTAATTTCTAGAAAAGTCCTAAATTAAAAATTTCTTTGAAAAAATGACTAGGGATGACTTAGGGAATGCTGTAGAGTTCATCTGATCCATTTTTAAAATTATTGTCTGTCTGTTTGAACCTAAGGATCTCGGAAACTAAAGAATGGATTTTGATGAGAGTCACTAATGGAGTGCTTCAAGCTTAGAAAGGGACCTGCACTTTGTTTTATCAAAACCGAACGACAAACAAAAAAGATATACTGATTTTTAGGAAGGTATGTACCTATGAAATTTTTTTTCTTACACAATTTTATATGAAGAAAAATTCACTTACTTTGTCAAAAAAAAAAACTAAGCGTTCCTCTAAAATTTTTGTTCACTTTTTTTCAATTTCAGCTAAATCAAAAATCAATTGCATAGGTACACTGCCGTCCTATGTGGGTATCAGCATATCTTTAATAAAACTCTAGATAAGTTGTGTCTGTATATTTGAAATTTCTTTGAAACATGACTGGGGATAACTTGGGGAATGTTTAGGCACAGGTAAGGAGTCAAAAAGAGGGGAGATGACGAAATGTCGAAGTTAGCCTATTAAAAAACGCCTTTACTTTAGTTTGTTGTCGTAGACATAAACGGGATATAATGTGGGAAAATAAATATTGTTCTGAACCTTCTAGCAAGAATTTATTAACTACTTATGTACATACCGAGCAAAGCTGGGTACCCTGCTAGTATGAAATAAGTGTAAAAACTTGCATATAAAATACTTAAGTGCTTTTTAGCTCTTTTTTTTACATGTTTTGGATTTTCTTGAACAAATCTAGCTCGTTTGTAGCTCTTTTTTTCTCGAATCTAGCTCCAAAATAAATTGTATCCTGGCAGCACTGTACCCATTTTTCTGTATTTGATAGAGAATTGGTGATATGATGGCATATCCCAGCTAACCAAAAGTGCAAAAAAAGACTCCTTTCGGAGCCATAAAACGCTCATTTCTCAGAGCTTTACTCTCCAAAATGAGCTTCTTTCGGAGCCCAAATGGAGCGAAAAATCGTTCTACGCAGGCACTCCAACGGAATCATAAAAAAGAGTCCGAAATGAGTTTGATTTCGGTGAATTTGAAGCGTTTTACGACTCTTTCTAAACGAACTTCGGAGCCTTTTATTGGTGCTTTTCTGAACCTTTTTCGGAGCCCTTTATTCCTGCTTTCTGAGGGTTTTTGGAGCCTTTTATTGGTTTTTTTCTGAAGCTTATTTGGGGTCATAAATAAGAAAAAATTAAGTGTAAAGTTTTATTGACACAATTCGGAAAATATGAAATGTGCTATGTTTATTTTCTACAGACTATTGATAAACGTCCATGAAAAATGCGATCTTTATCTTCTGTTAGGTAAAATAAAAAAGAACCTCAGAAAATGTTTGAAAACATTCAAATAATTGAACGTTGTTGCTCATCTGCTCTCCAACGTTCATTTTCTCACAATTCTCTTTACGCCTACAACAAAAAGTGTTAGAAAACACTCGAAATCTTTCATATTATAATTGAGCCTTGCAGCTCACTCGCTCTACAATATTAATTTCTTCTCTCCGAAAAGGCTCCAATTACGGACTCTTTTTAGATGCTTTTTTTGGAGCGCTCCGACTTTAGTAAGCTGGGATTAAGCGCACTTTTATGAATACATGGCTATAATTAAAGTCGGTTTAACATTGAAACTCTTCGAGGTAAGGAAAAGAATTCCGTCAATACTCATAAAAAAAGTAGAAGTCAGCTGGTCACTTGACACAACGTTAGCATCATTTGGCCATGACATCAATTGTACTGGTACAAATTAGGGACGTGCGATGAACAGATTAAATCATATTTTGATTAGTCATAATTCTGATTCACCAAAACCTAATTAATCAGGTCCTGAATAGTACTGTTTACAGTACTTGTTAATTGAAACTGCTCACAGTTTTCATCAGAAAATTTTTTTAAAACATGCCCATACGCTACACAACTTTTTAATTTCGGAAAGCTCCAAGTGCAATTCAAAGTGCCGGACTTATGTATTGGCCAACCTTATTCTTTGCAACTTTCACCAATTTCTACTTCCGTAAAATTATTTTAACAAATTTTGTCAAAAATTATGAGTCAAGATTCAATACGTGATTTCTAAACTGTATTTTGAAAATTATTGCAAAATCATTGCAACTTAGATTTGGCCATGGGGTGGGTTTTGGGGGTTAAAACCCCACCCGTGCGCACGGGCCTGTAAGTGAGCTATGTGCTTGAGGTTTTTTATGTTAATTCTTTGTAGGTGTGGAAGTGACAATAGCTCAATATGTTCGGTAAAGTTAACGTGCTGTGCGGGTACCGCCTTGGGATTTGAACGCATTACCTCATTCCAGTTGCTATAAACGGTGGAGTTTATTGTAATATCACCCTTGGATGTTACCAAAAAAGTTCCTCTAGCTAATCTTGTTAAATTCTCGTTTTGTATTATAGCGGGTTGGTCATTAATTAGAATTACGCCGTTATCGATCTCCTCAATGGCGGGCACGTGATCGGCGGATTTGGATTTGCAATTTGCGTAGTGTTGGTTCAGTAGTTGTCGTACACAGGGACTTTCTTTCAAGGGCTGGCAGAAGTTTGCTATTATGGCTTCCTTACAATTATAAAGTGGGATGTATTCTCTGTCGCATTCGGCCATAAGATTCGTTTCTAAGGAAATAATCTTCCCTTCTTGTATTACGGGCAGCAACTTTACACTATTACAAATTCTAGCTATTTTTGGGTATTTAATAATGAAATAAATAAGCTGTGTATTTTGAAATATCTTAAATTTAGAAACAGAAAGTATGTCAGTTATACTAGAAGAGAGCTCAGCAGCCAATATATTACTTATTTCCATGCCATTAAGCAGAATGGGGTTAATAATATTTACCTTTGCTAGTGCTACTGATGTAACGATAGTTTCTAATTGCATTATTACCGCTCTATTTATAGCACTGACTAAAGAAAAGAGATTTCCTGTGTCAATCTGCGTCCGTTTTGCCTGTGTTAAAAGCTTATTAACTGTCACGGTCAATTCGTTAATTTGTCTCTGGGTGGCTAGATTAATCGTTGCCTGTTGTTCATTTGCTTCTATTAGGGCTTCGGTTCTAGTCTCAATTGTCTGAAAGTCGTCAAAGTCCGGTGTGCCGGTTATGTACTTTAATGCAGTCCATAAAATATTAATACCTCGCGCATGTCGGTGATGTATCCTGACCGCGTCCAGTAGTTTTAATATTTCGTCAGCGTCGTTTCGGAGAAGTTGCCGGGCATGGGAATGTGGGAATTGCTCTACTAGTCATAATGTTCATGGATGATTACTTTTCCTGTTGCTATCGGGATGTAGTGAGAGCCTGTATAGTTAAATATCCTTGCGTTGGCCCAAAGGTCCATTATCAGGAGCAGAGTTAATCTGAGGAGGAGGGAGAAATTTCAGTTTTTTAAGTTGGATTTGTGAACTTTACGTCCGTCTATCAAAACATAGGTACCTAAATCGCTTTGGATTATTTTTTCGCTGTAAAGTTTAGTGAATTTATTTCCTATTCTCTTGTTGGTCTTTACAAAAACTTTTTCTCCTGACTTATACTGTCTCGTTTGTCTTTTTACATTGTATGTTTTTAAGTCATTTTGTTGGGTGGTTATAAGTTTATTCTTTATTTCGTTAAGAAGTTCGTCAGGGGCTGCGTGGATGACATCTATGGGTTTTTTGCCTGTTACGGAGTGTATGGTGCGGTTGTATTTAGCCGTTGCTAGCAGAATTAATTCGGCCGTGTCGGAAATGCAGGTCTCGAGCTTTTGGCAGCGTGCTATTTCCGTTAATGTACTGTGGAACCTTTCCACCTGGCCGTTAGTCGTACTGTGAGCCGGTGGTGTGGTGTAAATCGTGACTCCGAAGTGGTTTTTTAGGATTGCTCTAATAGTTTCGGAATTCAATGACCTCTCGTTATCGCAAACCAGAACTTTAGTGTTTTCGTAGAAGTTAAGGAGTTCATAGATTGGCTCCTTAATATCTATTATGGCTCTGGATTTTATTGGAAAAACTATTGCAAATTTAGAGAATTTATCTATTGTTGTGAGAAAATGCATTTTGTCTGTTGAATAAATGTCAACGTGCAGGATTTCTCCTGGGTAGGAAGGTATGGGAGTTGATCCTATTTCGGGGTTTGGGGGATGTCGTTGGTATTTGGCTTCATGACAAATTTTGCAGTTTGAGACTATTTCCTTTAACATTTTCCTTAAGTCAGGAAAGTAGTAGTTTTCTAGGACTTGCTGTTCGTTTTCGCGACAGGATCTATGTGCACGATTGTGTTCAGTTTGGAAGATTTCTCTTTGGTCTTCCTTATTGAAAACGTCGATAACCTGTTTTGTAGTGTGACGGAACTTTATTCCCGGGAAAGATGTGGTAAGTTCGTTTTGGATCAGTGCCAAAGTGGGGAGTTCGCATAGCAACGCGTTAACGACGTTCGGGTTAACACATTGTTTTATGGATTTCAGTAAATCCTGTAGGTTACTAAATGATATTCGATGCCTCACTCGTGTCCTAAAGAGGATTGACGTGCTAACCGGTAATTTAACCCCTTCTTCCAGAATAATCTGAGTTTGGAAACAATTAATGGGGTTTTTTACCGTAGGTATTGCTTGAGTAAGTGACAACTCGCTGTTGGTGGCCATACTCTCTGTGTCTACCTCGTGATCCAAAGCATTTATGTATTGCCGGGAAAGTGCATCGGCGACAAAGTTTTCTTTACCAGGTTTGTAGTGAAACTTGGGTGAAAACTCTTCAACAAAAGCGCGCCACCTTTTCATCTTTGCATTTGGGTTTTTATCGGACAAAGCGAAGGTGAGTGGTTGGTGATCCGTATAGATGTTTAAATGTTTTACGCCGTACAAATAGTTACGCAATTTTTGTAGGGCCCATACGATCGCCAAGAGCTCTCGTTCGTTGGTCGCATAGATTTCCTCTGTCTGAGACAGAGTTCTCGAGATCATAGTGATAGGTCTGCCGTTCTGTGACAAAACAGCGCCTATGGCATGTGAAGAGGCGTCCGTTGTCAGATCAAAGGGCTGCTTGTAGTCTGGATAAAGGAGCAGTACATCCTCTGATGCAAGAATCTTTTTAACTCTACCAAAGGCGTTAAGCGCTTCTTCATCTAACGCTATTTCAATTTTCCGGGATTGGTTAGTACCGATATTTCCATTTTCCCCACGTAAGTATTTTGTTAGGGGTTTTGTAGTAGCAGCGTAGTCCTTTACGAATCGTCTGTTATAGCCGGCCAATCCCAAAAATGAGCGTAAGGCTCTCAAGGATTTGGGGACAGCGAAATCCAAAATGTCCCTGACCTTATCGGGGCATGTTTTTATACCTTCTTTAGACACTGTGAAGCCCAGAAATTCGACACTTTCCTGAAAAAATTTGGATTTGTCGGCGGATACTCGCATGTTAGCGGCATAAAGTTTGTGTAGTACCTGGTCTATGTCCTTTAAATGTTGCTCAGTACTTTCTGAACAAATTATAACGTCATCCACGTAGACATAGCATATTTTACCGATTTCTTCTCTTAATACGTCATCGATAGCCCTCTGGAAGATGCTGGGCGCATTTTTCAAACCAAAAGGGAGCCTACAGAACTCGTACTTGCCGTTATTGACTGAGAATGCTGTTTTTTCCGATCCTTTTCAGCTAAAAAAGTTGAAAGTGCACATTGAAAGTAACATATCAAAACCACTTTCAAGCGATTGATGGTAATACTGTAAGTATTACAGTATTTACTGTAAAATTGGCAGTAAAAACATGTGATTTTTGCATAATGATATGAGTCCACTTTAAAATTTACAGTAATTCATGTCAATATGATAGTATATTCGAAGAATGATAGGGGCTCACTTTCAAAATTTATATTACCCACTGTTGGACGAAAAATGGCAGGGTTTACTATCAATTTGACGGCCGTTTACTGTAGATTTTTTTTCAGTGTATTGTTGAAAAAAACCTGGCATTTCCAATGTTAGCCAGAATTACAGAAGTATCCGGGATTGGATACTTGTCGCTAACTATTTTGTCAGTTTTCTAAAGACTATCACGAGTCTGGACTTCCTATTACCGTCTTCATCGACGCCCTTTTTACTTACAACCCAAATCGGATTATTATAAGGAGAGCGTGACGGTCTTATTATACCGTCACACAATAGGTTCGAAATCTCCTTATTGACAAACTCGGCCGAAGCTATGGGGTATGGGTAGCTTTTTGAGTAAACGGGAAGGTCATCGGTGGTCCTTATTGTTCCTATGGTATTGGTGTTATAGGGTAGAGCTTCATTGGGGTCCGCGAAAACTTTGGCATGTTGTTGCAATAGTGTAGGAATATCCAATTCGCTCACGTTTGTTTCTATTAATTTATTCACGTCCGGGCAATAGTGATAAAAGAGTTTTTCCTGTCCACCATCATCACCGTTCTTACAATCTATTTTACCGTTCACTTCGGTTAATAGGTCAAAACCTATGATACCGTCGAAAGTGTCCAAGCTGGGTAGGATAAAAAATTTAGTATTTTTGTTAAAAATGTTGATGGTACAATATTTGTCAACTTCAGTGGTGCCATGGATGGATTTGACTGTAAAGGTGCGGTTTGCGGGTTTGATTCCCTTTAGATCGTTGAGGTGCTTTATGTAACTCTTCGCAGCACCAGTGTCGATAAGGAATTTTATGCCTCTTCCCCCGATTGTCCGCTCGACGTAGGGCAAGAGGGATTTTGTCCTAAAAAATTCACCTCGTCATTTGCTTCGTTTTGGTATTCGACTGGTTGAAATTCTTCATAAACCTCGCTCTGGTAGTAATCATCGTTATTGGCATTATTCCAATATTCTCCCTTAGGCTCGTCCTGTTCATGGGTAAGGTTGTTTATCCTTTGTACCTTTGGTAGTGCCTGTTGGCCACTCCCGTGTGTTATTTTCTCTGGCCTTTCCCTACCTAAAGAATCTGGTACTTGTTTCCCGAAGGTTTGAGTTGCCAATACCTGGACGAGGAGCCCTTGGATAGGCTCCTTGATGGAACCTCTCGTCATTCCTGTTTATTGGAGGAGATCCGTTTTGTCTGAACGTTGAGAGCGATGGGTCTACATCCATTGGTACGACCCTTTGTTTATCTTTCTGTGTATTGTGGTAAATATGAAAGTTGGTTGAAAGCCTGAATTGTTTGCCTGTTAAAGGACTGTGCAAACATTGACCTAGCTTGATTTGATTCAAGCTCCTGTGCTAAAGCTAAATCGGAGGGGAGGTCATTGGGTCTGGAGGAAAATAGGATGTCACATAAAGGACGGTTGAGGCCCGAAATGAAAACACGAAGAGCATCCTCTCGATATTTACTGTTGAGTGACTTTATAAGGGTGGCATTTCCACCGTGAGTCATGATTGTTTTGTTTATAATGAGTGTCAGTTTCTTTTCTACCTCATCGTAGAACGCGACTACTGATAGCTTACCCTGTCTTAAGGTAGACAGCTCCTGCTCTATCATATGGATAGGCCGCTTATCGGCGTAGGCGAAATCTAACCGTGCAATGATTGCTGATGTTAAAGGACGAAAGCACACTGTCCGCCGCCCCTACCACTTTATTTCTTGTGATGCCCACTGCCTGGTAGTGCCTGGAACTTCCTTGGTATCCCTCGAATACCTTATATGCAGTGTGCGCCGCTTGTCTCCAGGAAACATAACGGGCAGGATCACCCTTGAATTCTGGCATGGTTTTTACCAGATCCAAGGATTCTTCACACAGTACATTTGGTTCGATTGTAACTGGTTCATATTGAACCACCTGGGTTGGAGTTTCTATCCTAGCTAACCTGCTTGTTAGATCGTCTATGTGGGTTTGAAATTCGTGCCTGAATTGCTGTATTTAGAAGGGCTTGGATAGTCTGGGTGTCCATCGTTTTGAATTTAAGAAATCTCTGATTTTGTATTTGTAATTGTATTTATTTGAGCAATTTATCAAATTATCTGATTCAAATACTATATTACTCTTTTTCTAAAATCTCGAATGGGTTTTTAAGATTTTTATAATAGCGGCTGCTAAACTTTCTACTTACATAAATATTCCCATATTAAGTTCCTCTTAGTCTTCGGTGGATGATTGATGCTTGATTATTGACCCTTGTGGCTTCCAATTCCTTGATGATTTACTGATGATTTTATTGTGGTGGCTAATGTTCTTGTCTTCTGATTTCGCCAAATTTTTTGTAATGTTTGGCAGTTTAATAATGTAGCACTTCTATGGTGGCACTGATGATTTTATTTAAAATTCTTTGTTCATAATACTTGGTGGCACTTCTATAGTGGCACTGATGATTTTATTTAAAATTTTCAGCTCATAATATTTGGTGGCACTTCTATGGTGGCACTGATGATTTTATTTAAAATTTTCTGTTCATAATACTTGGTGGCACTTCTATGGTGGCACTGATGGTTTTATTTAAAATTTTTAGTTTATAATATTTGGTGGCACTAATGATTTTATTTAAAATTTGGTGGCACTGATAGTTATATTTGAAATTTTTGGTTCATATTTGGTGGCACTTCTATGGTGGCACTGATGGTTTTATTTAAAATTTTCAGTTCATAATATTTGGTGGCACTTCTATGGTGGCACTGATGATTTTATTTAAAATTCTTTGTTCATAATACTTGGTGGCACTTCTATGGTGGCACTGATGATTTTATTTAAAATTTTCAGTTCATAATATTTAGTGGCACTTCTATGGTGGCACTGATGGTTTTATTTAAAATTTTTAGTTTATAATATTTGGTGGCACTAATGATTTTATTTAAAATTTGGTGGCACTGATGGTTATATTTGAAATTTTTGGTTCATATTTGGTGGCACTGATGGTTTTATTTAAAATTTTTAGTTTATAATATTTGATGGCACTGATGGTTTCACAAAAAGTTTTCAGCTTATATTTTGTTTATTACTTTATACTAATAAAAATGTGGGTCCGAACCCACGGCCAAACTCGCGTGCCCTTTTATAAGGATTTTTTGTTTGGCCCCACGTTGGGCGCCAGTAAAACAAATCTTTATGTTTGTTTAAAAATTTGTATTTCCCTTGGTTATCCCAAGGGCAGCGGGTCTCAGCGGAAGGGTTGAAATAACTGAAAACATACGAGCGACGCTAGCGTCTAAATACCTACACTGAATTGCCCTAAGTTTAGTTACTGCACGTTGTTAGCCGAGTGACTTCTTAGTTGCTTGCACTAGCAACCAATTCCGTTTGCGCTTAGTTTGTTGTTGTCACACGCAAGGTAAAAAGTGTTCGATCAGCATAATAATAAATTATTATTTGGAGTTGATGTGAAAAATTGCAGACGCACCGTCAGCAGCAAGTGATATTTTGCCCGGATGGTTGGTTACCTGTGTTAACTTATACTCAAACATATTGTTTATTTTAAATAAATTTCCTCGTACTGCTTCAGCTTATACATACATAAATAGTGTTAATTTTATTCTTCAAGAAACAGTGTTATCTTAGTCCATAAAGCTCACCCATTTGGAGCGTCGCTAAAAAGGTACCGATGAAGAAGGGAAACCCAAGCGCAGAATGGTCGTAGACTATCAGAAGCTAAACGCTCAAACTATCTCAGATAGATACCCCATCCCTAATGTGGCTATGACCATACATAATTTAGGTATTGCAAAGGTATTTACAACTTTAGATTAAGAGTCTGACTTCCATCAGATCCTTATTAAAGAAAAAACCGCCTTTAGTGTAAATGAAGCTAAATACGAATTCCTACGTATGCCATTCGGCTTGAAAAATGCTTCATAAATTTTTCAAAGATGTGTAGATGATATTTTGAGACCATATATCGTATATATAGACGACGTTCTCATTTATTCTTCCTCTCCTGAAGAACATATCGAACACATCCGCATAATCAAAAACGCGCTCCACCAAGAACTCAGGTCCTTCCTACGCCTTGCTAGTAATCAACGAAAATTTATACAGAACTTCAAAGCTCCTCAGAGGAGAAAACGGTGGCATGCCTAAGAATCAAAGTGTCCACTAGAAGCATTGGACAAAATAAAAGAGGAACTACAAGCCCAGGTTGAACTCTTCCAACCAAATTTTACCGCTCGGCTAGCAATATGTTGCATTTCTACTACATATTGTAGCGAGGTTTCCCCTGGCTTAATACTATTACACTTTAACTGGTTGAACACTTCTTGGAGCGAAAACGTTTGTCTATACTAGAGCAATAAATCAGCCTATAAGCACGCACCAAGACAATGTCCAGGAACTCTTTCGCATGACTTGTTACCAAATGTCGACCAGCAATCAGCTTGTCTTTATCGGTATAGAGTAGAAATTCAAATACTGCCTCCCACTCGCCAATCCACTTAATGATATCCTGGAATTCTGAGCCATCAAATTTGTTCATGAGCACATTCAGCCCATGCAGGTCGATTCTGCGTCTATCCCTCTGATTTATCTGTTGCTGCAACTCAATCAGCTCACGCTTCTTGTGAGCGAGAGCTAGCATGCGTTTTAGGCAATCTTCTTGGCTTGATCGGATTAGTTTTAGTTCTAGTGAAAATTTTAAAGCAAAATATGCGAGTAACGCACCTATTGCTTGTGCTTTACTAGGATTTAATGCATTATCTTCCTCAGCTCGACTTCGCCTCTACCAAATCAAATTATGTTAGAATTCTTAACTTAAATTATTAAAATTTCGTATATATGTTCCAAGATATTTACTGTTTATACTATAACTAATACTTTCTAATCTGGGTAGCTTTATATATTTTTGCTATAGTCTGTAAGGTATACTATACTGTAGACTCAAATGATTAAATAAATAAAAAATAAAAAAAATATTAATTGCACTGTCAATAGCCGGTACACTTGGCTTGGTCAAAGTAGTCGATAGAGGTTGTAAATTACCATCGATCTTTCCCGCATTCACCTCATTTCCACCGGCCAGGTCCTCCTCCGTTTTCATGCGGTGGCACGTCTTCGTCTGGCACGGTAATGTCTTGTAACTTCTCATCCAGTTCACCTACATCGGAAAGCTTTGGCAAAGTAAATACTGCCTGGTTGTACAATATACGAAATTCTACAAGAGTAGCCTCTCTATCAAAATCAACACCAGAAATGGTGAGGGTATTAATCATTTGCTGACGTTTCAGCACATTCGCCATTATAAATAAATCGTAGATCTCGGTTTAAATTCAAAACTATCGAAGCAATACTAGACAAAATGTTAGCATGTTGGATTTCCACACCTAATATGTAATCTTTTCCGATCGATTCCTTTATTATGTCCCAGGGCCGTGCGCAGGGGGGGTTTTAATTTAGATTTGCATTCACATACATTTTTCACTAAGATAAACATATTTGCTGAAACAGATACCTAGACCCATACATCATAAATTTAAATGTTCTTTAACTTTTCTGAAACTGCATACTCTGATACCTAAAACTATACCCAAGAAAATTTTTTTTTGGTTGTACACATTTTTCTGTATTTGATAGAGAATTGGTGATATGATGGCATATCCCAGCTAACTAAAAGTGCAAAAAAAGACTCCTTTCGTACCATAAAACGCTCATTTCTCAGAGCTTTACTCTCCAAAATGAGCTTCTTTCGGAGCCCAAATGGAGCGAAAAATCGCTCTACGCGGGAACTCCAACGGAGTCATAAAAAAGAGTCCGAAATGAGTCCGATTTCGATGAATTTGAAGCGTTTTTTGACTATTTTTAAATGAACTGCGGAGCCTTTTATTGGTGCTGTTCTGAACCTTTTTCGGAGCCTTTTATTCCTCCATTGTGAGGGTTTTTGGACTCTTTTCGGAGCCTTTAAATGGTGTTTTTCTGAAGCTTATTTGGGGTCGTTTTTTATTTCTTTTGGGTCATAATTTCTTTGCGCAATTTTTCCCTTCTAACTATTCTGCCGTCACCAATTCTGACTTTCTAAATTATCCCTATGAGCTACATGGGAACAATTTAATTAATTGTCCTGCTATATGCGCCAATGATGTTCTTATTTATCTGAAAACTTTGAAGGAATCTTTTAAATGAGAGGATTTCTACATGCTTCTTGAAGAAGTGTGCTAACAATATTTACCAACCCCTTACGAAATTTGTTCAATCTGTCACTAAAGTGTGGTGTTTTTCCAAAAGCATGGAAAGAGTCGTTTCTTCTACCGCTTCATAAAAGCGGAAGCAAGGCTTCTATAGAGAACTATCGTGGCATAGCAAAGCTTTCTGCCATCCCAAAAGTGTGTGAAGCTATTGTTACCAATCAGCGTAAGAATCCTATCTCTACCTTGATTTCCGACTGTCAAAACGGGTTCTGTAAGGGAAAGTCCACCGTTACAAACTTACTTGAATTTACTTTGATTTCAGTAAAGCTTTCGATAAAGTGTGTCACTCCACTTCACTTATTCATAAGCTGGATCAGTTGGGTTTCCAGCCGGGTCTCAATCGCTAGATCTCTTCTTGCCTTAGCGACAGAGCACAAAAAGTAGTGTTTAAAAATTGTGAATCCGGTGTTATTTATGTCTCCTCCTGAGTTCCTCAAGGAAGCCATCTGGGCCCGATTCTGTTCTTGTTGTTTATTTCTACAGTAATATAATTTTCGAAAATTTGAATGTATGCCGACGATGTAAAGCTTTGCCATTCGAAGAAGCTTCAATCAGATCTAAATACACTAGTTACTTGGTGCGATTTAAATTATATGCCGCTTAATCTAAAGAAATGTAAGTACATGGGTTTTTCGAGAGGAGTATCACAGCCAGCTTCCTATACAATTAACAGTTATAGTCTTGAGCAAATGTATGATTTTGTTGACCTTGGGGTTACTATGGACTAAAAACTCGGTTTACCTGCCACATTAACTTAACAGTCAATAAAGCTAGAGGCGTTCTAGCATTTGTTAAACGATGGTCTAAAGAATTTATGTAACTAAAACTCTTTACTACATTAGTCAGACGGTTGTATAATTTGCAACCCACGTTACCAGGTCCTCGTGGATCGCTTAGAATCAGTTCAAAAACAATTTTTAATATTTGCCTTAAGAGATCTTCACTGGGATCCCTTGTATAATTTGCCATCGTATACGAGTCGCTTAAAACTAATTAATCTTCACAGCCTTTCTAGTCGGAGGGAACTGCTTGGAACTGTTTCGATGAAAAATGCGATCTTTACCTTCTGTTAGGTGAAATAAAAAAAAACCTCAGAAAATGTTTGAAAACATTCAAATATTTGAACGGTGTCGCTCATCTGCTCTCCAACGTTCATTTTCTCACAATTCTCTTTACGCCTACAACAAAAAGGGTCAGAAAACACTTCGCACATTCGCTCTGTTAATTGAAACTGCTCACTGTTTTCATCAGTAAAATTAAAAAAAAAAAATGCCCATACGCTAACTACACCACTTTGTAATTTCGGAAAGCTCCAAGTGTAATTCAAAGTGCCGGACTTATGTATTGGCCAACCTTATTCTTTGCAACTTTTACCAATTTCTTCTTCCGTAAAATTATTTTAACTAATTTTGTCAAAAATTATGAGTCAAGATTCAATACAAGATTTATAAACTGTACTTTGAAAACTTTTGCAAAATCATTGCAACTTAGATTTGGCCATGGGGGGGGGGAGGGGGGGAGGGGTTTAACCCCCAAAACCCCCGCGTGCGCACGGGCCTGTTATGTCCGATATCGCAAAGAACGTGTCTGATCGGTTTCTCTTTCTTCTTCGTAACCTCACCGGAAACGAAATATACCAAAAACCCAGCCCGACACTTCATGTTAACAGATTATTACGTTTACATTCAGATAACTTTTTTTACTACAAATTATACAAACTGCTATATGTAAACAAAGTTTGGCATGTAAAATACTATTTCGGTAAAACAAATTAAAAATGCAACTCTGATGCTTCTACCTATATATTTATTAAGTCCGTTATCGCAAGGAAATTGTCTCATCGGTTTCTCTTTCTTCTTCGTACCCCCACCGGAAACGGAAGATATCAAAAACCCAGCTCGACACTTCATGTTGCCAGATTATTACATTTACATTCAGATAACTGTTTCTATTTACTACAAATCAAGGTTTATAAATACAGGTTGCATCGTCAGAAGCTGGGTCTGTTTGCTATTGTTGTTGAAATTTTGTTTCAGATGTCAAATGACTATCAAATCGCTTTGGTTTGTTTACAAATAAACACAAGCAAAACAAAAAAAATATCAAAATGAAAACATTTTAAAAGGAAAAAAGTTTTATTTTTAATTGGTTCTGTTTCTTACTTATTTTTTTGCCAATTTTACATACAATTTCGAGAAAACTTTCAAAACAAATCCAAATTAAGTTTTTGCACGACTTTGAATGGTTGGAATCAAAATGGCTGTTGGCTTTGACAACAATTTGACACCTGGAAATCAATAAAAAAACAGAAAAAAACAGAAAAAAAAATTAAACAGCTGTTCAATTGCTGTCACCTGTCTTACTTCACGATGCTACAAATTATACAAACTGCTATATATGAAAACAAAACATAATGTAAACAAATTTTAGCAAGTAAAATACTACTTTGGTGGAAAAAAATGCGACGCGTCTACCAGTATATTGTACCATGAAATCGTTAAAATCGAATGTTGAAAAAAATTTAAAACTAAGGGTTGCAAATTGTTTTTTAAAAACCTCATTTTGCGTTTATTTTGCTTGTTTTTAATTTAAAGAATCTAAGCATTCGCTTTTCAAAGAAATCAAGATTTGGAGGTGCTGAACTTAAATATGTAAACAAAATTCATGTAGTAGGTTACAACATAAATTAAAACAGCATGCATTTGGTGCCGAGTGCAACCTGTATGAATCAAATTTCAACCGATGTCACGCCCCAAGCTACATATATAAAACTACATATCGTCAAAACTCTGAATGTATTTGGTCTAAGTTAATGATATTTGGATATAAATGCACTTAGTGAAGATTTACATAATTATTGAAAAGTGGATTGTGCCACGCTCACATATTTTGTGCTTCATTAATATCCACACTTTATTGTCGATGTTTATGAAAACTTCAAGATAAATGCAATAGTTTTAAAAAGTAAAAATAAAAATGTAGGCAAGTCAAATTCTACGAAGGAAAACATCTGCCGAGTGCTAGTTTTATAATAAAGCATCTTTTGAACCTGATGATCTTAGATTTTGAGACACACAAGATTTATAAAAATTGTATACTAAGAAAAATTAAAAACAATGTTCGTTTTTAGGACAGACACAAGATTCCTCTTTCAAGCTTCTTTCCCCGATAGTGAAGATTTGTACGGAATTTACTCTCCTTCGAATAATTTTCTTTATTGGCAGTTTTTTAAACTTTATATCCTCTTTTCCGCCGGTTTTTATTCCAAAAGCCACATAATAGTTACAATGTACTCCATTTTCTTTGGAAGTATATCCTAACCAGCTAAGCTCGTCTTTGGAAGTATCGAGGTTAGACCATTGAAATTTGGTTTTTGGCGTTTATTTCTCAGCGTTTTCGGATTGTGTTTGAAGGTAAACATGTTTTAACAAACTGAATGCTCATCAAATTTCTTTCTGCTTTGCTGAGCAAACCATTTCTTCCCTAATGGAACTGTTTTTCTTACTTTTCAAATTGTTTCAAAGTATATACTACTTTTTAAATGAGTGGAAAACTAGCCAGTTTGTTAATCTGGAAGCAATAATGATCTGGCATTGCAGATGGCGTTTGTTATCGACATAAAACGTATAGCTCCCATCAATTTGTAGAAAAAATTAAAAGCGACTATATGACGGGCTCAGAACCAAAAGGATCTAAGTGACTCCGAAATTGATTTAAGATATTCAAGTTTAAAATTTACTGCCTTTTAAAAATTCTATGTAAAATCTGGGTAGGGCGTTTATTGTATGGGAAATAGATGGTACTACAATGTCCGAAATTACTCGGATCACTTTGCTAACAAATAAACACCATATTTCACTATACAAATATGGGTATAACTCAATTAAAAAAAATGTCACTTAGATCCTTTTGTATCTGGTATCTAGTATAAATCATAATGTACACCTCTTAAGAACTTGGTTTGCTAAACACAAGCTCGTTGTTAGCAATAAAACAAAAGCAATGTTTCTTAGTTTAAACGGAAGGAAAAATCCTGACGTTAGCGTTATTTTTCATTCTACCTCTTGCGCACGCTTTCCTCTACATGAGCACTCGTGTCATGAGACTGTATCAGGGACGTTCAACTCGATTGAGCCTTGTAGTAACAATTGTTTCGTAATAGAAGTTGTGGAAACTTTTCAATATTTAGGTGTAACAGTCGATCAAAACATGAACTGGGGTAGTCACATATCCCGTCTGAAGCAATATCTTTTATCTTCACTACGCTGTTTCGATCTTTTGAGAACTTGTTGCTCTAATGATACCCTTAAAACGGTTTATTATGCGCTTATTCATTCAAAACTTCTTTATGGTATCAGCTGTTGGGGGGGTTCTTCCCTTAACAAAATTCAACCTATACAAGTCTTGCAAAAATGTGTAATTAGAAAAATTCTTAATGTTAATCGACTTCATGCTTCAAGAGAGCTTTTCAGAAGTTTGGAGATTCTTCCAGTCCGTGACCTATTTTATTTTAAAGTTCAAAAAATTTTTTTTTGTTAGGTGTGGATATCTACATAGTATGAGGTCAGATAATTATAATCTGAGAAGTAATTCTCATCCTATAGTAGTTGTACCTGCATCGAGGACCACACACTCTACTAAATTTTATACAATAGTGTCACGAAAACTATTCAATGCCCTTCCTGCCGAAATTCGGGAAATAAGAAATCTTCATCAGTTTTTGAATAGCGTAAAATCTTTTCTTTTAATATTCTCGTACGATGAAATCGAAGCTTTGCTAAGGACTATCTCGTAAATACTTTTTATATTGTAAATTCGGTTTTATCTTTTTGCTTAGAATAATTTTTCCAAAATATGTATATGTTGCATTTGCTGTACGTTGACTAAAATTTTTATTTATAACTACTTTTATCTACGATTAAATATTAAATTCTGTATCTATCAGTGCACCCCACTGCAGTAATATCATTACTTGAGATAGCATTTGAAACTATGTTAAACCTAACATATGTCTACATAAATGCACCTTACTTGAGCCCGAATGGGTTCTATTTTCTCAATTGTGTTATTATTATCTAATTGTAATTTGTTACTTAGTATGTACATATATATGTAGATATAAGCAAAATGTTCAATAAAGAAAAGAAAGAAAGAATATTCTTTGACATTCCGCTGTCACTAACCCCATAAAAGAAAATCGGAACTTCCCGGAAAAAAGTAGCCCCAAATTTTAATAAAAGTAAAGTGGTACCTTTGTACCAAATTTGAAAAAAATCGCACCATTAATAAAGGAGTTTGGAATATTTCGGTCCCTGGCCCACTTCCCGGAAAAAAGGAACTCCGAACTTTAACAAAAGTAGAGTGGTGCCTTTGTACCAAATTTAAAAGAAAATCGCTCAATAAATAAAGAAGTTTGGAATATTTCGGTGCCTGATCCATTTCCCGGAACAATGAAAAATAGATAACGCCCGATTCTCAGACCTACTAAATAAGCTCACAAAATTTCATGAGAATCGGTCAAGCCGTTGCGGAGGAGTATGGGAACAAAAACTGTGACACAAGAATTTTATATATAAGAAGATATTAAGGCGCCTCACGCTCCATACAAAAAAAAATGGACACCCTGTTTCCATCGGAATTATAAACTTCAATGTATTCTAAGACCTTGATCAAAATATTTCGAAAAAATATTAATATTTACCGGAGCTAAACCGCTTTAAAAAAATATTTTTTAATAAAAAGCACCTGAGATGATGAATTAGCTAGAGTACAAAAGGAAAGCATAAAAAAGTTTGAAAGTTTTATCAACGCAATCCAAATATTGAGATGTATGATGCTGTTTTTGGTCGTATTTCGAGGGGTAGGTTTGTGGAACACTTTAATAACTCAGCCAACTATTGACAGATTTGGACGATTAGGATATCATTTAAAAGGTATTTTCGAGACGTTGCCATTTCTGCAAAATTTTACAATTTCTGGTCCAATTTTACACATTGCGAATATTAGCACACAGGTATACAATAATAGTATTGATAAAAATTTTAAACTTTTTTATGCTTACCTTTTGCACTCTATCATCTCAGATGCTTTTTATTAAAAAATATTTTTTCATACTTCTTTTATACATAAAAAACGATATTTTTAGCGTTCTTCTAACGCGGTTTAGCTCCGGTAAATCTTAATATTTTTTCGAAATATTTTGGGGAAGTCCTTAGAAAAGAGTGAATTTTGGAATTCCGGTGGAAACAGTGCAACTTTTTTTGGCGAGGCACCTTAATGTACATACATATGTACATATATGTCAATTTCAATCGCTGTGAGCGACGTCTAAATAAAGTGTGTTTTGTGTTTGTTTACTAATAATAGCATAAAACTACAGTAGAATCTCGAAAAAGTTAATCAAAATGTCCCAAGGGTATTTTACTTTTCCGAAATATTTACTTTTCCAAAGGTTTCGCAAATTTGAAAAAATATGCTAATGAACATAATTTTAGTGATATAATTTGTTACATTTATTTGCATGACTCACTTTTAGTCATTTAGATTTAATTAGTACTGTTGTACAGAATAAACATACATAAATACATATGTATATGAATACGTTCATGACCAACTACGTATGTGCCCGCGACACCGCCAACCATATTTTACATAAAAATTCGGAGAAGACATAGCAATAAGGGAAATACCCGCTTGTTCTTCATACCAAACGAATGGTTGGATTAAAAAAAATTATAAGCTCGAAAAAAAAGTTAACTTTTTGGAACGCTACGTGGACGTTCAAAATTGGTTAACTTTACCGAAGGTTTTACTTTTATGAGAGTTAACTTTTGCGAGATTCTACGGTATTTGCATAAGAGCAAATACCACTTGGTATCTTATAGGAAATGTGCTGCTACTTTTTTACTGTCATACAGAAACAAGCTTCACAATTAGCAGCTTAGGCCCACTTGCACAAGATCCAGAGTTAAATTTATAAATTCAGAGTTAAGTAACTCCGAGTTAAACTGATATCTTTTTAACTCAAGCAATGCGTTGCAGAACAACTTTTTGGCGTCGAGATAACTAACTCCGGGTACACGCGGGTATTTTACTGTTTGGTTGTAAACACTGTCAATTTATTGTGACACTTTCTTTGCTCAAAGAGGAAACGGATATTGGTTGTCAAAAAAATATAACCGTTGTGCAATTTGAAACATAGTTTGAGTATTAACTGAAAAAAAATCGTGAAGCACCCGTAAGTATTAGCATAAATGCTACAAATAAATAGTAATTAATTTAAAATAATTCATTCATTAGGTACTACAAGTATTCCGAACAACAATTTGCTTTCATTTTTAAGGTAAGGGAAATGCAGTCAGTTGAAAATCGTTATGTTCCAACTTGCATTTTATTTGCAGGTTCCCGTGAATTATTAATAAATCAGAGCTTTTTTCTTTCGGTAAGCATTAATAACACTCATATTCATCTTTTAGGTATTTGTTTCCTTTGACTGACGGAAATAATTTGGATAGCTTAGCCGGTGTTAGACTGGCTGAGGGTTATTTTTTTTAAGCGCGGTCGAAGGTAGATAAATACCATGGATCGGGACCCCAATTTTGTATTTGACCTGGGCCGTTTTTTGTTTTTTTGACAATAACCTTTTATTAAAACAAAAAATCCAAAATGTGCTTTCGGATTACTGTTACTAAGGTCCAGTAGATGACGACTTCGATGGCTGGATTTGGGGCCCTAATTATGACGGAAATGGCTCGGTCAATGCATTATGCCTCGCCTGGGGGGCCTTGACTTCTTGAGTGTTTCGGGGTTTGCTCCATTTTCTCTTATTGCATGGTCGCATTTCATTCAATGCGAGACGTCTACTAGATATCTTTACAAATCCAAATACTCAGGCCTTAACCATCCCGTTTATAGACCCCGTACTTTCTTCAGTACCCTGCTAATGCGCAACCCCTTCTCCCCTACCAATCTCAAGCGGCCACAAAAGTAGTCCTGTTGTAGTCCTCTATGTAGCTCTAATTAGTAACACGGGTTTTAGAATTGACTAACGACAATCATACATTTCAGTGTCATGGACAATTCAAAGCAACGAGTCCGTGCTCCAAATTTTTGCCGGGAAGAAAGCCTTCTTTTATTAGATGTAATGAAAAATTACCAAAATATTATAGAAAATAAGAGGACCGACGGAGCCACGCTTGCAGAAAAGCAGAAAGCTTGGATAGATCTGACGAAGGAGTTCAATTCGATCACCACTGGTTATATAAGGACAGTGGCTAGCCTTCAACGAAGTTACAAAAATTTAAAGAAAAAAACTAAAAAACATACATCGAGCACAATTATGAATATACCAGGTATATATGTATGTATATAACAAAAAACATTTCAAAGATTTACAGTACAAAAAATATTTTCCTAAGTTGACAAGGCTACCATAGTTGACATGGTAGAAGAACACGGCATGTCTCCAGACGGATGGAAGAAAGTCTCCTTCAACACAGGCATTCCAGAAGACACCTGTCAGGAGGTTTTTTCAGAAATGGCTAAGGAAGCCAATGCCCAGGAAAGGGAGGAGAGGAGGAGCGTCTTACGTACAGGTAAACCGCTTTCGTTAATGTTTTTTGTATTCCTTATCAAAAACGCCCTAACAAATATATTTCTCTAAGGAGGAGGACCATTACAAAACGTTGATAACGATCCTCTTATAGATAAAGTAAGAGGATTAGTTGGACCGACTTTTGAGGCTAATTACAGCATCTACGATGGAGATAGTAGTCTCATCACAGCGCAGGAGGGCATTGTGCCAATAGAAGCTTCACTAAACATTTCTGGTAACGATATGCTTATACTTCACATTTTAAATCTCTTAAACTTAAGTACGCTTCTTTTCATATATCCAAATTTCGTTTTCACAGATCACTGTACTGAAATGATTGAAGTTTCCGATACCCCAAAAAACGTGGATATATTCACAAATGACAGGGTAAACTTGAAGAAGAGTCCTCATCCTTCGTTGACGAGTGAGTATTAACTCCTTTGCCAAGGTAGAAATAGGAATCCACGACTAGTCTCTTGGGCATTTCAGGCTACACCTCAATATTTAGCTGTGGTAACGTTATAGCTATGCGGGCTGAAGTGCTGAACACCTGAAATGTCCACTAGGTTAATTATAAAGTTCAGACTTAAGTTTTGTGTCTTTAAAGTTGTGTTTCCTTTAAGAAAGAGGAAGCTTCCATTTCCAGGTAAGCCAACAGTCGCTGAAAAATTCAGAACTCTGGCCCTTGAAAAGCTAGAACTAGTGGCGGCTCAAAGAGAACTGGTGAGTATCCAGTTAAAAGAGGAACAGGAAAAACTGGAGCATAACCGTCTCCTAAGGCAAATGGAATTGGAAGACGCACGGAAGGGAGCGATACGAGCACAACGATGCTATAAGGAAGCTCCAAATGGACAAGTTTGCCAAATAAATATTACTTATTTCTTTTATTATTTATTATTATTATTATTTCATAGATTAATATAGGCTTTAGTTTTAAATTTAACTCAAATTTACAAATTAATTTAAAAATAAAAGACTGAAGTTTTGTGAACTACATATATATGGATACATAAATTGAAGTTTATTCAGTTCTTCCAATAACACGTTCTTTTACAGTGACATGGGAGTAAGTAAAAAATATTCCCGTCCGATGGATTCCCCTTTATTCACAAGGTCGAAGTCTTCCAAAGTGTTTATCAATCAAAGCCTGACGAGCCCTCTTTCCCGGCGAGGCTCTGGTGGCGTTATCAGAAGATTGCGTTTCTCTCCCTTCGTCTACAAGATCCAATATCGGAGGGTACTCAGCATCGATTACTGGATCGGGGTCATTTTGAAGTCGAGCTATATTATGAAGTACATAAGTCGCTACTATGATTCCCGGCACTCTGCTTAAAGACATTTGAATGCCTCTGGACAAGATAGGAAATCTTCTTTTCCAAATCCCAAATGTTCTCTCTATGGTGTTTCTGCTTCTGATTTGGGACTCATTATATAAAGATTAAGCTGGTGTGCTCACAGTCCCTAGGGGGGTCATCATAAACGTGGTTTGAGCGTATCCACTATCGCCAAGTAAGCAATAATTTCCATACGCTCCCTGCAGGAAGTATCGACGTTGATTGCAGTTGTCCCAAATATGCGAATCGTGAGAAGATCCATGCCCTTGCAACGACGTCGTTGAACATAAGATCTGAAGAACATATTGCTTGGGTATTTATGGAAAAGTAGCCCTTCCTGTTCCTATATATTTCAGCATACTCTTCTCCTGAAAATCATAAAAATGTGGTTAACTATTTGCATGGAAGCGATGCGTGTACAAGTATGTATGTATATCTTTTGTTGTAACTGAAACTGTTGCTAGACTACCACACCTAAGGTCCCAGGCTCGAGCCCTGATACAGGTGATTTGAAAATATATATCGTGCCAATTAGGTAATACTTTCCATCCAACGTCAAGTGCTAGTACACATCCAATAATGTCGGGAGAGGTATTAAAAAAAGCGGTTTCACCTCCGTCACAATAATCCGTAGGGGGAAAATATATATTTTGTTTCTGTGAAAAGTTATTAGCGAAAAATCGAACATTGACCCAGGTCTGATCCCCAATTCGGGGCGTGATCCATGGTATTTATGTGCAGAACGCCTTTCTGTGTACGCGGCCTTTGGCCGCGCTTTAAAAAAATAACCCTCAGCCGGTCCAATACCGACTACGCGATCCCAATTATTTCCGCGTAGAGCACACTTTTTCGGCTCAACTCAATGTGTCATTACAACAACCACATGAAAATGGCAGAAAATTGTGAACTTTTACCGCAAATATCTCTTAACGGAATTTCCCTCTCCGAATTATATTTACAAAGGTCAAGACGCGTCTTTTGTTACCTCTCCCGACATTTTTGGACGTGTATTAACACTTGACTTTGGATAGAAAATATTACCGCCAACGATTTATCTTTTATTTCGATGCGTTACACAGGTTATAACTTTGTGCTCATAACGATATAATTCTTACTCATCACAAATTTCCTTACAATTGTCATTCTATAAGCAGCTCCTCGCAGTTGGACTGCTCGATCCTCTCACTATTCGGGCGGGTGTTGACCGGGACGAATGTAAGCCAAGGCAGCCAGGTCCTGCTCCCCCTTTAGCATAACATCAAAACAGGCCAAATACAGAGGAAAAAAATCATCGCCTAGTCAAATCCTCGGACTTGGTGGTAGGCGGACAGGAGTAGGCCGAACAAATAGACAACTCGACGTTCTGCACTGTCAAAACACCGCACGCCAAAGTACCATGGGATGTCTCCTTATGTCACCTGAGCATAATCTTCACAGTGATGCAAAAATGATCGGAGTTAAAAAGCATGCAGAAATGTTTTTGAAACAATTCTTTTCACTCCCACAACAGCCGGTTCTATCGTACCGGAATGACTCAGATTTTACCATGCTGGTGTTAAAACATCTTGGCGATGAGGGAGTAAGATATTTAACATCCAACGTAGGGGCGTCATAACATCCGATATCACTCCTATCGCCAGTAGTGAATACATTGGTGACGGCCATGCTTCCTTATTATACCGCGAATATACCAGGAAACTACATAGCATCACCACCGCATTAAATGCCATTACCACTCAGGCAGGTGCCGGTCTCAACCAAAGAGGGCATACATACATACTCAGGATACAAACGGGCTATGGCATCGGTGACTTTATGTACAATTCTGCATGCTGTTGACTCGTGAACACCAACGAAGTCCCCGCAGGTCAAAAGTGGGCTTCCCGTTGCATAAAATCGCAACGCACACAAAAGTTGGGTCATAGACGACAATGATCCACTATTAAGAGAAGAAAATCCAATTTAGTAACTTTAAAGTTTACGAAATCACCACAAACCTTTTTGAACTTTCTAGCCGCACTTTTATTTTATCCAACAAAACCTGAACTGTTTCCTTCTGTAGCCGAAATCTCCTATGGAAAGCCTTATTTTTTAGTTTATTGAAGTGGTCACTTCTCCGCAACCGTTCTGTTGAAGAAATCCGTTTCGATATAATCAATAATTTCATCATCGTCATCCGACAGAAGAACTTCGTCAATCATTTTTATTTTATTTATAAAAATTTGTCACACAATTTCCAAATAGTTCGTAATTTTTAATGTAAACAAACATTGATTTTGACAGATGAACCAAGAGTTAAGCCGTGGTTTCCTCGAAAAGCGGTGCCGCTATGTAGCGCTCGCTATATAGCGGTCGCTATGCTTGCCGTAATGAGCGGCACCGCTTTTCTGTAAACTTACATGAACGTATTTCCCACATTCTACCCATTTGATTTTCTATATTTCGAGTTTTTCTTTTTGTTTTTGTGCTTTTATTTTGTGTAAATAATTATTTTTCAAACATTGAAATGTCTTAAAATATTTTTTTTGTAAAAATATTTCAATAATTTGATAGAATTCACACCGCTATGACAATAGCGGTGAGAAAAAACGGTGAAGAACTAGTTTTCACCGTCATGACGGCCGTAATATTACATCCTTGCCGCTATATTACATTACGGTGAACTTCACCGTCTTCTAACTTTACACCTAATTACTTTTACATTGAATTGTTTTTGACAACGTACTCTACCGCTATGTAACGGCCGCTATATAGCGGCACCGCTTTCGAGGAAACCAAAGCTTTAGCAAGTTAACCCTTCAACATCGCTGGGTTAAAAATTTTACAATTTAACTCTGGTTTAACTGCTAACCCTTTGCTGTGCAAGACAAATTATTAGTTTAACCCCGCATGAGACTTTAACTCTGAGTTAAAAAGATAACTCGCAGTCGTGCAAGTGGGCCTTAGTGTCTGTCAGTAAAACATTTACCAATAAATAAAAATGTTTTCTATATTAAATAATAAATGATATTAAATGAAAACTAGTAAGGAAGTCTAAGTTCGGGTGTAACCGAACATTAAATACCTAGTAGTGATCTTTTTTGGTATCCTAATTTACTTAGGTCTATTTTAATACCTGTAAAGGTGTTATAAAAGAACTGATTGTTTTCGATTAAAAACACTTCTGTTGTAAGTGGTAAATTAAAATATCACTAAATAACAAAATAAAAATAGTTTTGCATTGGGCTTATGAAAGGTATGAAAATAAAAAAAATGAAGTTAATATACCTTGTGTGCGAAGCACTACTAGGTATAAAAAGGCAATAGGGTGTTAACTACTTTCCCGTAAATCTTGCTTGTTTGTTATTCGATTTGCATAATTTTTGGCAGGAGTATACTACATACTATTGGGAAGCATCTTACTAACTTTCATTGAAATACCTTCTTGAAATTTCAAGCAATCGCTTTTGAAAATAACAGACCTTTTTCGCTGAAAAGTGGGCGGCGCCACGCCTACTTCAACAAAATCCACAAAATTTTTTACAGTTTGGTTTGCTTAAAAAGCCTATTATGTGTGTAAAATATTATTTATATAACTTATACAATTAGGAAAATATCGCGATTTTAATTTTACAAAGAAATTTTTCAGAACTGTGTTTAAAAAGTGGGCGTGTCCGTTAACCAATTCTGTTTATTTTTACAGCAAAGAGTAAGCTTTATATGTTGAACACTTTCTCCAAATATCGTTTCAATAAATAAATTTTGTGCATTCGACTTTCTTTGCCCACGAACACTTTAGAGGTGAAATAGAAATGATATACAGGTAGTTTAAGCAAAATTATAGCATATTCAATATATCTATGATCCTTTTCAAAATCTTTCGTATAAAATTGGGACCTAACCCGATTTCGCTAATTTTTTTTCGAAATATTGCCTGTATTAATATAAACTAGTATATATCGCCCGTGGTCGAAATTCGACCAATTTAAATTTTCTTCAGCTCCTCTAAAAATAAAACTTTGAAATAAAATACTTATTTTCCTGGCCACAATCCACGTGCGTTAATTTGATCCACAAAGGCTCGAACCAACAAACGAAACATTTGCCAGAAGAAGCAAATTGGTGAGTTGGTACTAAAGTAAAGGTCTTGCCATTTCCACACCACCCATGAGGTAGGCAATTGAAGCATCCTCGGGAATAACTTTCTAAGTGACAAAATTTTAATATTACCAATTTTTTAATTTACTTCTTTCAACTGTTTCTTTAACTTTTACTTTTACATACTTCATATTATCAGTTTTACACCAACATAATGTACATATGTATGCCAATTCACATTACCCTAATATTTCTAGGTGTTTTTGCAGTTATGGCGTGCAAAAATTTTAGAAAATTTGTTCTGTACAATGCAGGAGAGTCAAAATAAATGGCATTTCGCCGAAAGCAACGAAAAAATGTACCGAAATAGTCGGTAACTCTTTAGCTTTGGGGTCAAAGGGTAGAAGTTATAAAAATTGTTGAGTGCTACATCAAAACATGCGGTTCGTTGTCCCTGATAATAATATGCAGGCGGAAGGTCAATACTATAAGCCAGTCAAAATTTATCAACAAAAAACCTATGGCCTTATGTTATTGATTTTGTTAGAAGAACTTCAGAAATTTTAAGTAGAGGACCAGCCCCCATGCACCCAACAACGGTTTTTATAGTGCTTTTGATCCTATCAATCCATGTTTACCAATAAATTCAATATTTCATTATCAACTCATGGCAGTGTTATATGATGCATTTAAACTTCATTTGTACATATATTTTTGTTTATTTATGCCTGCAGATACGTTAATTTGTCATATTTGAGTCAGAATTTTTGAAAACGATCACTAAAAAGGGGTCGGTGTTGTTTTTTAATTTAAATGTGGTTAAAGTGTAGCACGGGAGTATTGAAAGAGATTCCCAAAATATAATTCCAAAAAAAACATATTGTGCGAATTATTGGCATAACTAATTTGTTGACTTTTTTTTTTTTCGTTTTGCTATATCTTATAATCTATTTGCTCAAATGAGATGAAATTTTCACAGTTTTTTTACTATTTTGTAGTAGTTTATAATGCAATTTTTTGTATTGCAAAATCTTTTAAAGTTTTTTATTTATACATTTTTTTTATGCAAATTTTTTGCAAAATGTCGTTCTGGAGCACCAAAAATTCCGAAAAAAATGCAAAATATTCCTTAAGCTTTATGCAATAACATATGGGTCAATTTCAAAAAAAACGTACACAACGAGTTTTTTTTGCTTATTTTTAAAGTTTTTCCAATTCGCCTGTAAGAGTGGCCAATTTATGTAGAAATTGATGAAGAATCCGGTGGGACCTTTAGGCTCTCAAAAAAAATCAATATTTTTGGTTTTTTTTTTAGGTTTTCTATGATTTCTATCTTGAGCGTCACACACCAAATATGTATAAAAAATCGCTGAAAATGGAAAAAATTTGAAATTCAAGTTTACTATGATGTTCTTTTGTTTTTCAAGATTGACTTTAGCGAAAATAACATTTTCGATTGTAAACACAAAATCACGATTCACCTTGATTTTTTTTTTTAAGTGACTAGTTATTTACAAATTTTAAGGTGAACATATGTAAATTATTGTTAAAAAGAGACTTGAACTAAGGGGTTACTTGCAAACTAATAGGCTTGTAACAATGTATTTAAAAAAAACTGCAAATATAAGCGTTTTAAGGAAAAAAAAACTAAGTGTGACCCTCAAGATATTTTGTGAAGATCAAGAGATTTTGTTGCACGTAAACAAGAAATAATGCCAAATTTAAAGTGTAACGAAAAAAAGTTTATTTTTTACAAAAAGTAAATAAAAGAAAACAAAAATTCTTCAAAAAACAAAAATTTTCATACGAAACTAAACATGTACATATTCTTTGATGTCTTTAACAAAATTTTAAAAAAGGAAGTAATTCTTGAAGAAACTTATACACATACGCGCTTTATCGAGCTTTATTTTCTCACGATATTTCCGTGCTCTTTCAGCCGCCGTTAATTTTGTTGTTTTACTCTTGAAAATTAAAAAATAAAATCAAAATTAAGCATTTTAAGCTATGAAGCAATATGTATGAAAAGTGATGCTCATGAAATGTTTGCATATTTTGGTTTTTTCCGTAGGCAATTTATTTCCCAAATTCACAAGTTATAAAAAAATGAGTTGAGACCATGTAAACAATGATTGTCAACTTTAATTTTTTACATTTAATATATTCACTTTTAAAAAAATTAGCGTGACGCTCAAGAATTTTTATCGCGCCCTTACCATGGTGTTCACAAAAACTACGCAAATCCACACTTTTTTTAATAGTTTTTGTTTTCGCTTTTTCACTATTGTAATAATTAAAGTTTGTACTTTTCTTACGTTATTTACTTTATTTAAATGAAAATTGAAAACTGCTAATATTTCTTGATTTATAAAAAAGTGACGCTCAATGCAAATTGTGGGGACAACTGTTCTTTGCAACTCCAAATTCGCACTAATTAATTTTTGACAACTATATCAAATCAAAACAAAAGAAAGATACCCAATAATTCGAAAACTGTTATTAAATGTTGCCCAGTAACTTTTTTCTTGATTTTATTTTATTTTGTTTACTAAAAATTCTAACGGGGGACACCTGCTTTTGTATGAAAGGAGTCAGAGGGAGAAACAAAACACCATACTGAATAAACAAAAAAACAAATATACAAATTTGAGAATTATGTTTTTTTGTTACATATTCCTCGGTGATCACTGTCCCATTTTTGTTTTTTATACCTAGTAGTGCTTCGCACACAAGGTATATTAACTTCATTGGCCTAACGGTAGTATGTAACGGCATAAACGAATCGAGATAGATATTGACTTATATATATCAAAATGTTCAGGAGGAAAAGAGAAATTGATTGAGCCATGTCCGTCCGTCCGTCCGTCCGTCTGTGAACACGATAACTTGAGTAAATCTTGAGATATCTCAATGAAACTTGGTATGCAGGTTCCTTTTTACTTATCTCTGAACGCTATTGAAAATAGGCAAAATCGGTTAAAAGCCACGCCCACTTTCTATATATATAATATTTTCGAAAATACAAAAAGAGTGATTATTCAGTACATAATACACCTATAAGGATAAAATTTGGTGTGCACTTTAGCGTTAAGGCAAAAAATAAATTTTTGAAGAAATTTTTAAAAAGGGGCGTGGCACCGCCCACTTTTGATTAAGTCAAATTTGGAAATATTATTAGTCATAAATCAAAAACCGCTCAAGATAGCAAAATAAAATTCAGCACACATATTTATATTAATACAAGCAATATTTCGAAAAAAAATTATTGAAATCGGGTTAGGTCCACGCCCAATTTTATACGAAAGATTTTGAAAAGGATCATAGATATATTGAATATGCTATAACTTTGCTGAAACTACTTGTATATCATTTCTATTTCACCCCTAAATTGTTCGTGGGCAAAGAAAGTCGAAAGCACAACATTTTTGGAAAATGGGCGTGGCCCCGCCCCTTTATGGGCGATTTTTCCAAAAAACTTTTCATGCCATAACTCCGGTAAAAATTGACTTATTGAAGCGATATTTAGATAAATTGTTCAACACATAAAGCTAACTCTTTGCTGTAAAAATAAACAAAATTGGTGAACGGACACGCCCACTTTTTGAACACAGTTCTAAAAAATTTCTTCGTATAATTAAAATCGCGATATTTCCTTAATTGTATAAGTTATATAAATAAGATTTTACACACATAACAAGCTTTTTAAGCAAAACTGAACTGTATAAAAATTTTGTGGATTTTGGTGAAGTAGGCGTGGCGCCGCCCACTTTTTAGCATAAAAGGTCAGCTTTTTTCAAAAGCAATTGCTTGAAATTTCAAGAAGGTATTTAAATGAAAGTTAGTGAGATGCTTCCCAATAGTATATAGTATACTCCTGCCAAAAATTACGCAAATCAGATAGCAAACACGCAAAATATACGGACAAGTAGTTAACACCCTACTGCCTTTTTATACCTAGTAGTGCTTCGCACACAAGGTATATTAACTTCATTGGCCTAACGGTAGTATGTATCGGCATAAACGAATCGAGATAGATATTGACTTATATATATCAAAATGTTCAGGAGGAGAAGAGAAATTGATTGAGCCATGTCCGTCCGTCCGTCCGTCCGTCCGTCTGTGAACACGATAACTTGAGTAAATCTTGAGATATCTCAATGAAACTTTGTACGCAGGTTCCTTTTTACATATCTCTGAACAGTATTGAAAATAGGCAAAATCGGTTAAAAGCCACGCCCACTTTCTATACATATAATATTTTCGAAAATACAAAGAGTGATTATTCAGTACATAATACACCTATAAGGATAAAATTGGTGTGTACCTTACCGTTAAAGCAAAAAATAAATTTGTGAAGAAATTTTTAAAAAAGGGCGTGGCACCGCCCACTTTTGATTAAGTCAAATTTGGAAATATTATTAATCATAAATCAAAAACCGCTCAAGATAGCAAAATAAAATTCAGCACACATATTTATATTAATACAGGCAATATTTCGAAAAAAAATTAGCGAAATCGGATTAGGTCCACGCCCAATTTTATACGAAAGATTTTGAAAAGGATCATGGATATATTGAATATGCTATAACTTTGCTTAAACTAGCTGTATATCATTTCTATTTCACCTCTAAAGTGTTCGTGGGCAAAGAAAGTCGAAAGCACAAAATTTTTGGAAAATGGGCGTGGCCCCGCCCCTTTATGGGGGATTATTCCACAAAACTTTCCATGCCATAACTCCGGTAAAAATTGATTTATTAAAACGATATTTGAAGAAAGTGTTCAACATATAAAGCTAACTCTTTGCTGAAAAAATAAACAAAATCGGTGAACGGACACGCCCACTTTTTGAACATAGTTCTAAAATATTTCTTCGTAAAATTAAAATCGCGATATTTCCATAATTGTATAAGTTATATAAACAAGATTTTACACACATATTAGCCTTTTTAAACAAAACTAAACTGTAAAAAAATTTTGTGGATTTTGGTGAAGTAGGCGTGGCGCCTCCCACTTTTTAGCATAAAAGCTCTGCTATTTTCAAAAGCGATTGGTTGGAATTTCAAGAATGTATTTCAATGAAATTTTGTGAGATGCTTCCCAATAGTATGTAGTATACTCCTGCCAAAAATTACGCAAATCGAATAACAAACAAGCAAGATTTACGGGCAAGTAGTTAACACCCTACTGCCTTTTTTATACCTAGTAGTGCTTCGCACACAAGGTATATTAACTTCATTGGCCTAACGGTAGTATGTAACGGCATAAACGAATCGAGATAGATATTGACTTATGTATATCAAAATGTTCAGGAGGAAAAGAGAAATTGATTGAGCCATGTCCGTCCGTCCGTCCGTCCGTCTGTGAACACGATAACTTGAGTAAATCTTGAGATATCTCAATGAAACTTGGTATGCAGGTTCCTTTTTACTTATCTCTGAACGCTATTGAAAATAGGCAAAATCGGTTAAAAGCCACGCCCACTTTCTATATATATAATATTTTCGAAAATACAAAAAGAGTGATTATTCAGTACATAATACACCTATAAGGATAAAATTTGGTGTGCACTTTAGCGTTAAGGCAAAAAATAAATTTTTGAAGAAATTTTTAAAAAGGGGCGTGGCACCGCCCACTTTTGATTAAGTCAAATTTGGAAATATTATTAGTCATAAATCAAAAACCGCTCAAGATAGCAAAATAAAATTCAGCACACATATTTATATTAATACAAGCAATATTTCGAAAAAAAATTATTGAAATCGGGTTAGGTCCACGCCCAATTTTATACGAAAGATTTTGAAAAGGATCATAGATATATTGAATATGCTATAACTTTGCTGAAACTACTTGTATATCATTTCTATTTCACCCCTAAATTGTTCGTGGGCAAAGAAAGTCGAAAGCACAACATTTTTGGAAAATGGGCGTGGCCCCGCCCCTTTATGGGCGATTTTTCCAAAAAACTTTTCATGCCATAACTCCGGTAAAAATTGACTTATTGAAGCGATATTTAGATAAATTGTTCAACACATAAAGCTAACTCTTTGCTGTAAAAATAAACAAAATTGGTGAACGGACACGCCCACTTTTTGAACACAGTTCTAAAAAATTTCTTCGTATAATTAAAATCGCGATATTTCCTTAATTGTATAAGTTATATAAATAAGATTTTACACACATAACAAGCTTTTTAAGCAAAACTGAACTGTATAAAAATTTTGTGGATTTTGGTGAAGTAGGCGTGGCGCCGCCCACTTTTTAGCATAAAAGGTCAGCTTTTTTCAAAAGCAATTGCTTGAAATTTCAAGAAGGTATTTAAATGAAAGTTAGTGAGATGCTTCCCAATAGTATATAGTATACTCCTGCCAAAAATTACGCAAATCAGATAGCAAACACGCAAAATATACGGACAAGTAGTTAACACCCTACTGCCTTTTTATACCTAGTAGTGCTTCGCACACAAGGTATATTAACTTCATTGGCCTAACGGTAGTATGTATCGGCATAAACGAATCGAGATAGATATTGACTTATATATATCAAAATGTTCAGGAGGAGAAGAGAAATTGATTGAGCCATGTCCGTCCGTCCGTCCGTCCGTCCGTCTGTGAACACGATAACTTGAGTAAATCTTGAGATATCTCAATGAAACTTTGTACGCAGGTTCCTTTTTACATATCTCTGAACAGTATTGAAAATAGGCAAAATCGGTTAAAAGCCACGCCCACTTTCTATACATATAATATTTTCGAAAATACAAAGAGTGATTATTCAGTACATAATACACCTATAAGGATAAAATTGGTGTGTACCTTACCGTTAAAGCAAAAAATAAATTTGTGAAGAAATTTTTAAAAAAGGGCGTGGCACCGCCCACTTTTGATTAAGTCAAATTTGGAAATATTATTAATCATAAATCAAAAACCGCTCAAGATAGCAAAATAAAATTCAGCACACATATTTATATTAATACAGGCAATATTTCGAAAAAAAATTAGCGAAATCGGATTAGGTCCACGCCCAATTTTATACGAAAGATTTTGAAAAGGATCATGGATATATTGAATATGCTATAACTTTGCTTAAACTAGCTGTATATCATTTCTATTTCACCTCTAAAGTGTTCGTGGGCAAAGAAAGTCGAAAGCACAAAATTTTTGGAAAATGGGCGTGGCCCCGCCCCTTTATGGGGGATTATTCCACAAAACTTTCCATGCCATAACTCCGGTAAAAATTGATTTATTAAAACGATATTTGAAGAAAGTGTTCAACATATAAAGCTAACTCTTTGCTGAAAAAATAAACAAAATCGGTGAACGGACACGCCCACTTTTTGAACATAGTTCTAAAATATTTCTTCGTAAAATTAAAATCGCGATATTTCCATAATTGTATAAGTTATATAAACAAGATTTTACACACATATTAGCCTTTTTAAACAAAACTAAACTGTAAAAAAATTTTGTGGATTTTGGTGAAGTAGGCGTGGCGCCTCCCACTTTTTAGCATAAAAGCTCTGCTATTTTCAAAAGCGATTGGTTGGAATTTCAAGAATGTATTTCAATGAAATTTTGTGAGATGCTTCCCAATAGTATGTAGTATACTCCTGCCAAAAATTACGCAAATCGAATAACAAACAAGCAAGATTTACGGGCAAGTAGTTAACACCCTACTGCCTTTTTTATACCTAGTAGTGCTTCGCACACAAGGTATATTAACTTCATTGGCCTAACGGTAGTATGTAACGGCATAAACGAATCGAGATAGATATTGACTTATGTATATCAAAATGTTCAGGAGGAAAAGAGAAATTGATTGAGCCATGTCCGTCCGTCCGTCCGTCCGTCTGTGAACACGATAACTTGAGTAAATCTTGAGATATCTCAATGAAATTTGGTATGCAGGTTCCTTTTCACTTATCTCGGAGTGCTATTGAAAATAGGCAAAATCGGTTAAAAGCCACGCCCACTTTCTATATATATAATATTTTCGAAAATACAAAAAGAGTGATTATTCAGTACATAATAAACCTATAAGGATAAAATTTGGTGTGCACTTTAGCGTTAAGGCAAAAAATTAATTTTTGAAGAAATTTTTAAAAAGGGGCGTGGCACCGCCCACTTTTGATTAAGTCAAATTTGGAAATATTATTAGTCATAAATCAAAAACCGCTCAAGATAGCAAAATAAAATTCAGCACACATATTTATATTAATACAAGCAATATTTCGAAAAAAAATTATTTAAATCGGGTTAGGTCCACGCCCAATTTTATACGAAAGATTTTGAAAAGGATCATAGATATATTGAATATGCTATAACTTTGCTGAAACTACTTGTGTATCATTTCTATTTCACTTCTAAAGTGTTCGTGGGCAAAGAAAGTCGAAAGCACAAAATTTTTGGAAAATGGGCGTGGCCCCGCCCCTTAATGGGGGATTATTCCAAAAAACTTTTCATGCCATAACTCCGGTAAAAATTGACTTATTGAAGCGATATTTAGAGAAATTGTTCAACATATAAAGCTAACTCTTTGCTGAAAAAATTAACAAAATCGGTGAATGGACACGCCCACTTTTTGAACACAGTTCTAAAAAATTTCTTCGTATAATTAAAATCGCGATATTTCCTTAATTGTATAAGTTATATAAATAAGATTTTACACACATAACAAGCTTTTTAAGCAAAACTGAACTGTATAAAAATTTTGTGGATTTTGGTGAAGTAGGGGTGCGCCGCCCACTTTTTAGCATAAAAGGTCAGCTATTTTCAAAAGCAATTGCTTGAAATTTCAAGAAGGTATTTAAATGAAAGTTAGTGAGATGCTTCCCAATAGTATATAGTATACTCCTGCCAAAAATTACGCAAATCGGATAGCAAACACGCAAAATATACTGACAAGTAATTAACACCCTACTGCCTTTTTTTTATTAATTTTTTCTATTTTCATACCTTTCATGAACATGGGGAAAGCTATTTATATTTTGTTATTTAGTGATAGTTTAATTTCCCACTTACAATAGAAATGTTTTTATCGAAAACAATCAGTTGCCTTTATAACAAATTTTCAGGTATGTATTAAAATAGACCTGAGTAAATTAGGATACCAAAACAGATCACTACTAGGTATTTAATGTTCGGTTACACCCGAACTTAGACTTCCTTACTAGTTTTTTTTTAAATTTGTTTTTTACCTAAAATAGTAGTGTAAAGTGCGGGGACACAAAAATTGCGTTTTTTTTGAAATTGACCCATATACAAATTTCAAAGTGTGCGGATTTTTTGTTCAATAGATACGAAAAAAAAAAAAATAAAAAATGAAAAAAAAAAATAAATAAATAAAATATCAACGAGTCTTGCTACCACACAATACTTTCAGGGCGCTCATAAAATTCAAAGTTTTTGGTTGATATCATATCATATCATCATTGCAAATTACATTTGTATTTTACATAGTGGCCGAATATGACGCTGAAAATCTTATTTTGGAGAAACGTTTTCTCAAAGCTGTGGCAATAAAGAACACGCGAAATTATCACTCTTTTATACCAATTATATATATACATATATATATATATATATATGGCGCGATATACAACAGTTATACGAGTATCATCAACCTCCTAGGATATTTACACTCGGAGAGTTTGCCAAACCACTGCCGAGGGGCGACCCAGTTTTGAAAATACTTTTTCAAACCACTTTTTGATGTAACCTGTACCAGGGCTCGAACCCGGACCTTTGGTGTGGTAGGCCGACAACACTACCTCCACACCACGGTGGCAGCCAATTACCAATTAACGGACGAAAATATGCTTGCCGAATTTATTCAGCATCAGAAGCATTTATTGAGAATCCGATCTTCTGATAAATCCTAAGAAGTTTTATCAATGTGTTTTTTCATTCAAAATGTAATTTTGCAATAAATTGATGTTTGTACCTTTCTTCGCGGTCTTTTGTTATGATATCAAACAAAAACTTTGAATTTTATGAGCGCCCTGAAAGTATTGTGTGGTAGCAAGACTCGTTGATATTTTATTTATTTATTTTTTTCTATCGTATCTATTGAACAAAAAATCCGCACACTTTGAAATTTGTATATGTTATTGCATAAAGCTTAAGGAATATTTTGCTTTTTTTCGGAATTTTTGGTGCTCCAGAACGACATTTTGAAAAAATTTGCATAAAAAAAAATGTATAAATAAAAAACTTTAAAAGATTTTGCAATACAAAAAATTGCATTATAAACTACTACAAAATAGTAAAAAACTGTGAAAATTTCATCTCATTTGAGCAAATAGATTATAAGATATAGCAAAACGAAAAAAAAATGTCAACAAATTAGTTATGCCAATAATTCGCACAATAATTTTTTTTTTTGAATTATATTTTGGGAATCTCTTTCAATACTCCCGTGCTACACTTTAACCACATTTAAATTAAAAAACAAAACCGACCCCTTTTTAGTGATCGCTTTCAAAAATTCTGACTCATTTTTGAAAAATTAGTTTCGAAAATTTTATTTACCCCTTCAAAAGTCCAATTAAAAGCAAAACCTTTAAAATTCCCAAAATATATGATGAAAATACCCATACTCAGTTTTACTCCACTTTCACGGAGTGGCACCAATGACAATTGTTATGAAAAATGTGCATTTTGACAGCGCTCTCTCGAAACGAAGAGTCTCAAATCTATTTATCTATGGTTAATAAAAGGAATGAGGGCAAAAAATTTGAAAATTTGAGCAAGTGTTTCACGCACCGAGTAGAAGAAACCAAATGCGCAGAAATTTTCGGGAGAGAGAATGACGATTTCTCAATTTTTCGGTAACGTTTATAATTGCATGGCTTCCCCTCATAAGTATGTACATATATGAATGTATGTATGTATGTAAAATGAATGAGTTTTAAAATCTTTGAGCTTACAGGATTGCCCATATGCGTGAGCGTGTAAGCTATAATTGTACAATTTTTATACCAAAATGGGTATAAATGTATACTACTTGCAGGACACCTGACTTCGATTCTCGGGATTCTCGGTGAATCGGGATTCTCGGTGAAGACAAAAATGGGAATTGTTTTTTTTTTAATTCTTTTAAAGCAAGGAAAATTATTTAAAATGACGCCAGCAACTACTTATACTTTCCAGCGTCAACTTACAGCTTTGCTCTAATATTTTTCTGGCCAATCTTCAATAAATTAAAAAAAAAATATTATGATAAAAGGTTTTCATATGTTATATGTTTCAAGGCAAATTTGATTTATAAAAAAAAAAAAAACTTAAGCTGCCCCGAACCCGTGCTTGATCGTGTTAACGCACGCATCAGAGCCGGCACCCTTACCACCTGCGCCACTGCTGTATCATGTATATCATTTCTGTTGTGAATCAGAGACTTTATCTACTGGGTTGTAGATGTCGCTGAGGGTAGTGGTGAAATTCTTGCACAAGGCGCGCGTCCATCTAGCGTACAATGAAACAGCCAGATACTGTAGCTTTGGTAAAAGCTTTTATATATGTTGTGCTGTTGGAGATTACAAAATAGCTGGAGAGTTTTGGAAAGTTTGTAGGCTTCTTTTTTGTTTAATAACAAATAAACAAAGCATAACGAGACAGTAGAAATAGTCCATACCAAGATGGCAATATAACTTTTATAGGGATCTATCTATAAATACTATATGAAGTTGGGTTGCGAAAATTTCTATGGGGAGAGTGTTAGCCTATTAATATATAGATATGTGTGCTCAATTTCGTTTTGCTATCTTGAGCGGTTTTTGATTTATGATTAATTATATTTCCAAACTTGACTATATCAAAAGTGGACCACGCCCCTTTTTTAAAAATTTCTTCAAAAATGTATTTGTTGCCTTAACGCTAACGTACGCACCGAATTTTATCCTTATCGGTGTATTATTTACTGAATAATCACTCTTTTTGTATTTTCGAAAATATTATATATATAGAAAGTGGGCGTGGCTTTTAACCGATTTGGACTATTTTCAATAGTGCTCTGAGATAAGTGAAAAGGAACCTGCATACCAAATTTCATTGAGATATCTCAAGATTTACTCAAGCTATCGTGTTCACAGACGGACGGACAGACGGACGGACATGGCTCAATCAATTTCTCTTTTCCTCCTGAACATTTTGATATATACAAGTCAATATCTATCTCGATTCGTTTATGCCATTACATACTACCGTTAGGCGAATGAAGTTAATATACCTTGTGTGCGAAGCACTACTAGGTATAAAAACATTATAAGTAGCGCTAAGTTTTCATGAGTGGGTCAAATTGACCCAAAACACTAAGAGTGTGATTTTTTTCTAACGTAGCTGAAGGGTTAAGTTTTATGAACATAAAAAAAATATGGGGCCACCTTTGGCACGAATGCCGTCACCGCCGGCGGCAACGATAGAAACAAATGTATCATCTCAAAATCATGATCCAATAATACAGGTCGTGTTGAAAGACCAGCTGATTTTTATTTTTTTTTCTAATTTTGGTAATCCACATATTTTTCAGTGCGATTTTGACTATAAACTCACAAATTACAGAAAAAAAATGCATTGAAAATTTTTGTGTGTCTGTATGTTTGTCGTGCTAATACGACCTGTTATAGTTGGATCATGCGCAAAAAAATGCCGGGAGAAAATTCGTTTTGATTTTGATTGTGTTCATGTAACTAGTATGTTCTCTTTTGACAAAGCGGTGTTTGCAGCAATTATTTCGTAGCCTTTTCTTTTTGTGTTGCAAGCATGGCCCAATTATACTGGCCGTCTCGTTACGGCAACAACAAAAATTGCCATGTATTTTGTTAGTGCTTTTTGGTAAATGATTGTCATATTTTACTGTCAAAATCATTATTCGCTGTATTCGCCTTGTCATGCGCGGATCGAGAAAATATTTTCGGAGGGGGTACACATTTTTCCCATTTTGAGTGTAAACTAGAAATTACAAAATTGCAGTTTAATTTCCTCCAGTGGGGAAGCAAAATCTGAATTCGCCAGCAAACGTAACAGCCCTACAAGCATTTCAGTAAATATTTAAAAAATAGTTTAAAGTAAACCATGGCACAAGAAAATCAGGGGCCCCCAATAAAAGGCGCATTCTTCTGGTAGTGAACCGGAGATAGATAAAAAAAATTACATGCAAATGCAACAATAACAACTTGAGCCAGATAAAGCCACATAGAACTCTGGTTCACGCTGTGTTTAATTGGTTTTTTTGTGTCAACTTGGCAGCACTTGCGCATTAAATGTCAGCATTGCCACAATTCCCAACAATCACTCCATCAATTTGTACGGACAGCCGTTGGAAAAGCAACAACAAGAAACAATAAATCAAAATTTGTCCAACAATGATAGTACTCCTGCCAACTTGCCATCGACCACCAAAAAGTTTTCACTTATTTTCACCCTCTGTTGGTTTGTTTCTCTTCTTCTTGCTGTAAAAAGTGACGTTTTCTGTCAATGCTGCCAACTCACATAACCATGAACCGGACTGTTTCCGTGAGAATGGAGCGTGAGCCAGAGCGACAACTACCAGAAGAATGCGCCTAATGATTAATTTTGTATTTTTAATGTCAAAACGCAAAGGCTTACTCCTATCGTAGAACAGTTTCAAGTACATGAATGAGTATGTCTCTTAATGCTCAACCGAAATGTACAATGATTGAAAAAAGTTTAACAACTTAATCATTACTTCTGAGTTTTTTTTTTTTGATTAAGCGTAATGATAACTTTTTGACCTTTTTTTTTTTTGATCAAACATAAAACTTACCCTTGAGTTTTATATTTTTGCTCGACAGTAAACGTCATTGTTTGAGTGGTATTTTTTAGTTCAAGGAAAAAAATTAAGTTCCGAAATTATGTTTTTTTCGCGGATCAAAAAACTCAGAAGGCCGCTGCACCTTTATGGAAAGTATTTGGTCATAAATATTGGTTGGTAAAGAATAGAAAAAAAATTTTATATATATTTTTTAATGTGTTTTTTTTTAATGTTGCCATATGGCAACAATTGCCTTGTACGGTTAAGAAAAACAGTGGTATTTTCGTTTGAGCATACACCTTTATTAGTTTATTTTTAAATTGATTAACATAAAAATTTAAAAGTTCATACAACTAAAAAGTCTTAAAAAAACACAAAACAATACTTCATTGCTTAAAATACATAAAGATGACAGATATTTACAAAGTATTTATTCGTTACAGTGATATTCCTTGAAGCAATCCCGATCCCGGCTAGGTAGACATAGCTGAACTTGACATTTTGCGCATTTATGTATATCTGGAAAACCCTGAACATCCTTTTAATTTGCATCTACTTTTGTTCCCCGTGTACTCGACCCAATGCTGATTTCCATCATACCGGACGGAAACTGATGGTGCCGTTTCATACCTTTTGAATGAAGTCGAAGGACTGCATATGTTTTCGTTCGATGATGATGGCCGTCCACGTTTGCGAGAGCTTGCTTGCTGATTTGACTGTGCTAAAATTCCATTAGCAATGTCGTTGCGGAACTCAAGGAGATCCATTTGTTTCTGCTTATGTCCCTTATTATTGCTCTCATGATCCTTCCTGTACTCTAACCAGGAATTACACCCGGCCAGGTCAATGAAGTGGTCAAATATTTTAAGAGTACATTTTTTCGATCGTATTGATATCCTATACAATGAAAGAAGAAAGTCAATTTTATCAAATCCTCCCATGTTTTTATTGTACACTGCGACAATATTTGGTTGCACTATTTCCACTTTTTCCTTTTTTTCAACTAAAAATCTTTGCACTTTTCTTAGCGGCTCTTCGTTATATATAGATGAAATTAACCTCCGTCAAGCCATCTTATGACATAAAGGTTGTCTTCCCTTTCAATTCGGTAATCGAAACGTTATACCTCTACTTTCTTTCTTTAGTTCCTTTTCGGATTTCAAAGGCACATTACTAAGCCTTTTTGCTCTTATTGTACCCGTTGCCCAAATACCTTTTTTTTGTAAATACAGTATCAAATTAAGCGTAGAAAAGTAATTATCAAAAAATAGCTTATAGTTTTTATTTTCGGAAATTGTTCGGGTAAGATGAATTACAATATCGGAGCAAAATCCTAGTTTTGGCCCGGAAAGACTAGTATTTCTTCCCTGATATATTTCAAAATCATATAACATGCCATTTGAGCTACAAAGACAGAATAATTTTATGCCCCATTTTATTGGTTTCTTGAGCATGTATTGTCTTAGTGCGGTTTTACCCTTAAAAGATAACATCATTTCATCCACACCAAGATTCTCTTCTCTGAGGATGCTAAACAATTTTTTAGTTAACATGTTTATTAGAGGGCGAACTCTGAACAGTATATCGTTACCAGGAGCACTAGTTGTAAATTTCAAATTGTTTCTCAGAGAATGAAACCTAGCTCTTGTCATGTTTTGGCGAAACGCTGGAATATCTGTAGGTGCTGCCCAATACATGATCAATCTAGGATAGCCAATTGTTCCAACCATAATCTCTAAACCTAAAAACTTAAGAAGTTCAGCTATAGTCAAATTAAGTGATCTACCATCTTTTAGATGAGAAACCTGGTTTGTTGCCTGGACTACTTCCTCTAAAAAATCTTGGGTGAAGTACTCTAGAAAGTACTGCACTGGGAGTTTCACATTGTTATTTGAAACCGACTCCGAATACACAGCATCAGGAGTAGTCCATGAAGCGTTCTTCCATCGAAAGTCTTTAGCTTGTTTTGAATGATATGTTGAAGTCCCAGGCTCTGAGTTGGCCCCATTTTCATCCAAAACCAGTTCGCCATCACATTCACTGTAAATATTTCCCAAACTTATATCATACGGACCTTCTCGAGAAAGCTCCTCCATCATGAAGGTTTCATTTTTATCCAAAGCCTCGAATAAATCATCTAGATTTCTTCCCCTTCCGAATCCTCCAAGTCTGACAGATCAGAGTCTTCAAAATTCTCCAAAATCTTTTCTATCACTTCATCATTAATTTTCCTTGACATATTGAAAAATTATTAGGAGCAAACAGAAAAACGTCTTTACGCTATCAATTTCAATCGCAAATAAATTTTCTGCGCAATCTAATACAAATGAACACCTTAGAGAGAATTTGTTGCCATATGGCAACAAGGTTAGTTTAAAAAATCAGTATAGCTTTTAAAGCTGGGAGTGAAAAAAAATGTGTATGCCCAAGCCTAGATAAGACATTTTTCTACGAAATTGATAAAAAAGAATTTAAAAATATTGCTCAGAATAATTTATATAAATAAATTTATAAGTGACTAATTTTAGATCAAAGTGCAAAGTACCAGAAGGCCTTCCTTTAAAATTAAATATTGGTGGTGTTTACCGGACAAAGATTATTTTTTTAATTTCGATTTTTTACCAAAACTTCAATCTTCAATAATATGTAAGAAATAAGTTGATAGCTTATACGTGGGAGAACCGACGACCATTTGAAATTGGATGTTGCCATATGGCAACAATATCTCGAAAGGGTTAACATTCAAACTGTTTGTAAAGCACGACTTTGGCTACATTCACGAAAAAATAAAAAATAAAAAATATGACTTAACCAAAATTAGCTTGCTTTTGGTTAAAGAATAGTTAACTCGTTTTCAAAGAGACAACACAATTTATGTTAAGTGGTGACAATAGTGGTAACCAGAATGAAAACGACAAGCGGCATCTGTCAAATTATTTTTACACGTGTTCTTATGGGGAGGAATTTTTTGAACACTACGCGACAAAGCGGCAATCAATCACAGATGCCGCTGTCGCCAGATTAAATCTAATTCTATTTTGACAAGCGGCAGATGGTGGCGTTTGGTTTTTTTGACAATAAAAACGAAAGGAAGAGTAAATAACTCGTAAAATAAGTTATAATTATTACAGAATATGTTACTTTCGCACTTTTTACAACATTTTTTGCTACTTTTCAAGATGATTCGCACCTGTCGCCCCTGCTCTCATTATAATCATGTCGCCAATGCTTGACGGCAAATATCGTCAAGCTTTAGTTTTTCGTCGTTGTCGTTCGCCGCCGTCGTGTTCATTGTGGACGGGCCTAATGGCGGTGATGAAGAAGAAGTGAAACTACCTTTATATATTTGTACCATGAAGTAAACTTGCTACAATAAGCAATATGTTGGCTGAATTGGTTTAAGTTGCAGCATTCAATGTATAATTACTGGTTTGAATAATGGTTTGGAAAAAAGGCTTATAAAAAGTTTTTTCTTTTGAAACTTTTTTGAAGGCTTACACTAATGAGCTTTTTTTATCGACGTGCCGTTCCAACTAAAAAATCTTTATTTCCAAACGTTTTATAAATGAAAAATATTAATATTTTGGAAAGTTCTTAAAACATTTAATTTAAGGTTACTTTGTATATTTTTGACAATAATTTTGGCCTAAATGCAGTATAGTACAACCGTATACTTCTTTTCGGGGGAAACAACAAGAGCTATCAAGGGTCAAAGTATTAGGGGTATAAAGCGGTTTTTAAAATGAACATTTATCGAAAACCAATGAATGGATTTTTAAAATTTTGGTATCTTTTGAATAGGTAATTTAATTATCTTGTATTCGATATACAACGTCTTGAGTATCTATCCTGTTAAGTTGGTAATACTTGCCATCGAAAGTCAACTCTTAATACACGTCCAAAAATCTCTCGAGGGGAAATCTGATCCGAATCACAATTTTCTGTCATTTTCAGTGGTTGTTGTAAAGGCACACTAGGCTGAGCCAAAAAAGTGAAAAGGTGTGCGTACCGTGGCACGTTGCCATGGCGTGGTTGTCCGGTCAGGCGATGTCGACCTTGAAATCATAAACATATACATAACTCCTGTCACCTGCTTTCCCAGGGATTACCACCCCGACTCAGGGGCGAGAATAGCGTCATCCTTGGTGACTTCAACGCACACCATGACTTGTGGCACTCCAGCTTGCAGGCCGATGGTGAGGGGCAGGAGCTGGCTGACCAAATAGATGATTCGACGTTCTGCACGGTAAATGGGGATGCCCCCACTAGAGTGGCGGTAAACTGATCTAGCTCGCCTGACATCACCATAGTCAGCGCAGGCCTTATAAACTGGGTTGATTGGCGACCGATGCTGACGCTTGCTTCAGACCACCTACCCATAGTGCTCTCTATCGATCGCCCCACCGACTTTGTCACCGCTGAGAATCGCACGTACACCAACTTCAATAAAGCCGACTGGGAGGGTTATTCACCTCCAAAGAGAGCGCCTTCGCCGCTTCATTCTTCCCCGCACAGGCAGCGGCCCTGGAAAATGACCGTGACCATATTAGACGCCTGGACCCTACGGATCCTCAAAAAAAGGATTTTAATGCGGAAATCAAACTCTTAGTAGATAAACACAAACGCGCTAAGTGGGAAGAGCACCTAAGGTCTTGCAACCTCTCGGCTGGAGTTGGCAAATTGTGGTCGACGGTGAAATCTTTGTCCAACCCGACTAAACCTAACGACAAAATATCCATCGCCTTCGGTGATAAGGCTTCTGGAAGCGCATAAACACAAAAACAATGGTGCTATCATGCGAGATCTCGGAAACTAGAATCAATCTTGAAAAACTGAATGCAGATTCGAATTGACCATATCAAATATAGTTAAGAATCGCTCTTATCTGCTCAGATCCAAAAGTTGACCTGAATTTGTAAACTTGTGTAATAATCAACGGTTTACTTTTTCTTCAATTTAAGTAATAATTCAAAATCAGCAGAGCCAAATTTTACGCATAATTCGGTGGTCAGCTGAAGTCAACACAATTTGTCTCCTTTTTCTTCAATTCAATAATTCAGAATCAGCAGAACCAATTTTTTACTTCGGTGGTCGGTTGAATGAATGTGTTAAATATGCGTTTTCACATGCAGATGGCTCCGAAGATTAACTAACGTATACTATCATGCTTTAATCCACTAATGTGGTGAAGTGCGTTTCAACATGCAAATGGCGCCAAAGGTTGTCTAATGAACAGCATGCTATAATCCACTACTTCCTATACTATCTGTGGCAATAAGGCTAAACGACCAAACTCAAGAAAGGACGATAAATGGGATTTATGAAATTAAGCAATATTTTTGATTTTTTTTTTTTCGTATAATGCATTGTTAGCCTAATGATGATGAAAATTGCAAAACCCAAGCTCAACTGCAAGTTAGTTCAAAATCCAAAGCAAAATCTCTGGAATTGAAACTTTTCAAATATCTCTACCCGTGCGCCACCTATCGGAATTATTTTTTTGTTATATTGCGTGAGGGCAGAAAACTAAACGATGATGAAAACTTCAAGATTCTACCTTAACGGGAAGCTGTTGAAGAACGAATTAATCGACACCGAAAACAGACCTTCACATTTCTTAAATAGAGCCACTCACGCGCCACCTAGCGTCCGTTTTTTTTTGAACAATTGGAAATTGATTAAGTAACACACACGTAATCACGTACCAGCAAATCGGTCCATAATTACGATTTTGAGTTTTTATTACCACGATCTCAGCCCCACCTAGCGGATTTTTTTCCAAACTATTTATTTTCATTGTAGTAATACATGTTCCGAATTTCATCCAAATCGGACCATAAATGCGAATTTTGGAAACATAGCGACCCACGCGCCACCTATCGTAATTTTTTTTTTTGCATAATATTGCATTGTCATCGGGACCTGAAGTATGGTGAAATTTTCAAGACCACAGCTCAACAGGAAGTTGGTTTAAATAGAATGCAAAAATCCGCGGCCAGATACGACGAAATCGACCTAACAAAAACATTTTAATTATTCGGTACATAATAACATAAAATACGAACCGCTAAACTATAAACTGAAAATCTATGATTATACGGCTACATCCAAAAGCCAAACGAAAATATTGGTGAACGTGAGATACCAGTGAACGCTAAAGTAGGTGAACGTGAAACACCTAAATCGGTTAAATGCTACAATTGTTTAAAAATGGGACATATCTATTTCAATAAATTGTTCAGAACCGCAACGTGTCGAAAGATGTGGAACTTGGAAACGTACCGGTCATAAATCAGCAAACTGTAAGCAAGCAAAAGCAAAACCCAAATCAAATACGACAGTGAATAAAATAAACGATGTAATTAACGATACTAACTTGACAAAAGTAATCAAAGTAAATAATTACGAAACAAAAACTATCATCGACTCTGGTAGTACGTCTTCGTCATCCGTCATTCTATAACCGAAAAAGTTGGCACACTTATAGAATGTACACGCGTTTTAAGAGGATTCGCAGGCGGTGAATACATGTGTAAAGCGAAAATTTCTGTTGTACTTGAAATTGACAAAAACCATAACCAAGCCGTATTACTAGTGGTGAACGATGATCACATTGATGAATAATTACCCCGAATGAACGAACGGAATTGAAATCTATTATTGAACCACACCGTGATATATTTTCTGAGACAGCATCTGACCTAGGTACGTGCGCAGTCTCAAAAATGAACATCGAATTAGCCAACGATAAGCCAATAAATTTAAAACAATATAGACTGCCGTTCGCTAAACGTAAAATAGTATCTGATATTGTATCGGAACTACTGACAAACGGTGTAACCGTCATTCGGAATCACCTTACTCATCGCCGGACGTGTTAGTTGAAAAATCCAATGGGGAATCACGCTGATGCGTGGACTATAGAGCTCTAAATAAAGTAACAGTAAAACCCCCATATCCCATGCCAATAACGCGCAACTATCGGGAAATAGTTATTTTACGACATTGGACTTACGGATGGGATATCACCAAATAGAGATTGAATACAATAGAACAAGTAATGAAAGTAATGAATAAGATAAGTGCGAAAATGGGTGCGGGTGAAATACTCGCATACTTGTATGACGTCATAATTCAAGCAAAACTGTTAAAGAAGGTTTATCACGTCTTACAAAATGCTTAAATATTTTACGAGCAAATGGTTTAACACTACTCTTTTCAAAATGTAACTTTTTAGTATACCTATGCGCGTTACATATAAGCGTTCAGCATTATTAATAAATAAAAAGACATCGGAATGTCAAAGAATATTGAAATAGTGCAATACAAATTGTTTTGTTCAAATTTCCCACAAATTCCCCATAAATACAAGTGAAAATCTCAAAAATGCAACACCTTGTAGAACAACAGCACTGTTTGCGGGGTCAACATTGCCTCAAAATTTTCAGATAGCCGAATGACAGAATAGAAGAGAATTTCGAGCGAGGCAACTGACAGCTTACTTCACCTTGTTGATTACACTATGGATATCACCATAGTAATTACGCCATGGTTACAAGCTTTAACAAACTTCAAAAACCGAAATGACGCTTTTCAAAAATATTTTTTTTCAATATACGATTTTTATGAAGCTTGCGGATCTCCAAATCAATAAAAACTATGTTATTTAGTTCCAAAGAATGCTTTAGTATCAAGTGAAACAAATATTTTGCAACAGTTCAAAACGATTTTCGTCATTAAGTTTCTATTATTTGCATAAGTTTAAAGTTTCAATTTTGACTACATTTCTTTGGTGTCAGTGGTTTAATTATTATTTTTTTCTCAAATATTATGTTTATTGCAGAACTATATTATATATGGATTGGATAGCGGATATACAATTTGTAGTGCAGCGAAGACAATTCAAAATCCAGAAACGCTTGCATTGCAGGGAAACTCAAGTGCTCCTTTAAATCAGGCTATAGATAGGTCAGTATCCTCAGCAATTATTTCCGACTCCAGAATATGCAATGCGAGCAGATCTCCCGATATCATCGGTATATCGCCGAACACATACATTCCAATGACGACAAGTGACGCAATAAGTAATCAAGTACGTTTGAGCGGCATACCGCCCCCAAACATTGTGATTGGAGATGAGAGACAATATAAAAGTCCTTCAATAAATTCCGGTAAGTTTATGCATTTGTTGCTGAAGGTTCTCATTAGAGTTAAGGGGCGCACAGAGGCATTGCAGGTCCCGGGACAAAAATGTATGGGGCCCCCTTCCTGGAACTTTTGTAGACGGTGATACACCTGACTATTCGGGACATGGCTGGCAGACTAGGGGATACTAATTTTAAGTATATCAGTATATAATTATATTAGAATAATTTGAGCACGCCTCACGGCCGCCTAACCATTAGCATTTAAATATGCTTAGGGACAGACAAAGGTTGTAAATTTTCTCTTGAAAAAAAAAAATTAATAATAATAATGCAGAAGATTTTGTCCCAGGAAGAACTTAATAAAAAATTTCGTCAAGAATTCGACAAAATTTTCCAACGGTGCATAGACACCTTTGCAAAAGCTAGGGATCAGATTCTTGAAAATCAGAAATCATCTGAAAAAAAGGTCCAAAACCGAATTCATTAGAAGAATATCGGCGGAGGAAAAAAATTAATAAGGAAGAAATTCCAAGAATCCCCGCTCATACAATAATCCATAGAAGGAAAAGAGCAGGTAAACAAGTTAGGAAAAATAAAGAAATAGACGAAACCTACAGGAACTAAATTTAACCACAGATAATAAAGATAGGTTAAAATTAAAACAGAAAGTTAAGGAATTAAGAAATAAAATAAAAATAAAAGTAAGTTGAGTAAATTTGAATTAAGCTATTACAAAAAGTATTCCTCATGGATGATGCATTGCCCGACAATCTTGACTACAACAAAATAAATTATATCGTTGATAATTTAGAGCGTGAAAACGCCAATGAAATACGTACATAGGTCAAGATCTCGTGACAAAGGAAGTAATAGAAGCTATCTAAACTGGCTGAAACAACATTGGCTTCACATAGGAATGGGTAGAAAACCCACAATGAAAGATGTTCTATACCCTACTACATTAATAGAAGAAACAATAAGAATGATTAATTTAGCAGACCTAAATAGATACTAAGCAAAATTTCGTAGCAAGCTAAATAAAGACCTTTTTTCTCCTATAAATAAATGATAAAAAGTATAAAAAAATATAATAAAATTGTATTAATAGAAAATGACCTCATGGTGGAAAATTGCTTTAAATAGCATTTTTATAGGAAAAACAGGGTACGAGGTAGGCAAAGAAAGTTCAGCAGATCACAAATCTGAAGATAGATTAGTGAAATACGAACCACATCCTATTATTGAACAGAAGGAAGAGCATGTTTAGCTACATGTTTAATTGTCGCAGTTGCAATTTTAATCAAAAATTATATAAAGAATAAATTAAGACTTTTGAACAATGTACAACAACGCGTCTAAACACAAAGTTTATAAACTAAGAAATGATTAAATGGCAAGAAATATATAATAATAATAATAATAAACCCAACGGATTAGCCACCATTCCGCCCAACCGACACGAGGGGCGCATCATCATAACGCACGGATCAAATTTGCCGAGTGTTTGAAAGGCGGAGGTTTGTTAAGCGTCGAGACCTCAAACTGTTCAGCTACAGAGAAACTTCATCAGCTGAATAAGGTGTATACATAAGAGATTAAAATACATAAACATAAACAAAATAATTAGTTGAGAGAGGAAAGAATAGATTTTTTTATTATAAAAAGCGAGTCCGAAGTATCAAAATTACAAGAGTGAGAGTTATATTTTTCACATAAACACTGAAAAGGTTCGTGCTATTGAGAATTGGTTCTACATTGCTTCAAAAAAATAGGTTTGAAATGTCTTGAAGCTCGGGAGGGAATATTAAATTTAACTTCATTTAAAAGAAATGGACTTGAAATATGTCCGTTTATTAATTTTACCATAAAAATTACACCAAGCATTTCCCTGCGACTAGAAAGAGTTGGGAGATCGATAAGTTTTAACCGACCACTATAAGGTGTGGTCTTCCCATTGTAGGTTTCTCAAGGCAAAAAGTAGGAACTGTTTTTGAATTGATTCTAGCTTGTCTATATTAACGTGACAACGCGGACTCTACACAATCGAGCCATACTCCAATATCGGTCTAACCAAGGTAGTAAAAAGAGTTTTAGTAACATAAGGTCACTAAATTCTTTTGACCACCTTTTCACAAAAACTAAAACACCTCCAGCCTTATTGACTCAATATGCGGACTGTAGCTAAGTTTGCAGTTCATCGTTACGCCTAAGTCAACAAAAACATTAACATTTTCAATACTGTGGCTATTAATTGCATAAGAAGCTGGCTGTATACCTCTACGTGAAAAACACATAAATTTACATTTATTTAATTTTAGCGGCATATAGTTTACATTGCACCACGTAACTAAGTACTCTAAATCCATTTGAAGCAAATACCGCGGACGCATATGACTTAAATAGTTTTACAGCGTCAGCATACATCAAGATATTTGAATACTTTATTGTTGTACATTTATGAAAATCAAAAACAGAACCGGGCCAAGATGGCTGCCCTGAGGAACACCAGAGGATACATCGATAATGTTAGGAACGGAGTCTTTAAAAATTACTCTTTAAAATCTGTGTAAATGACGTCGGTGTTGAGATTATCTCTAAATCCATTCGACACGTGGGCTGTGAATTCAAGTAAGTTAGTTGTTGTTGATTTTCCTTGCAAAATCCATGCTGGGAGTTCGCAATTAATGTTGCGATTGCAAAGGTTAGGCAATTAGTAACAATAGCTTCAAATAATTTGGGAATAGCCGAGAGTTTTGCAATACCACGATAGTTTTCTATCGATGACCTACTGCCATTTTTATAAACAGGTATAAGGAAATACTCTTTCCATGAAGCCGGGAAAACGCCACACTGTAAAGAAAGATTAAACAGTTCGGTCAACGGTTGGTATATGTGTTCAGCACACTTTTTAAGAAAGCATGTCGGTATTTTAAAGAGTAATTTTTAAAGACTCCGTTCCTAACATTATCGATGTATCCTCTGGTGTTCCTCAGGGCAGCCATCTTGGCCCGGTTCTGTTTTTGATTTTCATAAATGTACAACAATAAAGTATTCAAATATCTTGATGTATGCTGACGCCAGCTTCCTATACAATTAACAATTATAGTCTTGAGCAAATGTATGATTTTGTTGACCTTGGGGTTACTATGGACTACAAACTCAGTTTTAACTGCCACATTAACGTAACAGTCAATAAAGCTAGAGGCGTTCTAGCATTTGTTAAACGATGGTCTAAAGAATTTAGCGACCCTTATGTAACTAAAACTCTCTTTACTACATTAGTCAGACCGATACTTGAATACGGTTCTATAATTTGGAGCCCGCGTTACCAGGTCCACGTGGACCGCTTAGAATCAGTTCAAAAACAATTTTTACTATTTGCCTTAAGAGATCTTCACTGGGATCCGTTGTATAATTTGCCATCCTATACGAGTCGCTTAAAACTTATTAATCTTCACAGCCTTTCTAGTCGGAGGGAAATGCTTGGAATTGTTTTCATGATTAAATTACTAAATGGTTCAATCACAAGCCCGTTTCTTTTGAGCGAAGTGAACTTCAATGTACCTTCTCGTCCATCAAGACATTTTAAACCCCTTATCTTGAAACAGTGCCGAACTAATTTTGAATTAAATGAGCCTTTTCGTTGTTTGTGTCAAGATAATAACTCTCATTCTGGTACGTTTGATATTTCAGACTCACTATGCAGCATAAAAAAGTCAATTCTTTCTATCCTAAATACATAGCAACATTTTGCTCCTTTGATTCTTATCTCTATTCTTTACAATAACTATTCGCTGTCAACTATTTATTAATTGTGTCATCTATTTTTTATCTACCTTACTTAGCTGATGAGGTTTTCTCTGTAGCTGAGCAGTTTTAGATCTCGACGATTAACAAACCAAAGCCTTTCAAAGACTCGGCACGAAAGAACAATCCGTGCGTCATGCGGATGCGCCCCTCGCGCCGGTCGGGCGGGATATGGTGGGTAATCCGTTGGGCATTATTATTATTATTATTAAATAAGGACCATGTTTAAATGATTCCATCAAGGTCTTGAGATGTAATAAAACATCTTCCGAGTTTAAATTAGGAACATGGATTGAATGACTTGAATGTGGTTGATATGGATAGTTGTTAGGTGGTGAATTGATTGCAATAGAATAATTAGACTTAAAGAATTGAGCAAATAAATTGGCTATCTCTAGGTTGTTGCTGGAGATGCCATCCCTGAATTTCATCGTTGAAGGAAACAATTTTACTTGACGTTTAAGTTTACAAAACCATAAAATGATTTTGGGTTGCAAAAAATTTGCTTTTTCATTTTGCAAATATAATCTCTATAACACTTTTTATTTAGTTCTAAATATCTATGACGTATAATAGAATACTGTATATAATCTGAATGTAAACCCGTTTTCTTGTACATTTTGAAAAGACGCGACTTTTTATTTTTTAATGCTTTTAGCTCTTTAGTAAACCAGGCCTAAACACAGTTTCGCTTAGGTATATACTTTTCGAAAAGATTATAAATAGTATTATTAAAGTATAAAACGCAAAGCTCAACATCCTCACTTTTGGCTTTCGCAAAATCCAATTTTATATTAAAGGTGCAAGGTTTCTTAATGCACTTCCGCTCATTGCTTATGGTTTCGTAGACTATCTCCAGAGGGGGATGGTAAACATCTTCAGGTAACACTAGAGGATCGCACCTATTTATAAAGAATTTAGACAGGTCATCGACGAAGACCAAAAACTCATTGTTACTAAGCCTAGCCGAGATAGGCACAATACTATTATTAATTTTGCTCCACGAGATGTATGGAAGATTAAAGTCCCACAAAACAAGAAACGAATCGGACGTTTTTAACATAGAATGAACACCATTTAAAAGAGAAATGTGGTGCATATACACAGATAAATCAGATGACGGTGGAATGTAGCAAACAGCAATATAAATATATCCGCTGCCTAACAGGACTCGAATGCACTTAAACTCAATGTTTTCAATGTTCTTCAGATGGTATTGAAGATCTTACAGCCACCAAGACGCCACCACCGGTTCTGTTCAAGCGATCCTTTCTTTACGTTTGATATCCGTCGCAAAAAATTTCCGAATCAAAGACATGCGGTTTTAACCAAGTTTCGGTGAAGTCAATAATATTGTAGTTACAATTGATCGTTTTGAGATCGGTATTCTGATCGATATTCTGACTAGGGACCTTCGTTGAATTTGGGGCATTCGGCTTAAACAAAAATTCCCGAACCAAAGCCCCAGGTGGCCAGAAAGAGCTATCCAAAATTGCATCAAAATCGGACTGAAAAACATCAATCCTAAATGATGATACGGTTCTATCGTAATTAAATTTAAACTTATTTATTATCATACCGTCAGCTTTAATTTTACATTTAACTTAACTTAAGATCTAAGGTCATCAACGGACGTGTCCTTCTCGAACCTGGACACAAAGACAGACTTTTTCGCAGGGACCACAACCAGCTTCTTGAGTGTTGGTTGACTCGACATAGAACGGGTCTGAACAGCAAGGTTTCTTTTAGGAGCCTTGGAAGTGGAAGGAGCCAAGGCTTCCGGACCCGGCGAAGCCAAGTTAATCAACTCAAATGTTTTAGGTGCAGGAATAATCTGGGTGGGGGCTGGACTTACAGCAATAGGCAAACTATGCAAACTACCACAATTAATACCTTTCTCCTTAACAGCTGAAGAGCCGTCCAAACACTTAAATGACTTGAACAAGTCATCGTAATGTTTGAACTTCTCTGTTATGCTGCAAATTTCTTTGCCTATTTCAGAGAAAGCGTTACGAGTTTCCTTAAAAAGTCTAAAGAGGTCTACATCAGTGGATCTGCACTTTAAGCAGGGTACACCCGTCTTCCCATCATTGATAAAATTCGCAACTCTGCCCGTCAAACCAGCACATTTAATATGGGCGAGCCCATCACAGAGCCAGCAAGACAAGTAGGAATATATATGTAACGAAAAGAAAATAAGATATAAAATTGAAGAAACGAAAACGTTAGTTTAAGAAAAGAAAGAAATTAGTTAAAATAAAAGCTGTTACTAAAAGTTTGAAAAGCAGGTTAACAAAATGCAACACTAAAAGTTTGGAGCGAACAGTTTGAGAGTCACTGGTTCTGACACTTCACAAACCACGCACACAGCTGTGATAAAAGTAAAGAGCAAAGTTACGAAAAAACCAAAAACAAAATGCAAGAAACTAAGCCAATCAAACTGCAACAAATACACAATGCAAAAATGACTCGGCAAGAACAAAAAATTAAGGTAAATTAATTTCAAAAGGTTAAAATTCACAAAGTATGAATTAATCAAACAAAATAAGTATTCACAATTCAACACTAAGTCTTTGCACTTATTTTTATCACAAATAAAGATCATAAAGATAGTTAGCTTTATTTAATTTCACAATTTAAACACAGCACATTAAAAAACAACTGCACAGCTATAATGACCTTTGCGTCTTAATATGATACCTTATCTGAAGAAAAAATAGAAGCTAATAAATCATACAAATGCATAAATAACAAGTAAGGAAGTCTAAGTTCGGGTGAACCGAACATTAAATACCCAGCGTTAGTTTCCAGAAAAAGGGGGTGGTTTTCATCCGATTTCGCCCATTTTAATAACTAATCTATTCCCAGCCTAAACAATAGCGAATTTGGTGGGCGCGGCCACGCCCCTTGCTTATAAAGCATTAACCGCTTACATGAGCCAAAAGTACTCAATCGATCTATTCAAGGGTTATACCATGTCCTGTATATAACTTTGGAAAAGAAGGCGTGCCATGCCCATAACTTTTAACGTATTTTGTGAAATTTTTGATATACGGATATATGTGTCCATTAATCAATATTTTCATAATTTTAAAAAAGTGGTGGTGGCACGCCCACTGATTTTATTATGTTGTTTGTCCCTAATTGAAGATCAGTTTTCATTGCAGATCTTTATGATACTTTCACAGTGGCTTGTTAATAGTGAAATGTTGATATTTTGTTTATTCACTTGTGGGCGGTGCCACGCCCATTTTTCCAAAATATTACCAAAAAACCTTTAAACATTACTAATAACATCATCAGGTGAATGAGTGTACTAAATTTAACCATTATATCTTTATCAGTTAAACAGATATTGCATATTCCGGTTTCCTAACTCTCGTTTAGAGAACTTTAGTCCAAAAGTGGGCGTCGTCGTTCACCGATTTTTCTTATTTTCTGTGGTAGTACTCTACATAAACACAACATGCCTGGTTCCTAATTTCGTAAATCTGAAGTTATTAGCAGTCAAGTTTGAAAATTGCGTGACTCATAAGTGGGCGGTGCCACGCCCACTTTCCAAAATTTTGCGAAAATAATGTAAAGAATGTGAAAATTGATGTATGTACCAAATTATATTATTATAGCTGTATCAGTTAATTAGATATAGACTTTTCAATATTTCCACCTCCTTTCCATATAACTTTTATGAAAAAGTAGGCGTGGTCGCCAAGCGATTTCGTTTATTTTCTATAGCTGAATTTAAAACAACAATAGGATGCCCTCTACAAAATTTCGTTATACTAGCACAAACTGTTCTGAAGTTATTGAGAGTCAAAATTTGAAAATTTTTTCAAATATATGTGGGTGGTGCCACGCCCCTTTTCAAAAAATTTGCTAAAATTGGTCTTAGAACATCGAAATCAATACATACTGCAAATTATATCATTGTATCTGCTTCTAATATTGAATTAACCCGTTTTATACGTTTTTCGAAATTTTCGATATCGAAAAAGGGGCGTGGTTATGGTCCGATTTTACCCAGTTTCAATACCAATCTATTCTGAACCCAAATAAATACGCAAGCCGAAGATATCTCATTATTTGCTCAAGTTATCGTGTTAACGGACAGACGGACGGACGGACATGGCTCAATCAAATTTTTTTTCGCTCCTGATGATATTTATATATGGAAGTCTATATCTATCTCGATTCCTTTATACCGGTACAACCAACCGTTATCCCAACAAAGTTATAATACCCTTGTACGAGTGCTAGTAGAAACCATAGTACCCCTGCGGGTTGGGGTTTAGAATATCCCCGCGGTAGGCATACCGGTCGTAAGAGGCGACTAATATGCACAAAGGTAATGATGTGCAACTTGATGGTTGATCTACGGACATGATGCCTCTCACCTCTCATTACCCATCTTCTCTTTCCTTCCGGAAGGAGGGATGACTTGACCTAGAAGGTTGCACTGGTCATAACAAATCGCTCCCACGACAGTCGGGCAGTACCGCAAGGGAGTACCGGAGCGTACCGGATTCATATCCGGCCAAGGACTGTTAATTCGACAACACTCCCCAAAACCTTCGGGGAGTGATTTTGTTGCTACAACAACAACAACAACAGAAACCTTAGTAACGCATTTTAAGATAATTTAAGAATCTCTAAATAGCATAGGCCAGGTGATTAAAGCGGTAAATAACATACTTACCAAGGAACACCAAGTAGAGTCTTACCAATTTTTCTCGGCCGTAAGGGACAAACTAGTATCTTTTTAGCCAGATACAATATAGAATTCAATGTACCAACCACAGTAGAGGAAGACCTTCAAATAGATTTCAATTTACTTTTGGCAGAACTCGCTCAGAGCCCGACTCCAACTCATTCCTTCAGCCAAATCCCATCGGTAGAAGAAAATAAACCAAACCTTCAACCAATAGATATAAAAATCATAAACGTCACAATGGTGCAAACGGTGGTTGAATTTATTAAAACTGCTTCGTCAGTATTACCAGAGTTTGATGGTAAACCAGAAAATTTACATAGTTTCCAAGATGCACTCGATATACTTGAGCAAATCAAGGATACACCAGAGGCATTGGCCATTACCATGATCAAAACAAAGCTGAAGGGTACAGCAAGGAATTTTATTAGTAATGAGACCACAATCGAACAAATAAAAAACAAATTAAAGCATGGAATAAAGGGTGAATCAGTGGAGGTTTTGACGGCTAAACTACTGAACATCCAACAGCGTAACAAAACTGGTAACCAATACACAGAGGAAAGTGAAAGAATTACAAGATCATTGGAAGGAGCATATATCTCTGATGGACTAAATCCAGACGAGATACTCAACACAGGCAGCAGTTAAAGCCATGTGTAAAAACTGCTCTAATGACAAGGTCAAAGTGATCATGCAGGCAGGAACGTTCACAACAATGAACGACGCAATCTCGAAATTCACCAACAGTTGTACCGAAACCACTGGCAGTTCAAACACGATCTTAAATGTACAACAGCAAAGTCAGTACAGAAGTAATTTCCGTGGAGGTTACCTTAGTAACAACTATGGAAATTACCAAAATAGAAGATACAGACCACAGCCAAGTTACAACAATAATTCTAGATCATATAATAATAGCAATAATAACTAGATTTATATTGGAACGATTTTCCGTCATCCCTTGTCAATTTTTGTTTGTTTACAAACCGGTTTCGGCGATCCGCCATCTTCAGTGTAAGTTTTCGTTCGAACGAAACCGGTTTGTAAACAAACAAAAATTGACAAGGGATGACGGAAAATCGTTCCAATATAAATCTAGCATTCACCCTGTCGGAAAAACAGAAAATAAAAATAACTCAGCAATAATAACAATCAAAGAGGATCACAATCCCGAAATACAAAGAGACCATACACACAAACCCGTAACCTGCGCAGTTGCACCGAAACGGCAAACCAGGACACTCCACTTCAAAATTAACAAAAAGAAAAATATGCGTACTTAATCTAAACTTAAACAGCTATATATCTACAAGGACATCATTAAACTACTCATACTCCAATTTTTTAATTGATACTCGAGCCGATATCTCCATAATTAAAAAACAGCAAATAGATAATAAAGAAAAAATAAATACTGAACAAATCACAGATTTGAAAGGCATTGGTCAGGGAATAACTAGCACTTTAGGCACAATCAAAGCAGATCTAAAAGGGCGATGTGTTTATGTAATGCTACACCTTCCCTCTTAAAAAAAAATAGATACCTATATATATTTATAGTCAACTATACAAAGCGGTTTAAATAGCTTGATGTTTGTTTGGGTTGTCAAAATTTCAATTCTTTTAGGATCTTGTTACCATTGATTTATCACATGTTTTTTCTTTTTTTTTTGTATACTATAACTGATACTTGATTTTGTTTTCTTTTGGCTTGTGCCGTATGTAAGATTGAGTAAATTGAAATGCGTATGTTTTTTTTGTTATTACTATATTATTATGAATAAATATTTTTTATTTTTATTTTTAATGCTACGAGTTTTAAATTGATTTGAGCCTATTCTTTTTTGTTTTTATTACTGTCTTATATGCTATGTGGAATTAAAGTGTAGTTGTTATTTATTCTTTAATATGAAAAATGACATACGAAAATATGTAAAGAACTGTATCCACTCCAAGAAAAATAAAATTAATAAACATATCAAAGAACCAATGACAATATCGGATACACCTCCGAAGGCATTTGATATTGTACAAATTGACACAGTCGGCCATTGCAAATGTCGATAAATAGAAACGAATATGCAGTTACCATTATATGCGATCTAACCAAATATTTGGTAGCGATTCCAGTTCCAGGCAAACACGCAACAACTGTTGCTAAAGCCATATTCGAGCATTTCATCCTGATTTATGGCCAAATGAAAACAATTTTACCAGACATGGGAACAGAATACAAAAATAACCTGTTAAAAGAACTGTGTAAATTGTTAAAAATTGAGCATAAAACTTCTACACTATACCATCACCAGTTCTGGTTACCACTTTTGGGTACTGTAGAACGCAGTCTCCGGACATTCAACGAATATATGCGTGCATACATATCCAGTGACAAAGACGATTCGGATGATGCCCCTGCGGGTTGGGCCTTAGAATATGCCCGCGGTAGGCATACCGGCCGTAAAAGGCGACCAATATGCACAAAGGTAATGATGTGCAACTCGATGGTTGATCTACGGATATGATGCCTCCCACCTCTCATTGCCCATCTTCTCTTTCCTTTCGGAAGGAGGGATGACATGACCTAGAAGGTTGCACTGGTCATACCAAATTGCTCCCACGACAGTCGGGCAGTACCGCAAGGGAGTACCGGACCGTACCGGATTCATATCCGGCCAAGGACTGCAATTCCGACAACAACAACAACGATTGGGATGAATACCTCAGGTATTTCGTATATTGTTACAATACAACGCCATGGATAACACACAATTATTGCCCTTTCGAACTAATATTCGCAAAACAACCACCAAATTATGAATTTTTGAAAGAAGATAAAATTTGCCCGGTATACAACCATGAGGCATATGACAAAGAAGTAAAATACAAACTTCAAATAGCACAGCAAAGAGCAAGAAAATTAATTCAAGAAGCTAAAAAAGCAAAAATCCAATTTTGACAAAAATAGCTATAGCAAGGAAATTAAAATAGGAGATTTAGTATTAGTTAAAGAAGAGGCCTCCCATAAGTTAGAAAATAGATATAAAGGACACTATAAAGTTAAAATCTATATATATAAAAGTAAGTTGTGTTAGTTACACCATCTATAACTCAAGAACTGAACCGATTTGGCTGAAAATTGGTGGAGAGGTAGTTGAGAACCAGGAAACGGACATAGGATACTTTTTATCCCGTTTTTTCTGTTTTCGAGATAGCGCCAATATGTGGACCAGGGGTGACCCTAGAATATATTCGTGCAATATATGCATCAAATGAAAGGTAGTTTCAAAACCAAGTAGGTGTAAGTTCTATTTGTGAATGCATCTTCGAAATTCCGACCAAAATGTGGACCAGGGATGACCCTAAAAATTTGTTGTACAATATGGGTATCAAATAAAACGTGTTAAAAAGAGTTTTAATAGGAAATGGGGCTTAGTTCTACGTGCGAATGCGTTTGTGCAAACTTGGAACGAACGAGGCATATAATCGAGATTTGGATGGGGAACATGAATAGCATACTCAGGAATTAAATTTAGCAGTGCAAATGAATGTACCCCTACTGAATCAGGAGCAAAGGTATGTTTATGATACGCTTATGAAGGCAATTGATGATGGAAATGGTGGTTTATGTTTCCTGGATGCTCCTGGGGGAACTTTTAAGACATTCCTCCTATCATTAATTTTAGCCACTGTTCGTGAAAGATCCAAAATTGAGGTTGCAGTTGCTTCTTCGGGAATAGCAGCCACATTATTAGAAAGGTGTCGTACGTATCATTCTGCCTTAAAACTGCCATTAAATCTTCAAAATGTTGAGGAACCGGTATGTAATATTGCAAGAAACTCAGCAATGGCAAAAGTTTTATCAGCAACAAAGATCGTATTATGGGACGAATTTACGCTGGCGCATAAACGTGCATTAGAACCTGTTTAGGCCATCGGCCTAAATATATCGGTCGCCCCTCGTAATAGTTACTAGTATCTGCCCGCGCGACTTTGTTGTTATCTTTTCGCCCGATAACAGCTAAGTTTTATCTGAAGGCGCTTTCACTTCGATTTTGAACACGAATCAAATCAACAGCAGCCACTCCAGGTAAGATCAATTCAATTTTCAATAATTTCAATTTCCGTAAACTCAGTTCATTATCCACGGTTATAAAATATTAATTGTCCACTTCCATAAAATAGTACTTGTACGCCTTAATTGTCCAATAATTAAGGGTGTACAATATACTCAATAAAGAGATTCACTTATTGTATTGTATTTATATTTGAAAAACAGTGTTTTATTATTTACTCATTCGCTGCAACCCCGCCATTACCCGGGCTCGCCGTAACATTTGGTCCATCGCGCCTGGAAATCCAAAAAATCCAGCAAATAGAAATCCAGCATATTAAAAACCAGATTATAAAATTCAACAACGAAGAAAGCGCACCGCAAACAAGTTGAAATTCAATACAATAAATTAATACAACTTCATACAAACAAGCGAGCGACTAGCCATCAACAACAGCGAGTGACACCAACACATTCACATTGACATCCAGTACTCACATTTCATCACATCATCACATCATCACATCACACCAATCACTACAGTCCATCTGCTCTCAACACAAATACAGTCCATTACATCAGTTTTTCATCACTCAAGGTACGTGGTTGGTTTTAGTTCTTGCACCATTTTTTTTTTATACGTGCAAAACGTAGTGAACTTTGCGAGTGATTTCTTTTTTAAAAACAAAGTTAAGTGAATACGCCGTGTTCTCGATAGCACACTTTCGCCTTTTGACTATCGGTTAAGTCCCCCTCCAGTGGTAAGACTTATCCGACACAGCTCAAGGCAAGCAGTCAGTGAATTTTTTTTGTTTTTTTTATATATACACGTATCACTGCACTGAATATATCTCTGTTCGACCACATCCTGTGGAAATTTTCTCCAAATTACTTTAAAATTTCACTTAGTTGATGCTTATTAAAGAGCGATCCAGCACAAAGTTCACATCACGTCAATCATTATATATACTCATCACAACGTTGGGTGGCTTGTGGGCATAAATACTTAAAGCGTACACAGGCAATAAGTGTCGTTTAATTTAATACATCAATTGTATCGTTCAAAAATTTTTAATAAATAATTACACTAGTCCACGATTATCTGGACAAATACAACTGCGTTAGTTTTTTTCTTGGAAATTGCACTTTATTTTACTTGGTTTGGCTAAACAGGGTTCAAATACCCAAACCACATTAAATCTGTACCGAGATTTCTATCTGTGCCACATACACTTTGTTGATACATTAGGTCTTCAGAGACTTTTATTTGTTATCACCATACACTTGGAAGCACATCAAATCTTCAGAGATTTTTACCAGCGCTATACACACGTTTATTAGTTCACTAAATCTTCAGAGGTTTACTCGTTCCATAAACACTTTTGAAACATAAAATCTTCAGAGATTTCTATCTGTTTCTTTATACACTGTTGTTGATACTCTAAATCTTCAGAGTTTTAGATCGGTTTCACACGCACTTTTAAATACATATTTTTGTCTATTGAAACATTTAATCGTCAGAGATTTCTATCTGTTTCATATACACTATTGTTGATACTTTGAATCTTCATAGATTTTGTTCGGTTTCACAAGCACTTTTAAAGACATATTTTTGTCTTTTGAAACATTCAATCTTCAGAGATTTCTATCTGTTTCTTTTACACTGTTGTTGATACTCTAAATCTTCAGAGATTTAGATCGGTTTCACACACATTTTCAAAAACATATTTTGTCTATCACATAATTTATACACCAAATCTCCAGAGATTCCAATCCATATCATCGTTTTATAAAAACTTCGCTTATCCCAAAGCAAAATACCTTCCTGAGTCATTACTGTCCGCTCTTGGTTTCACTGTAAATATACAAAATATTCAAACATATAAAGAGAATGGAGACCTATATTCGTCAATCCGACTGCATAGTGGAGTTCGAGCAAGAATTCAGCTCGCAGACCATAGAAGAAATGGACAAATACACCCTTGCAATACAGCAAGAGGAGCTGAAGGCATTATGGAAGAAAACGAAATCGTCTTACGACAGCCTTCTGGCCTCAGACAAGACCAGTAAGGAAGATTTGCAGTCCATAAAGCAAAAAAACAAGGCGTGTTTCGCATGCTATATGAAATGCATGGCATCTATGAATGCGCAGGTGGAAAAGCTATCAGCGCAGCCATTACCACCTCCAAAAGATAGTGAAACATCCAGTCGTGAGTCTAATATTCGTCTTCCGCCCTGCGACACCGATGTGTTTAAGGGTGATTATTTATCATGGCCAACATTTAGAGACATGTTCACGGCCATATACATCCTAAACAAACGCCTTACCCCGGTTGAGAAATTGTATCACCTCAACCAAAAAACCCAAGGGGAGGCAAAGGAAATAGTTCGAAGGTGTCCATTGACCAACGAAGGCTTCACTACAGCATGGAAGAATTTGAGCGACAGGTATGAAAACAAACGTATCCTGGTCAATACCCAGCTGAAATCCCTATTCAGCCTGACCGCGGTAGAAAAGGAATGCGGTACAAAAATAAAACAATTACAAAGAGACATAAATAATTGCATTTCAGCACTTCAATGTCATCAAATTGACATATCCAACTGGGATGCAATAATTACATATTTATGCTCCACCAAACTTCCCGAGTGTACTCTGGCTCTCTGGGAACAGACCATTGAGAACAAAACAGAGATACCAAAATGGGAAGATATGGACAAGTTCCTCTCCAACCGCTTCCAAACGTTGGAAACTGTTTCTGACCTCAGGGGTAGCAAATCTTTGACAGAATCCAGGAGTCAAAATAATACACGGCAAACGCCGGCGATACTTGGAGTATACCAAGCCAGCACCCCAACAGCTTCGTGTAAAATGTGCAACAGTAGGGAGCACAAATTACGAAATTGCCAAAAATTCCGTGGGCTAACCATATCAGAGAGAATAGCCTACATCAAGAGCAACAACTGTTGCTTGAACTGCCTGTCGGCTGGACACACGGTGACACGATGCACGAGTTCCTTTAACTGCAGCTCGTGTCACGCAAGGCACAACACCTTACTCCATCTGGCAACAGCTCAGCCAAAGGCAACGAACCAGAGGTGGCGGCAAAACACATCTGACGATAGGCCCACAACTTCACATCAGGCTAGGGCAAGGCTTGAATCTGCAAATAGAAACGAAAACATTAATAATGTTTCTACATTACATGCGAATACAACTAAGGGGGTATTGTTAGGAACTGCACGTGTAAAAATCCACTATAATGGAGTGGATTTCTCGGCCAGGGCACTTATTGACTCCGGTTCTGAATGCTCGTTCATAACCGAAGGGCTGAAGAAAAGAATAAACCTGCCATCTAAACGCCTGAACATTCAAGTATCGGGTATAAACAATACGCCGTCAGCACAAGTCAAAGAGTCGTGTGTTATTACCATAGGTTCCCTTATCAATCCTCTAGTCAACATCGATACTATGGTCCTAGTCCTACCACAACTCACCGGGAATCTTCCAACTTGCCAAGTCAGCGCGTTGACCCAGCAAGCTTTCCCGGACTTGATTTTAGCAGATAAGAGGTTCTTCGCTAATGAGCCAGTCGACCTCATCCTAGGAGGCGACATTTACGCAAAAATAATCTTAAGCGGTATAAGGAAGAACGTTATGAACACGCTTCTTGCCCAAGAAACCGTCTTCGGTTGGATATTAACCGGCCGGGCCGAGGCAGCACAGCCAACCAATAATAGGGTATCATTTTTCAACGAAATAAGCCTAGACAAACAGTTAACCGCTTTCTGGGAGTTGGAAGATGTGCCTAAGAAAAAGGCACTGAACGAGGATAATGCCTATTGCGAGGAACTTTTCAAGGCTACAACAGAACGGGGCCCTGATGGGAAGTATACAGTTGCCCTTCCATTTAAACAAGATTTCCCTAGTAACGTCTGCTTAGGGCCTTCTTTAAAGGGTGTTTGCTCTCAATTTTACAGAAATGAGACCCGCCTCTCTAAGACACCGGACCTACAGACAGAATATAATAGAGTACTAGCGGAGTACGAAACATTAGGACATATGCCCAAGGTCCCTTCAATCGTCCCACCCCTATCTACGGATTGCTACTTCTTGCCTCATCATGCTGTCATAAAGGAAGAAAGCACAACTACTAAAGTCCGGGTGGTATTCAACGCATCGTGTCCGACCGCTAATGGCATAAGTCTTAACGACGTACTTCATCCAGGTCCAGTACTTCAGGCCGATTTAACAATACTTCTCCTCAGATGGAGATTCTATAAATATGTGTTTAATAGCGACATCGAAAAGATGTATCGTCAGATATGGGTCAAACCCAATCAGACCAAATTTCAAAGAATAGTTTTCCGGACCAGACCTGAGAATCCTATCACCGTCTACGAGTTACAGACGGTAACCTTTGGAGTTAACTGTGCTCCATACTTAGCCATCCGAACGCTGCATCAGCTAGCGGACGACGTGGAGACGTCATTACCCATCGCAGCAAAAATCTTGCGAACAAGTATGTACGTCGATGATGTTCTCTCAGGAGGGCATACTATCGACTACGCTATCAAGGCTCGCGATGAAATTACGCGTGCATTACAGTCCGCGGGCTTATCCCTTCGAAAATGGACCTTGAATTGCAACAAAATACTACAGGGAATACCCAAACATCATCGACTAAACGAGGACTTTTTGGAGTTCGAAGACTCCAGTACGGTCAAAACACTCGGAATCCGTTGGAACGCGCACTCTGATCAGTTTTATTTTACAGCTAAACCCATCGAAAATAAGGATAGCATTACTAAACGGGCGATACTCTCAGCCATCGCTAAACTCTTCGATCCATTGGGATGGCTGGGCCCAGTCATCATAGTAGCCAAAATGATCATGCAAAACATTTGGCTAGAGGGGACTGACTGGGACGAGAGAGTATCTGATCAAACTTTAGATAGGTGGCAAAGCTTTATGCACGACTACAATAAAATCAATAACATTCGGATTCCACGATGGGTGTACTTCACGCCATCCAACGACGTGGAAATACACGGATTCTGCGATGCCTCCGAAAAAGCATATGCAGCCACAGTTTTTTTAAGGGTCCAAATGAAAGATCAGGTTCACGTTAATCTGCTAATGGCGAAAACGAGGGTAGCCCCAGTGAAGACAATTTCATTACCCCGATTGGAATTGTGTGGAGCGGTTTTGCTCGCCGAAACCTTAGAAACCGTCATCGAAAACCTTAACTTAGGCACATTCAACGTGCACCTATGGACGGATTCAACCATCGTCCTAGCATGGATCCGAAAACCACCGTGCTCTTGGTCCACGTTCGTGGCGCACAGAGTAACGAAAATCGTAGAAAAGGTAGGAAATAAAGCTTGGCGACACGTGGATTCCGCATCAAACCCAGCAGACCTGGCCAGCAGAGGACTATCAGCGAGGGATCTAGTCGACAACGTCTTGTGGTGGCAGGGACCTTCTTGGCTACAAGAAGACAAGACTAAATGGCCAGCCCAAGAAAAAGAGTATGGTACAAACATCGAGGAAAAGAGAGTACAAATTCACGCAACTACGCAAACAAACAATAGAGAGGACATTCTCGATAGATTTTCCGATTTTTCAAGAGCTTTGAGGGTCATATCATATGTTATGAGATTCTCTCAAAGAACGAGTCCCAAAACGAAATCCACTTTTAAAGCGGAGTCATACCTCATTTCGCCCGACGAAATTAAGGCTACGACTCAACGTCTTATATCTATCTACCAACAGAAACATTATTCTGAGGAATTAGGGAATTTAAAATCCGGAAAACCTATTGGGACCAAAAGCGAAGTCCTGCCTCTCAACCCCTTCATCGATAGCTGTAACATCTTGCGGGTGGGCGGCCGTCTGTCTGCATCCCTTGATCTGCCTTATAATGAACGTCACCCAATTATCCTCCCTTACGCGTGTCATTTTACCCGTCTTCTGGTCCAGTTTGTCCACAAGATCTCCCTACACGGAGAAAACCAAGTAATGCTGCGGCTTATCCGCACGCAATACTGGGTTCCAAAGGTTAAAAACATGATTAGATCTATTATCCACAACTGTAAGGTCTGTACCATCTTTCGACACCGAGTACAGACCCAATTAATGGGGGACCTTCCTTCCGCACGCACTACCTTTTCCCGAGCTTTTACCAACACCGGGGTAGATTTCGCCGGACCCTTTGATATCAAATCATACAGCGGCAGAGGATGTCGCATTTCCAAGGGCTACGTGTGCCTCTTCGTATGCTTTACGACCAAGGCCATTCATTTGGAGGCCACTAGTGACCTTAGTACTGCCGCGTTCCTGGCAGCTTTCGATAGGTTTGTTGCCAGACGAGGATGTCCAAAAAACATACACTCCGATAATGGAACGAACTTCGTCGGTGCATCTCGAGCTCTCCGATCAGAGTTCAAGTCTTTTCTAGCGGACGCCCGCAACCAGACCCTTTCGAAATATTGTCATCAAACCCTCACCTAGCATTTCATACCAGCAGGCGCTCCTCATATGGGGGGTCTGTGGGAAGCAGGGGTCAAAAGTTTTAAAAACCACTTCAAAAAGATCGCATCAGATCATAAATTTACCCTGGAAGAGTTTAGTACCCTACTGTGTCGCATCGAGTCTTGCCTCAACTCTCGACCACTTAGTCCATCGTCCAACGAGTCATCGAACTTGGAGCCCCTCACGCCCGGACATTTCCTCGTTGGAGGACATCTATTAGCCCCACCGGAGATTGACGTGAGCGAGAATCGCGCATCACTCGTCAACCGATGGGAAAAGCTGAAGGCCCTGCATCAGACGTTTTGCAAACGCTGGAAAACGGAATACCTCACAGAACTGCAAAAGCGCGTTAAGTGGAAACAGCCCCAATCCAACATGAAACAAGGGGACCTAGTCGTTCTAAAGGAGGACAACCTGCCTCCCAACGAATGGAGGCTAGGACGAGTCGCTCAGTTACATCATGGACCAGATAACCGAGTCCGAGTCGTGGTACTTGATACCGCGAGGGGGCAGACTACCAGACCAATCACGAAATTGGTCCTACTACCATCCGGAAACGATGGCGAAAACTAGTCCTATTCCACTTCTCAATCTCCCTAATTCCACTTCTAATTACTTAACGAACTAGGGAGGTCATAGTTTGGTCGAAGCGACCTAACAAAAAGTCAGTCCGACATTTCACAATAAAATCAATGCACTCGCTCAGACGGAACGAGGCCAACAGAAAGCCTATCGCAGACGGATGAACCGATCTGCCACATAAGTTGATAATTTTGCGACAATTAGCCGCAAATCACCAAAACATCGCACCCACCACAAGGCACCAAGAGTACGCCCAAGAGTCCTAAAGGAGCAATAAACGAAAACCCTTTTTTTCTCATCGACATCAACAGGTTGAGGTACTGGAGACTTACAAAATTCAACAAAATTAAGAATTTTGGCTCTTAAATAACCGTGTTATTAACTTAAGAGTCTTACAAAATTCAACAAAATGAAAAATTTTGGCTCCTGAAATACATCTTCGCGACTTCGAAATCGAAGATTTTTAAATAAACTTTGGAAAACATTCTAGGAATCGAAGAGGAAAAAAACCATGCCCTGATACGTAAGTTTTAGCCATTTCATCAAAAGAAATGGACCCCACGACTACATATATTCCACCCAATAATAATGGAACCAGTTGCGTTTATTTCTGTCATAAATACATGTCTGTATATGGGTCTATTGAGACGTAATACATCTTGTAAATAAACAGAATTGGGCTACTTTATGTAATATCTATGGTGCCAAATTCGGGACACGGGTGTCAGTTTTACAAGGCACACCCTCACACAACAGAAACAAATACCATGAAGCCTTTGCAGGCAATATTGCCTAATAAACAAAGAAGTAAGCTAGTTTATTAAACAATACTGTCCAAGCTTAAAAGGTAAATGTTTTCCAAATGAGGATGTAAAAAAAAATTACACAAACGCTTAGATATGTTTCTCCTATGGTGTGGTAGCCTTGGAGAAATAACTTGAGGTAAACCCGCAGAGAGGTGAAAAATTCCTGTTTTCAAAAATAATGTTTTAAATCTTATGTACTTTGTTATATGGACATCGTGGTCTGACGGCCACACAGAAGGACCTAGGTTCGACTCCCCCTACAGGCAACATGAGAAATTATTTGAAAAGGGTCTCTAAAGCGGGTGCCATGAAAGGCTTTTCAGAAGAAATTTACATATTTGCCTGGCAGAAGCAGACTGTATAAAAAATTGCAAGCAGAACACCAAAAATCTCCTCTTGCACCAGTAAGAATTTATTATAAATCGCAATATTTCAATAATTCATTTAAAAAGAAAAAAGGAACTTAAGGAAATGGTCGGGATTCAAACCAGCAACCGTAATCTCAAAATCCCACAACATATCATGATACAATTATAAGTCAACAATGACAACATATTATAAACAATGTAATAAAAAACCTGCACAGACCTCACCCGCAATCACGATACTCTCAAGTACCAAGCCGCCGTGCTTACTGCTGGTAGTCCGCACTGGTTTCAAATCCTCCGCTGGTGATTGAATGTCTCCACCTAATACAGCGTCAAACTCATCGTATATGCGTTTCTTCACAGTCCATACAGCATTGGGATTACCGGGCAGTTCAGACACAGCCATTTCACTTACTTCTAAACCATGGCGCAAAACACGTAATGATGAACGTGGCCCGCGTTCGCATAAAACAAACGTAAAGTTGTGTTGTATCCTCGTTAGCTATGTAAATCAGCTACTTGTGACGAAACAATTGGTGCAAAAGAAGGCATTTCATCAACCATAACGAGATTTTTCAGTGGTCTTGGTGCGGAAAAGAAAGTTTCACCCTCTTCCAGCGGCATGGCAGAGCTGAATTCGGGTTCATCATCGTCACCAAGATGGGCAATTTGATAAAGATAGTGGTTGCCAAATTTTTTTTTGCACTTTTAGACCCCCGGCGCATCAATACAATTTACCACCCGCCCATGCGCCATGCCACAATAGGGCATTAATGTGCGTCACACATTTGTGTGCCATGCACCGTTGGGGCATAAAGAATGCTGCCCATTGATGCATATAGAAAGCTGCCCATTGATGGAGCATATATTTGGCTGCTCATTGATGGGGCATAGAGAAAACTGACCATAAAATCTGAAAAGACAAAAAAATTAGAATTGAATATACGAATAGTTTTCATGTATGTATCCATCGCTGGGCGCCGGCCACCACAGCGAGTGATACACACACGTACATACATGGTTTCAACGCTGCCGAAACGATACAGGATTTCGGCAGCGTAAACTTATACTTACCTCGAAATCCGCCATGTATCCACTGCTGCAATCCCTAATGATCCACCTGCCACCTGAAAAATAAATGAATTACAAATTAATTAAAAATTAAATAAAAAATTATCCACAACAAATTTTACTACTTACCTCGCTACGATTTTTTCCATTAATGACATTTCATTCAGGAATGTATGCAGTGCTGAATGAATTAGCGTGGCCACTCCGCGTAACGATCGGTACCCACACATGATCGTAACGGGTATGTACTCGTTGAAAAAAATCCACCACTTTTGCGTAGCGTGCCGTATTGTGCGGGTGGATTGATTTCACTTGGGCCAGGTGAAGTCTTGGCCATTATGAATGTGTACGTCAAGTGGGAATATGCATTTATTAACTTTAAATTATGAACTACGACGTCCGGAAAAATACTTCAATCAACTGTTTATTGAAGGTATTACTTGTCCACTGGACAATTTCATTAGGCTGCGATTTAGAATGGTGTCCCATGAGTTTTGCAATAAAAGTGTTACCTTTCCGCACCCTATGATATATATACTTGTGATCAGGAGAGGTCCCTCTACCATCCTGAAATACCCGGCATTCTCTACCAATGGGGCCCCATTCTAAAATCGCCCCCTTTAATTCTGTTTACCGGAAAAATTTCCCATATTATTTGGTATGTCAGAATGGAAAATATTTTTACGTAATTATATGAGTACTTTTGGGCAAGTACTTTCGTGACTGAGCCGTGTTGTAGGCGAGCTGCGGCATAATGTTGTAAGCACATCCTCGGCAACACGAATGTGCCGTACGCCGTATCATACGGGCGAGAAACACGTCCTCTTGAGCATGATGTTTTATAGGGTTTAACATATCAACAACGATACATACCCATATATATCCTCCATTTCCACGGCTTTTTTCACTATTTCTATTTCACACTTGTGATTTCAGTTACCACAGGCACATTAAATCTGTACCGAGATTTCTATCTGTTCAACTTTTTCACTATTCCTTTGTCACGTTTTGACAAATTTTACATTTTTCTGTGTAAATGATGGGATGTGGCAGCACAGAGTGGCTGACCACGTCTGTAAAACCGCAAATGTGGGTGAGTTACGAGCTGATTGAACACGGTGTCGATCAGCTGGTTATCCAACACTCAAGAACCAGCCGTGATGAGACTACAAACTTAGTCTTTTCAGAGCAAATGCATGCACATACCGCTTAATGATAGCCAAACTACAACAAAAGTTGCAGGACCTCGGCCCATTTCTCCCGTATTACGCCAGGTTACCGACAAATATTACATTTCGGGCTCCAACGAGTTACTACACTCACCATTATGTACTGTGTTCTGGGGTTGCAGGGAGTTGTCACTCGTGACAAAGCTGCCAGATAGGGAAAAATTGCCAACCAAAATGCCAAACAAAATGCCGAACAAAATGCCAAACTTACCCAATTGAAGGTAGACACAATTTATACGGAAAAGTAAATATTCGTGGTTAGGTATACAAGCCACCCAACTACACAGGTACACAAGCCACCCACAGGTATTAATGGGATTTCTATTGTTTTAGCATGACTCGCTACACCGCAACACGCGTAAAAACCGAGCAAAGGTCTCGCCCGTTCACCATCCCCTGTCGGTTATGCGGTAATAACCATGGCATCCGATTTTGCCAGAAATATCGTGGGATGGCGGTTGAAGAGCGGTTGAGGGTAGTACTTATCCACAAGTACTGCTCCAACTGCCTATCGCCATTCCACGGTCCTAGAACATGCCCGAGCAAGGACCGCTGCTACCGGTGTAACGAAAAACATCATACGACGCTGCACATCGAGGACTCAGCCGCCCGCCCCTCTGAGCACGTCGGCTCGAACGTCGACGGACTGGATGTTGGAGAGATCTCCGATGGCGCGTTGTCAATCGCCATCACCGAAACCACTAAATCCTGGGCAGAACAGGTAGCCGAAGCGGAAGAAGAAGAGGAGGCGGCCAGCTCACCACCGATACGCTCTCCACAGCTCGGCGGCTCGGAAACACGTTCTTTCCGACCGCTACTACGACACGAGCTGTGGAGAAGCCGCGATACCGTCCACGAGGGGAACAGAGGATAGCGTGGCTCGGAAACACGTACTTTCCGACCACACCAAAGGCCCGGTAAGGTGAATCCTGGTGGCTCGGAAACGCGTCCTTTCCGACCATCTCGCCGTTCCACTGCAGTAAGACGGGGTGACGCGGAAACGCGTCCTTTCCGCTCATCACGCCTTACAGCGGGTCGGACGGCACCTTACTCGGCCCACACAGCCGTCAGCGACACCGCCGTAGTCCGCCATCGGAATTTGCCTGCCACCTTCCGGTCGGGAAGAGCAGCCAACACGCCCACCGAAAGCATTATTTTGAGGTCATTTGTCGCCATCTCCCCCACTGCTTCCGTCTGCGTCGAATCGGGCGGAAAACTGCATGTGGTACGTGCCCTGATCGACTCGTGTTCACCCACATCGGTCATTGACAGCGAGCTCGCTTCCAAGCTCGGCTTAGAACGGTTTGGGGGGACTCGGCCGATCAGGTGCACACTCGTCTTGCGCGGAGAATATGGGGTGGCAAGAAGGGTCACAACACAAGCCACAGTCATGGCCAACTACCATCGACTGAACCCAGCCTCAAATATAGACGCCACCGTGGCCGCGCCCTTTCAATTTATGAAGCTGGCGGACCCAGACTTCTTCAGGTCGTCACCAGTGCGCCTGACCTTGGGCGCCGACGTCTACGATAGCCTTATGCTGCCGGGCACCCCACCATCCACCATCAACGGGCTACTGGCCCAGGCCACGATATTCGGCCTCACCATATCTGGGGCCTACCAACAATGAGGCCTCACTCAATCGACCCGTCCGTTTGTCGACAAATTATTCTAATAAAGGTGCAATGAACTAGTCAAAACCACGTTAATGTACTAATTACTTTTTTTCGTCCACCACAGGTGTCCGCCGGAAGCTACGAGCAGAGCAAGGGCTCAGGAAGAAGCCACGTAGTCATAGTTTAAGTTTTAATAATTAGTCTGGCATGGCTGCTGGTGATTCTGGTTGTATCCTTTTTTCTTTCTTTTAATGTTTCTTGTCGCAAGGGGGGCCGGCATGTTTATTCCATCGGCCTAAATATATCGGTCGCCCCTCGTAATAGTTACTAGTATCTGCCCGCGCGACTTTGTTGTTATCTTTTCGCCCGATAACAGCTCTTACCCCTTCGAATCCTACGAAAGTAGGCATTCGGCGGCGGTACAGAGCTAAGTTTTATCTGAAGGCGCTTTCACTTCGATTTTGAACACGAATCAAATCAACAGCAGCCACTCCAGGTAAGATCAATTCAATTTTCAATAATTTCAATTTCCGTAAACTCAGTTCATTATCCACGGTTATAAAATATTAATTGTCCACTTCCATAAAATAGTACTTGTACGCCTTAATTGTCCAATAATTAAGGGTGTACAATATACTCAATAAAGAGATTCACTTATTGTATTGTATTTATATTTGAAATACAGTGTTTTATTATTTACTCATTCGCTGCCCTTTCTTTCACTTTTCGTTACATATTATTACGTGCGAGCAACCCCGCCATTACCCGGGTTCGCCGTAACAGAACCACTTAATAGAACATTGAAAGATTTACGCAATGACCCGAGACCTTGGAGGCACAATGGTTTTACTGTCTGGCGATTTCCGCCAGTAATTCCAACTTCAACGGCTGCCGACGAAATAAACGCTTGCCTCAAATCATCTCATCTTTGGCGATATGTGAAGAAACTTCAGTTGACAACAAACATCAGAGTTGCATTGCTGAATGATACATCCGCTGAAGATTTCGCTGAGCAATTGTTGAATATATGTAGGTAATGGTAGAGTACATTTCCTCTAAACTTTCTCTGTCTCATCAAAAGACGAACTTATTAAAAAAGTATTTCCAAATATTATTTCAAACTTCAACAACAATGAATGGTTGAGTGAGAGAGCAATTTTGGCGGCTAAGAATAAAGATGTAGATGACCTTAACTATATAAATCAGAATCAGGACAACGTCTCCCAGGATTACCACCGCACAACTTGCTACTAAAGTTTGGCTCAGTAGTCATCATGCTTCGCAACATAAACCAACGAAAACGGTGCAACGGTACGCGTTTGGTTGTAAGAAAATTAATGAACAATCAATCAATTAACAACTCACAGAACCAATCCTTGAAAGTTTGTGGTCTGAATCTCGAGAATCCATGTCAATTATATATGGCATGCGCACGAGTCGGAAGACCATCTGCGTTTTTTGTTCTTTCGCCTGATAACAAAAAAAAAATTCGTGTATCACAAAGTGCTTAACTGAAAAGCCTATTAAATAATAGTTAAAATATGTAATAGATCTCTTTTATTTATGCTAACCATAATAAACAAATGAACATGATAAAATAAAAAATTTACTTAATTATTATCACTAAGAAGGAACAAAATTCGCTGGGGGATAATAAAAAATCATTTTCAGATAAGCAAGTAAATCAAATTGAAGGCAGTACAACGTCTGTCGGGTCTACTAGTTATTGATAAAAATAACAACTACACTTTAATTCCACATAGCATAGGAGACAATAATAAAAACAAAAAAGAAATCGTAATTCATAAGAATAGGGTTAAACCAATTTAAAACTCGTAGCATTAAAAATAAAAATAAGCAATGCACTTTATTCATAATAATTTAGTAATAACAAAAAATATATAAGCATTCTATACAAAAAAAAAACATGTGACAAATAATGGTAACAAGATCCTAAAGCAATTAAAATTTTGAAAACCCAAACAAACATTAAGCGGTTCAAATAGATATATGAGTGGCTCAGTGCCATCATTGCCTAACCCTCGAAACTTCATATATGGAGTTGTTATGATATATTACTTAGAAATACTCCAAACTATCCGTGCCAAAGTTGCACATCCCTAATTTTTGAACGAAATTATTAATTAAATTAATTAAATGTTTCAAACCTTCCTAAAAAGGCTGTTTAATTTTTAATTACATATTAACTTTGTCACTAATTATTAGGAAATGACTAAAATGAGGCTTAGGCAAGGATGGCACTGAGCCACTCATATATAGTTGACTACAAATATATACACATATCTATTTTTTTAAGAGGGAAGGTGTAGGATTACATAAACACATCGCCCTTTTACTTTAATTGTCATGTGCACACAAATAATGTATAAACAAATATGAATGTACACAAACAACATTCTACCCAAATTAGTTACACTGAACTCAGCGGGAGCTTATAGAAAGACTGCACACGCCGCACAGTGCCGTTACTCCATACAAACGATGGTCAAAAATAAAAGGAGTGGTCAGAATTGTCTGAAATTTGACACCTAAAAGTATTATGCCACGCTAATTTAAAAAATGGTATCGACTTTTCTGTACCGATTACTCCTTTCGAGAAAACCGGGGGTTTCTTCCATTTTTATATGAAAATAGTCATTGTGGTCATGTGTTGATATGAATGGGCTGAAATTTTACACCTCAAAGGACTATACTATGCCAATTTTAGAAAATAAATCAGTTTTTCAGCATCTGTTACGAATTGACTTAAAATTTTTTTTCCTTACAATTTTATAAAAATGTAAAATAACTCATAATCATCGTAGACATATGTTTATAAGAATCGAATTAAAAGTCATAACTGATTGAGACTCTACACCTAAAAGTACTAATCCATGCTAAATTCAAAAATGAAATCGATTTTTCGGTACCGGGTATCCATTACACAAAAAAAAAATTTTTTTACATTGCTATATGGGAGACAAATTAGGCATAGTCATTGCTGATTGTGGTGTTGACTAAAACATAAAGGAGTTGTCAGAAGTTATTGAAACTTTACATCTAAAGCAGTGCTGTCCAAAATGAAAAATGTGAGTATATGAGTGAGAACGAGAGAATGGGAGCAGACCAGTGGGAAATTTAAACCAAAAAACCAACATATTGAATTGGGATAGAAAATTTGGAATTTGTTAGACTTTCAGGTAAAGAATTCAAGGCTTTTACTTGTTAAGCCTACACATTGCTAAATAAGGGCGTTATTTTATAGATTTTGCATTTGATAAAATTCTTGTACCACCCATATTAATGAACTGCAAATTAATATATGTTGTGGGAAAAGTGATTCTTTTCAATATTGTTCCCCCTATAATTTTTCAGAATTCAACATTATTGTAACATAAAAGGCATTTCAAGTCTCCAAAGGCATTTTCTAGCATAAAAAGTTCTCACAGGGCATTGCAATGCATACACTAAGCGTCGCAGACAAGCTTGGTGTTTATTCGTTGCTGGTTCGCTAACGACTGAACGATAGAGAGTAAGAATACGTGTGATCAATTGATCTATGGGATGGACACCACTGATCTAAAGCAAGCATCGGCGCTTCATAGATCTTAAGATCAGACAAACATGTTATGGTTCAGTTATGCTTGCATAGCAGGGCATAGCATTGCAATACACAGCACGTAAAAGAAAATGTTGACTATACTTCGCACAACGCACAACCCCTCAAAATCAGATATTCGCGAAACATACAGAATTTCATGAGCTTGCACACATTCTTTCAGCTTTTCTTCTTCCATTACAACGGTTTTATTTATTTTGTACTAAAATTTATAAGAATAATAAATAAAAGCTTTAACAGTAGGTATGTTAAGTTACATAGAGATCAAAATTCAACAGACTTCTATGCCATGCTCTGGGTTGCCATGCGTTGTATAATCGAATACATGTAAAACCAATTCAACAGATATCGGAAATGACAGATCCCATGCAATGTATTGCTATGCTATGCAAGCATAATTGAACTATTACGCTCTTTACACAGACAAGTTGCGCTCTTTGCCTACCAAACCATTTAGTCGTCGCTGAACAAGTGGCAAAACAACATCGCGCATGGTTGTCGCATATCTGCGCAGCGAATGTGTAAAATATGTATGTACGTACGTATAATTGGCGGGAGTAGTAAAAAGTATAGGGATAGTGTAACAAGTATATATGTATGGTATAAACTGGCCTTTATACGTATAATAATGTTGCATATATTTGCGAACTAATTTAGGCATTACACACATTTAAGAACAAATATACATAGTCACTTGTTACAAGAGACATACATATCGACAGCCACACTGCAAAACCCCGTAAGTCACTATTTTTCCAAAAATAAGGTTTTGAGCCTTTCCCATAGATCGTGATGTTTCGCACATTAAAATTCAGTCAAAATCGGATTACAACTTCCCGTTTCTTTCCAGTGGTGAAATGAAATAACCGTCGCTCATATAGATACGTTATAATTATTACAGTTTTTTCCCTCTCCTGAAAACTTTTTGGTTTTGAACATACAGGGTTTTGCAGTGTGGCTGTCGATATACTAAGTTATTTCCGGCAGAAGCCAATTGGAGAAAGCTCTAGAACACACGTGTATTATTAATTTTACCCAATAAAATACTTTCGCGCTATAATAAGTGTTGTACTTATTACATGGTGTCAGAAGTGGGATGGCAGAGAACAAACTACCACCGGCTTGTTGGCTCGAAAGCGGTAGAAATCTATAATACTTTATTTCCAAATGATGGGACAACCGAACAGTTACTCGAAATAGACGAAACTATTGTCGGTGCGGGCAACGAAACTGGCAATGGTATTGATGACAGTGGCCGCTCTAGGGATGATGAAGGCGGTTCATCACGTAGTGTTCGTACACTTAAACAAGTGTTGAAAGCTTTTGGCTATTATTGTATACCGAAGAAAAATGTTGCTATGGAATCGTTTAAATTTAATACAATATCTCAAAAGGAGAAACAACCATTTACTGAATGCGAGACTGAGTTGCGCACGCAAATCCGCTACTGTGACTTTGCTTGCACCTGTGGGAAATCGTACAACGATCGTATGCTGCGTGATCGAATAATTTTGGGCGTTTATGATAAAACGTTGCAGCTCAAATTGCTGGACGGTAAGGATGATCCATTACCAAAAATAATTGAAAAATGCAAGATATACGAAGCGGCAAACGCGAACAAAGTTATTTTGGAACAAGGAGCTGTTAAAATGGTAAACGCGACGTCAGCAGTACCGATTAGCCGTTTTTGCTACAATTGTGGCCAACAACCATTCTCACTCTGGAATTTGAATGTATGCAAAGCAAAAGATGTTATCTGCCGAGGGTGCAATAAACAATGTAATTTTTCCAAAATGTGTCGGGGAAAAAGAGGTCAACAAGCTACTCAAAACACGGAAAGGCAATCAAAAATTCACGGACAGACTAGGAAAAGCGAATCAAACAACAAACTTAAAGGACAAGTACACTCGGTACAGGATTATTACAGCGACAACTGGAACACGGAAGGTAAATCTAAATTTAGACAAGCTAGTGAAATATTAGATAATACTTGTATTTATAGAATAAATGTGAATTGTAAGGACTCAAGTAGTGGCAGGTGGACTAAAGACTTATATATTGAAGATATCAAAGTTCGATTCAAAATAGACTCCAGCTCTGATGTGAATTGCATTCCAATCAAATATATTTCAAATTTCAATGTACAATTTCAAAAACATTTAATTAATTGCGCCATTTATGATTATGGTGGTAATCAAATAAAAAGTTTTGGTACAGTATCTCTCAGGTGCATTGATCCGTATTTAAAAACAAGCCAGGTAGCCGATTTTGTTGTAGTTGAAAATACCCACGAGCCAATTTTAGGTTTAGAAACTTGTATCAAATTTCAAATAATAAAGCGAATAGATATTCACGATGTTAACTCAAGAGGCAAACTAATGCCAGCAAAGAAGTAAGACTTTGTCAAACAATATAATAGTGTTTTTAGCGGATTGGGTAAATTTCCTGGAAAAGTTTCAATTACATTGAAGGAAGGCGGTACTCCTTGTTTGAATTATAAAAAACGGATACCTTTAAGTTTGTTAGAACGATTCAAGAAAAAAATTCAGGAAATGTTGAAAGACAAAATAATTACGCAAGTTAACTATCCAACGGATTGGGTACACAACGTACAATTAGTGGAAAAGAAAAATGATATTCGTGTTTGTCTTGACCCTAAGCCTCTTAACAAATGGATAAGAAGGGAACATTTTTTAATACCAACTATAGAAGATGCTACAAGTCAGTTAGCTAATAAGCGCGTTTTCACAGTTCTTGATCTAAGTAGTGGGTTTTGGCAAATGGAGCTCGATGAACCGAGTTCGAACCTAACGACTTTCATGACTCCTTTTGGTCGGTATAAATTCAATCGCGTACCTTTTGGGTTAAGCTGTGCTCCAGAAATGTTTCAAAAAGGAATGGTGAAACATTTTGGAGACATACCCGGCGTTATAATCTATTTTGATGACATTGCAATTGTAGCGGAAAATCATAGGAAGCATGATGAAATTCTTTGTACTGTTATGAAACGAGCTATAGAAAGGGGAATTAAATTCAATCCAGACAAAGTTCAATACCGGTCTACAGAAATGAAATTCATGGGCCGGGTAGTATCGGAAGGAACAATTAAGCCACACAAAAAATATTGTGCAGCTATTCAAAATCTAAGAAAACCAGAGAATAAAGGTGACGTCATGCGCTTTTTGGGGTTGCTCAAGTTCTTGGCTGTGTACATTCCAAATTTATCACAAAATTCAACAAAGTTGCGTGAGTTAACGCATAACAATGTTCCGTTCCAGTGGGGGGAAGCGCATGAGCATGAGTTTCAGAAACTTATCAATATAGTAACATCTGAGCCCGTTTTATCCCTTTATGATAAGGAAAAACCCATTGTGCTGCAGACAGACGCTTCGAAAGATGGGTTAGGATATGTATTATTACAAGGGGGTGAACCTGTAGCGTTTGCGTCCCGAACACTGAGTAAATCCGAGCAAAAGTGGACCCAATCGAGAAGGAACTGTTGGCCATAGTATTTTCGTGTATAAAGTTTCACTATTATCTTTACGGTCTCGACTTTGTGGTTCAAAGTGATCATAAGCCTCTGGAGTCGCTGGTAAAGAACAAATTGACGATGTGACTCCAAGGCTCCAGGCCATGTATATGTTCTTGCTCAAATACGCAAAAATGGAAATTGTTTACACCCCTGGTAAGCGGATGCTAGTCGCAAATTGTTTATCGCGAGCCCAATTGCCTGAAATCTCAGAAATTGAGGAACTTAGTGAAGTAGTTCACTCTATAAGAAAACGGGTTTGCATATCAAAAAACAATTACATAGCATACGGCAAATGCTTGGACGAAGACAAGAGCTATCAGAAAAACTGTCACTATGCACAGCATGGTTGGCCCAATTACAACAGTTTGGATGAGCTTGGTAAAAAATTTCATAAATATAAATCGGGAATACACTTTGAAAATGGTATGCTATTAAAGAGTCACCGGTTGATAATTCCCTCAGCTTTACAGCCAATTGTCCGAAAATGGCTACATGAACCACATTTAGGCATTGAAAAAACCCTTGAAAGAGCCAGAACTCTTTACTTTTGGCCAAAGATGAAGAACCAGTTAAAAGAGCAAATTGCAGCGTGTGCTGTGTGTGAAGCATTCAGGCGAAATCAAACAAGAGAACCTCTTAAACAATACGAGGAACCCTTGTAACCTTTTCAGTCGGTAGTGATAGATATTTTTGAGTTTGCGGGAAAGTACTACATCTCCATTATTGATTCATATTCGAACCTGGTGCTAGCAGAACACCTCAAAAATAAAACCATTGGGTCAGTTGTAAATGTATTGAAGCAGCTATTTAATACAATTGGCTACCCAGCAGCAATACGTTGTGATAATAATCCATTTAATTCATTAGAAATGGAAAACTTTTCAAATGAAGCAAACATAGTACTTAAATTTTCAAGTCCCAAATATCCACAAAGTAATGGGTTAGCTGAAAAGGGAGTGGCTATTGCAAAAAATATACTCAAACGGTGCTATGAAGCAAACGAGAGGGACAGTTTTAAATACCATTTACTGGAATATAATAACACTCCAATAGCTAGTTTGCGATTATCCCCCGCTCAACTGTTTTTTGGAAGATTATTAAAATCAAAACTCCCAACAACGGAACACCTTTTGTGCAGAAATGCACCTGAAGAATCAAAAGTTAAAAAGAAATTCAGAGATAAAAGATTAAGCCAAAAACAAAACTTTGATCGAAATGCAAAACCACTATCGGAGCTAAAGTTAGGGAATAGGGTAATTTTTAAGAAAAATGGAAAAGAATGTCATTATGGTGTCATTACGGAAAATGTAAAGATACTAACAATAATCATTATAGGCGTAACCGAAGATTTATAGCTAAGAGCACTAACAACATATTTGACAATAAGGAATATATGATGGAAGAGGAAAAAGAGAGAAACAACTGTATGCTACCGCCACAAACCCAGCTTGGGAGAAATGAGACAAAGGCAGTTAATGACGCAGTAGTGCCGGGTCTAAACCAACCGGTCATTGAAGCAAATGATACTGTGAACAACAGCAATAACACTGCCGAGGTAACAGACGTTGCTGGTAATACCACGAATTGTTACGACAATGCCGCGGAAAAAGCGCAAGAACCCGAAGGGTATTATTATACGCGAAGTGGTCGCGCGGTAGTTCCTCCCAAGCTGTACGGTTTTGACGAAGGTTGAGTAACTCTACAAGGAATTGTTATTCCGTTAATTATTTATTATTACATACATACATTTAAGAAAAAATATACGTAGTCACTTGTTACAAGATGCATACATATACGTTATTTCCGGCAGAAGCCAATTGGAGAAAGCTCTAGAACACACGTAATAAAATACTTTTGCGCCATAATAAGTGTTGTACTTATTACAGGTAGTATGTAAATAAAAAAAAACTTAATAAAGCATTAAATAAAAATTGCAAAGGGATTCATCATCATAAAATATTTGCTTGCCATATTGCGCATATGTGCTTGCATGTTTCTGTCTAAAAAGTAGGGATGGCCAAAAAAGATCGGTGTTTAAAAAAACCGGTTTTTTCTATTCGCGGTTTCGGTTTTTTCGATCTTTTTATCGCAACTGTCTTTAATCGATCTTTTTTCAAAAAAACCGAAAACCGAACTATCGACTTCTATTCCATTGAATTGTAAATATTAAATTATTTTTCGCTTTAAGTGATGGCCCCGCATCTAAAAAAAGCCCACTTTGGCAATATTTTGATGAAAAAGGGAATAAAGAAGTTTTATGCAAGCTGTGTGGGGTGGTAGTAAAACTGCGAGGTGGCACGTCCAACTTAAAAGGACACCTCCAGCGCAATCATGCCGCTTGGGATAGAAATTATTTACCTTGTAACACCAACAAGAGCTCCGATGATGTGTTGTGTTGTGATGATTCTAATTCGAATGAAGAAGTCAGAACTGTTGATAGGCAGCCACCAACTCCAGACAAGTTTTTGAAAACATGTTAACTGTGACTTTTTTGAATTCAAGCACCCACATTTATATGTATTAGTACAAAAAGTATTATCTTTTTCAGAATTTTGCTCTTTTAAACATTTTATTTAACTGTATTAATTTGAACTGAAAAATAAGGTAATACTTTATACCCCATGTCAAGTGTTAATACACGTCCAAAAATCTAGGTAGAGGTAACAATAGACGCGTCTTCATCTCCGTAACAATAATCTGGAGGGGGAAATCCGATATTTTTAGAATTTTGCGAGATATTTGCAGTTAAAGTTCACAATTTTTCTGTCATTTTCATGTGGTTGTTGTAATCACATTACCCTGTGAGAAAAAAGTGGCACGCGGAAGGACATCACCGAGGCGGTAGCCACGGCTATGGCACACACCCGGAGTTGGAATGGCGTAGCCCAGGGATATTTTTTGAAGCGCGGGCGAAGGCCGCCTACGCAGATAGGTGTTCTGCACATAAAAAACGTGGATCGGCCCCCGAATTGGGGATCAGACCCGGGTCAATTTTTGGTTTTTCACTAATAACTTTTCACAGAAACAAAATATTGCTTTTCCTCCTTCGGATTATTGTTACGGAGGTCAAGACGCGTCTTTTGATACCTCTCTCAAGATTTTTGGACGTGTATTAACACTTGACGTTGGATGGAAAGTATTACCAAAAATAAATATTTGTTGAATTAGAACTTCTTGAGTTCTTTTAAAAATTTAGAGAGAAGAACCCTATAGTAAGTATCTACATTGCTGTATTTCTATAAATTTTCTTTTCGAAGTTTAAAATTGTGCCGGTTTTTCGAAAAACCGGTTTAAAACCGGAATAAAAAACCGCGATTAATCACAAACCGGTTTTTTTTTCAACTTTGGCCATCCCTACTAGGTAACAAGTGAATGACTCGAAAATCAATTGGTTTGAGCGATCAAAGCGCTCACTAATACGCATGCATTTACAAATCTGCCGATGCTTGATGTAAGACACATCTGTTCAGTTCGAGATGTTCTTTTGAATTGATTTTCGACAGTCCAGTAAATTTCTGTGTATGTGTGCACATGTTTCAGAGTCTTTCTTGTAGTTTAGTCTCTTATTCTCTTTCGTGTCTATGATGTGAAGCATCTCTAGCGTAAAGCGTTTAGTGGTAACCAGAATGAAAACGGCAAAAGACAAGCGGCATCTGTCAAATTATTTTTACACGTGTTCTTATGGGGAGGAATTTTTTGAACACGACGCGACAAAGCGGCAATCAATCACAGATGCCGCTGTCGCCAGATTAAATCTAATTCTATTTTGACAAGCGGCAGATGGTGGCGTTTGGTTTTTTTGACAATAAAAACGAAAGGAAGAGTAAATAACTTGTAAAATAAGTTCCAATTATTACAGAATATGTCTCTTTCACACTTTTTAAAGCATTTTTTTTTCTACTTTTCAAGATGATTCGCACCTGTCGCCCCTGCTCGCATTATAATCATGTCGCCAATGCTTGACGGCAAATATCGTCAAGCTTCAGTTTTTCGTCGTTGTCGTTCGCCGCCGTCGTGTTCATTGTGGACGGGCCTTTTGTTGCAATCTTTGACCAAAGATGACTAGATACGAAACTTCGCGCTCTCTGAGAGCGCTCAAAAAGTGGTCATTTTTATAACATTTTCCAATGCTGCCAGTATGTTGAAAAAAAAAATATGGGCATTTTGAGTAGCTTTTTAGGAATTTTGCAATTCCCACAGACCAAGAGGTGTGCAAAAAGGTGCTATCGAATTATTTTTGAATTTTTCTAGCTCGGAACGTATAAAATGAGACAAGATATATTTAAACTAAAATATATGAAATAATAAATAATTCATAATATAAAGTTAAAATTTCCAAGATATCTTAAAATAAGGTAAAATCCTTAATGATGTACATTTCGTAATGAAATAGAACATGGTAATGGAAATAATAGGACTTCAAATAAAAATAATTATAATTAAAATAAATATTTGAAAATAATACAAAAAGAAAAGGCATATTGTTTGTATCTTGTAAGCATTTTTTATACCTGTAAACCACTCAAATGCGTAAAAAAATTTCATTTTCTACATATATCTTCTGCAGCTATTTTCTTAGATTGTACTATTTCATATTTTACGTATTTTTTCTCAATCGTGCGATATTTTAAGTTTATCGAAATATTCACTTGTTTGATTTTCCCAAATTTGGTGCGTTTTTTGGCTCCTCATTGTTTATGTATCTAATGTCAGATGGTCCTCGATTGTGTAGTATTGCCAACTAGCGCACACATAAAAAAGTAGGCAACACTGCATAATCGAGGACCGAAATGAGAGGTCGGGAGAGAGTTTCGTATCAAGTCATCTTTGGTTGTAATGCTGTGCTTGCTGTAGTATGCTCACAGCGTCAAAGTCAAAGATGACTTGACACGAAACTCTCTCCCGCTAAGTTTTTTGAAACACGATTAGCATTCTTTTTTATGTGTGCTCTAGTTGGCAATACTACACAATCGAGGGCCATCTGACATAAGATACATAAACAATGAGGAGCCAGAAAGCAAAAAACGCACCAAATTTGGGAAAATCAAACAAGTGAACATTTCGATAAACTTAAAATATCGCACGATTGAGAAAAAATACGTAAAATATGAAATAGTACAATCTAAGAAAATAGCTGCAGAAGATATATGTAGAAAATGAAATTTTTTTACGCATTTGAGTGGTTTACAGGTATAAAAAATGCTTACAAGATACAAACAATATGCCTTTTCTTTTTGTATTATTTTCAAATATTTATTTTAATTATAATAATTTTTATTTGAAGTCCTATTATTTCCATTACCATGTTCTATTTCATTACGAAATGTACATCATTAAGGATTTTACCTTATTTTAAGATATCTTGGAAATTTTAACTTTATATTATGAATTATTTATTGTTTCATATATTTTAGTTTAAATATATCTTGTCTCATTTTATACATTCCGAGCAAGAAAAATTCAAAAATAATTCGATAGCACCTTTTTGCACACCTCTTGGTCTGTGGGAATTGCAAAATTCCTAAAAAGCTACTCAAAATGCCCCTATTTTTTTTTTTTCACCATACTGGTAGCATTGGAAAATGTTATAAAAAATGACCACTTTCTGAGACATTAGATACATAAACAATGAGGAGCCAGAAAGCAAAAAACGCACCAAATTTGGGAAAGTCAAACAAGTGAATATTTCGATAAACTTAAAATATCGCACGGTTGAGAAAAAATACGTAAAATATGAATAGTACAATGCAGAAAATATATGTAGAAAATCATATTTTTTTTAACGCATTTGAGTGGTTTACAGGTACAAAAAAAGCTTACCGCAGAGAGAGAGAGAGTTGAGTGTGGACGTGTTTCTTTATCGCTCCTTTAAAGTTTATTTTACATCAGGGCCGGCCAAACAAATACTAAAATATTTGCATAAGTGTGCATAAGTTTTGAGTGATTTTGCGTACAGTGGCTGCAAAGAAAATGCAGACTGTGAAACTATAAAATCAAAACGAAACTTTATTATTTAATTTCGCGTCAAACCATAATTTCATTTTGATTTTTAAACATTTTTAATTGATGTGTAAACATCTTTAAAAAGGAAAACAAAGGAAATGAAAATGAAACACATTAAGGAAGAAAATGTAAGAAAAGAATGAGAATAAAAGGAAGGAGCGGACAGAAAATAAAAGAGAATAAAAGAAAAGGAAACAAAACAAAACGTACATTGGACGTAAAAGTTCGGTCGCATAGCTCCATATTATTTTTATTGTGTGCGCAAAAATAAGTTTGTGCATTTCCGTTTGTCATGACTGTTGCTTCTTGATAGTCATGCGACATAATCTTGCTTCATTGATAGTTGAACAGCGACAGACAAGCGAAAGCTAAATTTCGTGCTCACACATCGTTAACGTCGGTGTGAAAATACGAACTCAAAGTGCACAATGTGCAGGTCTTGGCCGGTCCTGTTTTACATTATTCTAATTGAGCCTAATCTTGTTGTTTTTACCTCATATTTGATTAATTTAACTACTTGAAACCTGAAAACAGTGACTTAGTGCAGTTTAATTATAAATATTAAAGTGTGGACTATTATTTTATATTTAATATACATTTCGGACTTTATATCAGTTTGTGTGTTGCTGTTTGCAAACCATTGTGCGCTCACACTTTTGTGTTTATGGTTTTGTGCACTCATTCTGCCTTATTTCCTGCATTCCAACTGAACATTCTCTGTTGAAATTGTGCAGAGTTCCAGCATAACTCTTGTAAGCTTGGTTTCGTGACTACTGTCATCACAACATCTTTTGCTAATAGTTTTGCTGTGTATTTAATATTGTAAAGTGGGCGACTTTAATTTTTGTGTAAAAATCGAATCGGCCTATCAGTTTGTGTGTTGCTGTTTGCAAATCATTGTGCGCTCACACTTCTGTGTTTACTGCTTTGTGCGCTCATTCTGCCTTATTTCCTGCATTCCCACTGAACATTGTGCAGAGTTCCAGCATAACTCTTTTATGCTGTGACTACTGTCTATACAACGCATTTTTTTAGCAAAAATTTTGCTTAAAATAAATACTCCTGGTAACTTACAGTCCAGTGTTCCTGAACAAAACTTAGCTTTGCTGCTGGCTTTGCGAGAATATGGCTCACGTTTCTTGCGCCGGCATGAGTAACATTGGAGGCCGGGTTGTTGATTTGATATCAAATAAAATCGGTCTGAACTGGACGTGTACGAAATGCCGAACTATTGAAAATGATATGCGGGCTTTCATGAGACAGACTCAGAAAATTCGGTCAGAGTTCAATAATATTTTTATTGGTTTTCGTGACCTTCATGAGAGATTTAAGTAGTTTGCAAACCACTTCAAGAAACTGAAGGTCATATCTGAATCTCCCAAAAGGAAAAAGTGTTTATTAGAGAAACAAACTAACTCTGACTTACTCCCATGTCGTGAACAGAGATCCCCTACTACGCCGAGTACATCTGATGCGTTAATTTCTTTGTGTACTCCGGCGAAAGAGTTAACTTTAGAAAGGCCTAAAGAACCTCCTCGTGGTCCTATAGTTCCTTCTTCTGATCAAGTCACGGCTGTCTTAGCCCTGGATATCCCAGAAGATGCCGTAGTACCTACACTGAGTGTGGTTGAACCTATTGTTAGCCAAGCGCCAGTGATTACTTTCGCCGATGCCCTGCTTAGCTCCCCTAGTAGCTCCAATTCCGATCGAACCATCGTTCAACGGCCTTCGAAACCGACAGCCTCTAGAAATACAACACCTCGTATCTTTACATTTCCTCCTTCAGCAGTCTCCGGAGCTGAGTCTGTTGCTCCTAGGGCGGTGACCGTTGTCCCGCCTCGTAAAGAGATTTTTGTATCAAGGCTTCACTCGTCGTTGACAGAGAAGGATATTTTCAATCACATCTGCTCTAAGCTTCGTGTTGCTCTCTCTAGTAACGTCAGAGTATATAAATTTAATTTTAAGTATGAGAGAGACATTTCCTCATTCAAAATAACGGTTCCTGATTCCCTAATCGAAAGCGTGCTCGACCCGTCGTATTGGCCTGAGCATACTGTTTTACATATGTTCAACAGAAAATCGAATGCTAATCGTGTTTCAAAAAACTTAGCACCGAACGCTTCAATAGCGGTGAAATCGGAAGCTTGGTTTCGAGCTGCCTTCTCGTTCACTACCAAAATGTACGAGGCCTACGATCGAAACTAAATACTTTTTTCTTGAGTAGTTTCGCTTTTACTGCGCAAATTGTCGCTCTTATGGAGACATGGCTGAAGCCTGATAACTTTAATTCAGAGGTTTTCTCTAATAAGTACGTTGTTTATCGACGTGACCGCATCACAAGAGCAGGTGGCGTCCTTATTGCTGTCGATTCAAGCTTTGTATCCGAGCTTGTTTTATTGGACATCGACCCCGATATTGAGTTCTTAGCAGTAAGACTTGCTTTCCCTTCCTTTAGTATACTCGTTTGCTGTTCGTACATTCCGCCTCGTTCGAATCTTAGCATTTATATGAGCCACACTTAGCTATACAAAGTGTACAGTCGCACTTGCGAGAGAAATATATTTTTGTCGTTCTTGGGGACTTTAATTTACCATCGGTTAACTGGGTTACTAGTAGTGACCCAAACTGTATGGTGCCAACAACCCAACACGATTTCCTCAATGCCCTGTTTGAGTTATCTCTCCTACAGGTAAACGATGTACTGAATAGTAAAAACAAGATGCTGGACTTAGTATTTGTGGATAGTTCGCAGGGCAATGTGCTCACTCGAATATCTCCATTGTCCCTTCCGGAAGATCCATTACAACCTTCACTTGAGTTAGCTGTAGATACTAACAGACAAATCGTGCCCGGTGGACCTAAAGTGAAATCTCATTCTCGTGTTAGATGCTTTTACAAAGCGGATTTCGTTATGCTAAACGAATTGATTGCTGACCACGACTGGTCTGAACTTTATGCCTGTACAGATATTGAATCAGCAACTTCCTTCTTTTACACTTCTCTTTATGGTTTCTTTGAAAGCTGTGCTCCATTTCGCTACGTCAAGGCTAAGTAGAGAAAGGCACCGTGGTTCTCAAGTCAACTTGTCTGACTTAATAATATCAAATCTAGACTTTACAAGCGATTCAAGAGATCTGGCACATCTGCTGACTGCTCGAAGTATTTAGTTGCCCGCTCTAACTTTCAGCGTCTGAATCAGTTATGTTATAAGGATTACTAAACTTGTTGCAAAACTCAATTTTTCAACAATCCGAAAAAATTTTATAGCTTTGTTAACTCTAAACGCAAAGTCTCTGGATTTCCATCGTCGCTTGCGTTTGGGTGTAAGAGTGCTAATACCGATGACAATATTGCAGAGTTATTTTCTGAATTCTTTAAATCGACCTACTCCTCTAGCAGTCCCCAAGTTAAGGAGCATCCATATAATTTGGCTTGTTCCAACATCAGGAACCCTGTTATTGATATTAGCATCGTTGTTCAGAGCCTCGAATCACTGCAGCCCATATTCTCCCCGGGTCCTGATGGGTCCCTAGTTGTGTGCTAAGGTACTGTGCTCAGCACTTATCTGGTGCTAATGCTATTTAATCTGTCTCTTGATTCTGCATCGTTCCCATCTCTCTGGAAAGAATCTTTTATTATTCCCTTGCATAAAAAAGGTAGCAGATCAAATATTGAGAACTACAGAGGCATTGCTAAGCTTTCAGCTATTCCTAAAACTTTTGAACAGATCATTACTAAACAGCTTCAGTATCAGTGTGCGTCTTTATTATCCCCTTGTCAACATGGTTTTATTCCTCGTAGGTCAACCACTACCAACTTGATTGAGTTCACATCCTTAGTAATAGACGGGTTTTTAAGAAGAAATCAAACGGATGTGATCTACACTGACTTTAGCAAAGCTTTCGATTCTGTGAATCATGAGCTTTTAATCCATCAACTGGATTTACTCGGTTTTCCGTTTCATATTTTAGCATGGCTCACAAGTTACCTTACAAACAGGACTCAAAGAGCTATGTTCAATCACACAATTTCCAAATCCATTGACGTAACTTCAGGTGTGACTCAGGGGAGCCATTTGGGCCCATTGCTGTTTACCCTGTTCATAAACGATTTACCGCAGGTTATCTCATTTTCGAAAACCTTAATGTACGCGGATGATGTTAAACTTTGCTACACGTACTGTCCCTCTGAAAACTCGGCAGGTGCTCTTCTCCAGGCTGATTTGGACTCATTCCATTGCTGGTGCAAGGTAAATTTACTTGCGTTAAATTGCTCTAAATGTAAACAAATGGCATTCCATAGAACGAAGCCAGTTCTGACATCCTATTTATTAAATGATACCGACTTAGAACGCATATCCGTTGTGGACGATCTAGGTGTCCTTTTTGATGCTAAACTGTGTTTTAATATGCATATTTCTTCGACTACTAACAAAGCCAAGAGTATGTTAGGATTTGTGAAGAGGTGGGCTAAAGAGTTCGATGATCCGTTTCTCACTAAGACGCTCTACACATCGTTAGACCGCCCTATACTTGAGTACTGCTCGTGTGTTTGGTGTCCCGTATATCAAAACCATATAAAACGAATTGAGTCTATACAAAAGCAATTCCTAATTTTTGCCTTCCGCGAACTCAATTGGAACGCAAATATTAATCTACCTCCTTACAGAAACCGACTTCTTCTAATTAATTTAACCACTCTGGAAAATCAAAGAATTTTACTAGGGGTAATATTCCTTCACAAGCAGATTATTGTTGAAATTGACTCTTCTGAACTAGTGGGCAAATTAAATTTTGCTGTACCTGCTAGAAGGTCCAGACACTACGTCCCGTTTCATTTACCTCTTTGTCATTCAAACTTCATCAAAAGTAGTCCCCTGCTTATCTGGGGTTCGTACTACAATGACTTGTCTGGATGTATAAGCTTTGAACGTACAATTGCCACTTTACGTAACGACATACTTGTATTTCTTACCAGATCTTAAAAGTAGATTGGAAAGTCGTCCTTTTTCACTCCTCTTTAATCTCTACGCTCAACTTTATGAATTCATCGACCGAAATTGACGGTGGATTGGAGACACGGCCTCTCCAACCATCCAGTGAATAATCAAGATTCCTGAGCATATCCTTGCGTGAATACATCGACCGAATGTCAGGGTGGATTGGAGACTGGGCCTCTTCAACCATCCACTTGTGGAATACGATAGACTTAAGTTTATTTTGCCATGTTAAGTTTACTTTTGTAATACTGTATAACTTATAATAGAATGTTTTATATTCGTAATTAGTCGACCGCTTTGTATTAGTGTCGACTTAAAATAAATAAATAAATAAAAGTTACAAACAATACGCCTGTTCTTTTTTTATTATTTGCAAATATTTATTTTAATTATATATTTGTAAGTTTTTGCAAGCTCGAGACCAAATAAACAATAATTCGTAATGAATTTAATTGTCAGTTTTTTTGGGAAAAATTGATAATTGGAGAAAAATTACAAAGGAAAAATCAACAGCGATGGATAGGATTTGGTGCAGACACGAGTTCGAATCCGTGTCCGAAAAGGGATCTGATGATGAGCCTGGAAACTCTGAAACATGTAATCCTATCCATCGCTGTTGATTTTTCCTTTGTAATTTTTCTCCAATTATCAATTTTTCCAAAAAAAACTGACAATTAAATTCATTACGAATTATTGTTTATTTGGTCTCGAGCTTGCAAAAACTTACAAATATGTAAACAAAATAGACCGCAAAAATCCAACAGCAAAATACATTGAAACCATAGCACGGGTTTACGTACATATGTAAATATGTACAAACAACAAGACCAACACACATCATAACATATAGGCTGCATGTCTTAAGAAATTTTGTGTATACAGTTGGCAAGAACAAACAAACAAAAGGGAATTAATTGAAGTGGAGATAAGTGCATTGTGACGTCACAGGGCATCATTGCTTAGTGTTGGAATTTTCTAACAGCGGCTTTGGTGCAGACACGAGTTCGAATCCGTGTCCGAAAAGGGATCTGATGATGAGCCTGGAAACTCTGAAACATGTAATCCTATCCATCGCTGTTGATTTTTCCTTTGTAATTTTTCTCCAATTATTAATTTTTCCCAAAAAAACTGACAATTAAATTCATTACGAATTATTGTTTATTTGGTCTCGAGCTTGCAAAAACTTACAAATATGTAAACAAAATAGACCGCAAAAATCCAACAGCAAAATACATTGAAACCATAGCACGGGTTTACGTACATATGTAAATATGTACAAACAACAAGACCAACACACATCATAACATATAGGCTGCATGTCTTAAGAAATTTTGTGTATACAGTTGGCAAGAACAAACAAACAAAAGGGAATTAATTGAAGTGGAGATAAGTGCATTGTGACGTCACAGGGCATCATTGCTTAGTGTTGGAATTTTCTAACAGCGGCTTTGGTGCAGACACGAGTTCGAATCCGTGTCCGAAAAGGGATCTGATGATGAGCCTGGAAACTCTGAAACATGTAATCCTATCCATCGCTGTTGATTTTTCCTTTGTAATTTTTCTCCAATTATCAATTTTTCCCAAAAAAACTGACAATTAAATTCATTACGAATTATTGTTTATTTGGTCTCGAGCTTGCAAAAACTTACAAATATGTAAACAAAATAGACCGCAAAAATCCAACAGCAAAATATTTTAATTATAATTATTTTTATTTGAAATCATATTATTTCCATTACCATGTTCTATTTCATTACGAAATGTACATCATTAAGGAATTCCTAAAAAGCTACTCAAAATGCCCATATTTTGTTTTCACCATACTGGCAGCATTGGAAAATGTTATAAAAAATTACCACTTTTTGAGCGCTCTCAGAGAGCGCGAAGTTTCGTATCTAGTCATCTTTGGTCAAATATTACAACAAACGCTTTACGCTAGAGATGCTTCACATCATATGGCTTAAGCAGATACAGTACGTCAGCGTCGACGTATCCGTCATACGTTGAAATTTAGAACAAAATCAACTTTTCCGTATGCCTCGTATCTGTCGCTACCCTGCAAAAAACCGAAATCCTCCGTTCCATACTCCATAGAGTACTCCTTAAGGAGTATCGGAGTACTCCAACACTTATCCTCGCTCATATAAAAATGGTGATCCAATTTACATGGCGATGGCCGGTAATTGGATCACCTAATCCGACTCGGAGTACTCCATTTCTTTGCTTTTGAATACTCTATAGACCACCTACATGAGAGTACTCCCAAAATACTCCTATTGGATTACTCTATGGACTATTCAACAGCAAAGCGAGAGAGGGAGTAGGTGGTCCTCAAAAAGAACACATACTCCCTCTCTCGCTTTCCTGCAAAGTACTCTATAGAGTAATATTTTGTCAGCATTTTCAAAGTACTCTCACGTAGGTGTTCCATAGACTATTCAGCAGGGTGCTCCGATATGGATTAGGTGATCCAATCACCGGACATGGGCTTATAAATTGGACCACCTTTTTGTATGAATGAGGATAAATGTTGGAGTACTCCCATACTCCAACGTTTTTTACAGGGTACGCACACAAACACTTCTCGTCTACTCAGCTGTCAGTTTTTCCAACGTATCGCCGTACTGTATCTGCTTAAGCCAATAGACACGAAAGAGAATAGGCCCGTCCACAATGAACACGACGGCGGCGAACGACAACGACGAAAAACTGAAGCTTGACGATATTTGCCGTCAAGCATTGGCGACATGATTATAATGATAGCAGGCGCGACAGGTGCGAATCATCTTGAAAAGTAGAAAAAAATGTTGTAAAAAGTGTGAAAGAGACGTATTCTGTAATAATTGGAACTTATTTTACAAGTTATTTACTCTTTCTTTCGTTTTTATTGTCAAAAAAACCAAACGCCACCATCTGCCGCTTGTCAAAATAGAATAAGATTTAATCTGGCGACAGCGGCATCTGTGATTGATTGCCGCTTTGTCGCGTCGTGTTCAAAAAATTCCTCCCCATAAGAACACGTGTAAAAATAATTTGACAGATGCCGCTTGTCGTTTGCCGTTTTCATTCTGGTTACCACTAATAAGAGACTAAACTACAAGAAAGACTCTGAGACATGTGCACACATATACAGAAATTTACTGGACTGTCGAAAATCAGTTCAAAACAACATCTCGAACTGAACAGATGTGTCTTACATGAAATATAATATATGTATGTTTATCTAAAGAATTATCTCTGATAGATATATGTAAAAAAATATTAATTATAAATTGTTGTTGTAGCCCCTGATGACGATCTCCATGGGAGAATGAAATATATTGGGAAGAGTTAAAAAAACAACGTGTTTCATTACAGCTGACCTAGAGCCAGCTATAATCATTTATTAACAAACCAAAAGGTTGATATTTGCTTTAAAATTTTTCTTTTTGGTAGAAAAAATATGTCAAATACAAATTATACATTGAAAGTTGAAAAGTGCACTGGTAATGTGGTTAGTTAGGTGAACAAAATTATAAAAAGACTAAATAATAAAAAAAAAATTAAGAAAAAAATTTACCTCCCTCATGTGCATAAATTTGTACTATCATTTTCGCAAGCTGTTGTTGTTTAGTGATTAAGCAATATATTATTCTTTATGCAGATGAAGAGTAATAGGTATGCTGTACTCGACTCTTTCCGGCCAATCCTTTCTTACGTAGTGGTCCTTACGAGCTCGGCTATCCCACTTGCACAGGAAGCAGCAGTGCTTGGTGTAGCCACTTTGTAGACCACATAGCATTGCAACGACTTTGAGATCAGAACATATTTTCCAATCATGCTCTTCATATTTCATGAATTTAAATAGTTTTTGCATTTCCTCGTAGGTTTCCTTTGTATTTACTGCATGAGTGTTCGGGATAGAAGGCTTTTTGTTACCAATTTGCAATAATACAGCCTTTAAACTCAGTTTATTGCTGTCTATGAACAATCGCCACTGTTTTGAATCATATGTTTGACCAAACTCTTTGAATAAACCACGAATGTCGTTGCAGTAGCATATACTGTCTTTCTTGGTATAGTGTTTGGAAAATGGTTCGTGACGCGTTCTACAATATATCACCTTAACATCGCATGACACAAATTTAAATTGTTGCATACGAGAAGTGTGGATCTCGGCCTTTTCCTTGAATAGTTCCAAATCTCTTATCCAATCATTAAGTTGTGCTTGTGACAGAACGTTTCTCTCGTTTCCCATGCGAAATTCAGTACAACTTGATTTCCCGCACTCAGATATTACTGTTGACAATGGAACTGGATCCGCAACTGCCGTTGAATGTAGTACTGGTAGTGTCACTTTAAGTACGCTGGCATATGTTACTCTCTTGATCTTCCAACGCCAAGTATTTTTGTTTGACAAATATAACACTCTATTAAATGGTAAGTAGGTGCTCTCCATATCATTGGTGTATCAATTTTTATTTGTTGTCCTGATTCCGACTGAATCAATTCTACTCGACGCGATGTACACAAGTGTTCGGTGTCCATGGTAATTTTAGCATGTTAAGTCTCAATGCCAAAATACGTGGGGTATAAAGCTTTGAAATGATCTGAGAACACTCGTCGTCGCCTTATGATAGTATATTGGCCACACATTAAACAGAACACATCTGGATCGTTATTATTCTTGCGTGCTTCTACTCATTTTATTTTTTTAATAAATAACGGTTTTGAAATTTAACTTATGAACTGAACTTTCTCCGGCGTGCCTTGCATATGTTTTGAAGTTTCAAGGCGCATTAACTCATATTTATACTCGGAACAAGTATAAAATTGAAAAAATCAAATCTTACCTAGACAGAAAGGTTCCTTTTTATACGAAGCCGGGAAAAGAAAATACTACCTGATTTAGATGTAGGCTTTGAAAATTTTCTGTGTCTTATAATTTTGAAAATCTACCTGCATACTTACCCATAAGTGACGCAAATACATGTTTATAACTACATGCCTACAGCATGTTTCGAACCCAACCACTCTTCCTTTCGATACACAACTCTTCGTACTATAAAACAATTCGAGTATTAAAAGTACTATTTGATTTATTTAAAGAAAAAGTATTATCATTGCTATGGTGTTGTTCGTTTATCCGGATAATATCCCATTTGCACTTTATACCATACATACGTTTTGAGGTATACGTTGAAATTGCGCAACCTGGGTATTATTATTTGATCGCTTATAACTTACATAGTTTTTCGTCGATTTTCTTCGATGGTAGCTTATCTGTTTTATAATAAAACAGAGCTTTACGTAAAGAAAAAATATCTTGGAAAAAAGTTGTGGGTTTGGAAAGCTGCCCTCGCAAACAGAAATTTTTTCATATTTTTTCATAAAAAAAAAACAAAAATCTGAAATGATAAGCTAATATTACGAAAACTATCTGGTTGAGCAAAAAACAATGTATAATGAATTCATACCAAATTTTGTTGTGATTTTGATAAACCTGTTTGCCTTTCTTAACGGGAGCCGTCCTTTTGGTTTTTTCGAATAACGGTGAATTGCAAATGTCTCGATAACGCTACCATAGAACCAAAAATGAACTCGATTTTTGAAATCAGAGGTTGGTTTTACATACGAATTTCATAACGGCGTTTCTGGTAAAGAGAAAAAGTTGAAATTCGTGGTCCAGTGTGGTTGTGGTCCAATTAGCGCTAGCACGCCGTTTTGACACCACAGCTTGTGAACTAACCAATGAAGATTATTACAGAAAATTAGCGTGGTGGGACTCTTACACTCCTATAGATCCTATCTATATCCATGCCGTTGAGTCCAAGAATTTTAGAAGTTCCCCAAGCTTCATATCGTTAGCTCGGAAAGACTCCCGAACAAGGGTTTTCCCAGAAATTTTGTTCTGCTCCTGCACTGCGCCGGACAGCCGCACAGCAGGTGCTCCACCGTCTCTTCCAATCGCGGAAGGTTGCAACTGTGGCACGTGGTATTGTGCTCCATGCCCATCCGCGCGGCGTGCGCCCCGATAGTCCAATGCCCAGTGAGGGGAGAATTGTCGAAGATTGTGCTTCATTATACTAGGGCCATAAACTCCTTGACACTGTGCAGGACTGCAGAGGCTTCCATCTTTCCGTAGCCTCCCCAAGCCAGTGCTGAGAGACCCGACTCTTGAGCAGTCCCAGCGGTGCAAGAACCTCCTTCGCTTTTGAGACGTAAACAGCCGACCCACGCCGTGCCAGCTCATCGGTAATCTCGTTTCCCTGTATGTTGCGATGCCCCGGCACCCATCTTACAAAAACGGCATGTCGACTTGCCAGGTTCATGGTCCACTCCCTGCACTGACCCACAAGGCTCGAAGTGATCGTCGCTGATCCGAGAGCCCGAAGAGCCGCCTGGCTGTCCGAGAAGATTGCTATCCGATTGTATCCAATAATGCCCTGCATGCCTCCTGGAGTGCATAAACTTCTGATTGAAATACACTGGCAGAGTCTCGAAGACGCATTGACAACGACACGTCTGGGAGAATTGGGAAAACCCCCGCTCCCACACCACAATCCATTTTAGATGTGTTAGGTCCCTGGTCGGTTATATTCAACAGAATACGGCTGTGACCGTATTCACGCTCTTTGCAGAGTCCCAACTCCCGCAGCCTGAGTGCACTATTAGATGAGTGCGCTATTAGATTTCAGAAATAATAAATTTAATACTTACTACATAATTTATAGTTCATATTATACTACATATGTAGGAACCTGAACTGCCTTTTTTGAACTCGCCAGCGCGAAGCCCGGGGAGAATCGCCCCTGTTTGCTCCTCCTCTGTGTACCCCTGCAATCAACTAAGCCTCTCATTTTCTTTCAATCCATTGAATGAGCTATTAAGGATCTTAGATCGATTACCGTATTGAACTACAGTTTAATTAATTGACTAACTCAATAGTTAGTTTTAAAACTCACTAGAATTAAATGTCTGCTTTAATGATCTGTAGTGCGTATAAGAGTGCAGCGTTAAAGATCATTTTTGATTATGAAAATCTAACCAGCGCCCAAAATTGGAATTGATTGGAAGAAAAAACTGGTATTTAAAAACTTTGTTCTTAAGACTTTGTCGATGCAAACATTTTCAATACAGTGAAGGTATAAAAAATAATAATTTAGTAACTTCGGGTATTATGGTATAGTCGGCTGATATGGTACACCCGCATAGACAGGTTGTGAATTAAAAAATAGAAAAAGAAAAAAAAATACAGCTATGCCAGTTATGAATTTTTCCTTCTCTTCCTAAAAACACGTGGCTATACCATTTTTACTTGTTTAGACGTTGTAGAAGAATCCGTTTTTTTACGCTGCATTAAGATTCTAACAAATATGATTGTAATTGAAAAACATAACATACACCGTATGTTCAACTATATTCGTGGTTGATCATAAACAAATTAAAAAACCCTGAAAAGGTAGAAAGCGTCTAACAAATAGGTCGGCAGGAGCGTAGTTTCGCTACAGTGGTGCTAGCAACAAAACTATCGCGTCAGTTGTTTAACCGACAGCAAGGATGCCTACATAAGCTTTGTTTGTTTAAAATTTTTTACTGAAAAAGTGTTCGCTTACACAAAACACTTGCTACAAGTCTTTACTTTTACTCCGTAAAAAATGTAAGTGAAAAACAGCTGATCGTGACAAGGGAAAGCAACAACAAAAATTTAAAAATTTGAACTATTAACCAATCAAAATAGCAACAGCTGTTTTTGCTGCAAGTTTTTACTGACTTCTGTTGAAATCTTTAACTTTTTGCGTGTCGAGAGAGATTTATGTCATTCTCCATTTACTTACACTTTTTGCAGGGTTTGTACGCGAACAAAGCTATTGTATGACAATATCTATGCGCGACTAAAAATTACTGCCAAACATTTTTTTTATTTTTTTTATGACTTTGGACAAGTGCAATGTATCTTATGTTACGCTTCTATGGGGAACCGGAAATATAATGTTCAGAGCCATTATAATTCTTTTCATAAAGATTTTGTTAAATACAAAAGTGTGGAAAGCGATATTTTTTGGGAAAAATGGAATGTGCTTTTACAGAAGGATTAGCAATCTATCATTTATTTCTTCAAAAATCAATCTATAATTAAATAAAGTTCATATATTATTTTTTTCAAAATAGCTTATTCTCCTTTTTGCGTTACATGTTAGCGAAGGTATCTGAAATGGTAAAATATTTTCATTCATTTTAAATCGCGCATAAGTTACTATCTCATAAAACAATCAGCAAAGCGACGATACGTGTTGCCCCTTTAAGGCGTTATACACGATATGTTGTGTCAGATGTATATGTCAGTTTTTTGTATGGATACAGAAACACACCGTGTGAATACAAAAGAAAAAGGTCTGCTGACAAATCATATGTACGAACATACAAAATAGAAGGGATTCTATTTCCTTCTGACTTACAGCTGTTATTTGACTTTGCATTTGCGGCCGTAATTAAGATTGCGCTTAGAGCTATTTTTTTTATCTTTTTCCATTAATTATACGGGGTTTTTATTTTGAAGTTCTGTTTATAATAAATCAAAAAACACAAAATACATATCATGTAAACGCAAAGTAAATTAAGCGAATTTGACACACAGTATGAGTACATATGGATCGAAAACTTGACAGGTACATATGCCAATACATATCGTGTATAACAACCTTTTGCTGTTTGCGACATAGCATAGATCAATCGTCTTGAGACTCTTTGTTTCGAGAGAGCGTTGTCAACGTTAACATTTGTCATTGGTGCCACTCCGTGAAAGTGGAATAAACCTGAGTATGGGTATTTTTCTAATACATTTTGGGAATTTTAAAGGTTTTGCTTTTAATTAGACTTATGTAGGGCTAAACAAATTGTTTATTATTCAAAAATATAACAAATTAATGTAACTGCAGACATAAGTAAACAAAACCAGTATGGAAGTCTAAGTTCGGGTGCAACCGAACATTAAATACCTAGTAGTGATCTGTTGTAGTATCCCAATTAACTCAGGTATATTTAAATACCTGAAAAGTTGTTATAAAAGCAACTGATTGTTTTCGATGAAAAACACTTCTGTTGTGAGTGGTTAATTAAATTATCACTAAATAAGAAAATATAAATAGCTTTCCCCATGTTCATAAAAGGTATGAAAATAAAAAAATAATAAAAATTTACCAGAACTATGGCATGAAAAGTTTTGTGGAATAATCCACCATAAAGGGGCGGGCCACGCCCATTTTTGAAAAATTTTGTGCAATATATCTATGATCCTTTTTTTAATCTTTAGCATAAAATTGGGCGTGGCCCTTACCCGATTTCGCGCATTTTTTTTCGGAACGTCGCCGGTATTAATATAAATATGTGCGCTGAATTTGATTTTGCTATTTTGAGCGGTTTTTGATTTATGATTAATAACATTTCCAAATTGGGTGTTTTTTTAGGGGTATGGAACTTTGAATTGAAATAAAACACAAGAAAATCGTTTTAAGGTCCATCAATTTGGCTTTATTGGAAGGATAATTTTATGCCATTAATGTTTAAATATGATTTCGGGCATGTGGCCGCCGCGGCTGGCTCGAATAAAGCCAATTCTACAGGTCCGATTTTCAACCACTTTTTCGAGCATATGGGGCCGTATGTCGGCAATAACGCCACGAATGTTGGCTTCCAATTCCCCTAACGTTTCTAGTTTGTTGGTGTAGACGAGCGACTTCACATATCCCCAAAGAAAATAATCCAATGGTGTCAAATCACACGACCTTGGTGGCCAATTGACAGGTCCATTCCGCGGAATTATGCGCTCATCGAATGTTTCTTTCAATAAATCGATTGTGACGTGCGCTGTGTGGCATGTAGCGCCGTCTTGTTGGAACCACAACTCATCCACATTCATGCCATCCAATTCGGGAACAAAATAGTCGGTTATCATGGCTCTATACCGGTCTCCATTAACGGTAGCTGCCTCTCCAGCATTATTGCGGAAGAAGTATGGCCCAATGACTCCACCAGCCCATAGAGCACACCAAACAGTCAGTTTTTGTGGATGTAATGGCGTTTCAAGGGTCTCATGTGGATTCTCTTCACTCCAAATGCGGCAATTTTGCTTGTTGACGTAGCCATTCAACCAAAAATGAGCCTCATCACTGAACAAAATTTTGCGATGAAAATCAGCATCGAAATCAATCTAATTTTCGGCCCATACACCAAAATCACGACGCATTGCATGGTCTCGCGGCTTTAATTCTTGCACAAGCTGGATCTTGTAAGGTCGCAAGCCAAGATCTTTGCGCAAAATCTTCCATAAAGTTGATGGACAAAGCTCCAATTGCTGTGCACGGTGGCGAATCGATTCATTCGGGTCCTCTTCAACACTTTGCTCTACAGCGGCAATTGTTTCTTCGGTGCGCACTGTTCGACGTCTCTGCGGATGCGTATTATCACATAGAGTAAACGTAGTGCGAAAACGATCCATGGTTAACCGAATTAATTGCTCTGATGGACGATTATGTCGACCATAAAATGGACGGAGCTCACGGTAAAATTCGCGAACTGAACCATTATTTTCGAAATAAATTTGCACGATTTGCAAGCGTTGTTCTTTTGTCAACCTGTTCATGATGAAATGGCAAACCAAACTGAACATAAATGACATTAGAGTTGCCAGATTTGACCACAAAATGCCAGTTTTATCTCTATTCGAAAAACAAACCTGTAAAAAAAACACCCATATAAGTCGATATCTATCTAGATTTGTTTACGCCGTTACATACTACCGTTAGGCGAATGAAGTTAATATACCTTGTGTGCGAAGCACTACTAGGTATGAATATATGTACAAATCAAGTTTGCATGCATCACATAACACTTCCATGAGTTGATAATGACACATTGAATTTATTGAGAAATACGGATTGATAGGATCAAAAGCACTATGTAAACCCTCATTGGGTTGATGGGGATGGCCCTCTACTTCAAATATCTGAAGTTATTTTAAAAAAATCAATAACATAAGTCCAAGTAAAAAATGTTCTTAAGGTTTTATGTTGATACATTTTGAATTGTTTATAGTATTGACCTTCCGACTGCATATTATTATTAGGGACACCGAACCGCGTATTTTTTTATACCGTACTCAACATTTTTTATAACTTCTACATTTTGACCCCAATGCTGAAGAGTTACCGACTATTTCGGTATATTTTTTCGTTGCCTTAGTCTGGCCTTAGGTAAAATGCCATTTATGCCATATGCTGGCAACAAAGCCAAATAAATGGCAAATGAGAGCGAAAAAATGAGTGTAAAACGAAGTCTCAAATCAAGTAATCTTTGGTTTGCGAAACTACTGGCATGAAAATTCTGTTCTAACACCACTGTGACGAATTTGCTTTTTCGCTCTCAACAGCAACTGAAACGAAGAGCATAAGAATACGTGTGAAGAACGTAAGGCTCAATTGAGTTAGCTGTGCCGACCTATTACATAGATAAGAACAATTGGAATGATTGGAAAGTATACTCTTTGACAAAGAGTATTGTGTAATAACTGGTTACCTTACAGTGGTCAATAACTGATATATGTACAAATATAATTAGTTACATGCAATAACAGGCAAGACATAGCATAATAGCAAATAATAAATGTGTACCACCGTTGGTCATGCTACAATTTATAATAATGGTACTCATTTAATGTCGCATTTATACAATAATTGCCAAGTTGCGCAGCTGCCACCATTGTTAAATGAGTGCCCAAAAGCGAAACGTGATGGCAAATCTTTTTAAAGTCAGCTGTTTATTTTTCTAAAGTAAAAGTTAAAAAATGCCGAAAACAAGCGACAAACAAAAACTGCTTAAACTATTAGAAATTGCAGCTTTAAAACAATCGTTTCCAATGATAACGTAGGCTCACTCGATTGATAGATGGCCGGCTGTTGCACATTTACGCCACGTACAAATATTTCGTACAGGTCATCATTAGATGGACATATTTTTTGATATCCTCTTCAACACTTTTTACATCTCCATTTTCCAGAAGTCCTGCACTTGTTGCAAATTTGAGTAAAGCCATGTAAAGTGATACCAAAAAATTTCGACAAATCTCCGGTTTTGAAAAAAGTTATATTTATTTTGAAGTAAAAGACATGTTTAAACTGTCATATAAATATTTTAGTAAATAGTTAATTTTAGTAAGAGTTATTAATAATTAAACTTTTGAGCATGATCAAAATATGCATCTATTTAAAAATTGATAGCTCCTAAAAGACAAAAGATAATTGAATGAAATGTTGCACACTGGTTAATGGGAAGTTTTCGACCACGGATTAGGGTTGTAAATGACGCCGAGCCCATCGATGTTTCAAGAATCGATGTTTTGAAAAAGTACATCTATGTTAGTTCGATGTATCGATTCCAAAAAATCGACGTTTTACCGATGTTTAATATTTTTGCTTAACCTGTGTGCTGTTATTAAAATTTTTCCCTATACTTAATAACTTGACTGAAACTAGCTTCGATAGAAATTTGTAGCGTTGCTTTGGTTGTTGGTATATCATTATCATGATTATTGTTCTCGTCTCCAGTTCCTGAGTTGTCAGATACAATTTCAATAGGAGTAGACGCGGTAATTGTTTCCGGCCAGGTTCGAGTGCTAATACGCATCCAAAAATATCGGGTGGGGTATCAAAAGACGCGTTTCGGTCCCGGCAATGTGAATCCGCGTCCGGAGATCCAATATTTTCGAAAATTTGCAAAAAAAACAAAAAAATTACCGAAATCAAATCCCAAAAGGAAGGTGTGATCCATGTGCAGAACATATTTCCACGTAGGCGGCCTTGGGCCGCGTTTCAAAAAAAAAAACCGTCAGACGGTCCAACAGCGGCTACGCAATCCCAAGTATTTCTGCGTGGAACACACTTTTAAATTTTTTTCTCACTATGATTACAACAACCATATGAGAATGACAGACAATTGTAAACTTTAATTGCAAAGATCTCGCAAACTACTAAAAATAATTGTTTTCCGGAGACGGATTAGTATTGCCGGGACCGAAACGCGTCTTTTGATTCCTCTCCCGACATTTTTGGACGCGTATTAGCACTTGGCTCCGGTCGGAAACAAGTACTCGAATTTATTAAGGGTACTTCCTTGGACATGATGCTATGAAAATACTTTTTCCCCACTCTTGCAGAAAGCTTTAACGTTCGAAAAATCTGATAAAATAACTTAAGAAAATTCTCCGATGTTTTTCAAAACATCGATGTTTTTAGTAAACATCGGATTCATTCAGCATAAGAAAATAGCTAAGAATCAATTGTTAATGTTTTTTGTTTGCATAAGAAATACAGGGTGCTGTAACTGGTGCCCCAAATACGAATAATTTATTTTATTTAATAGCAGCTTTGTAAATTTTTTTAAAAAGTGTGACTTTTGTCAATTTTTGTGAGTAATACAAACGGTCTACATATATCAACAGACATATAAAAGTTATTTCTTAAAAGATTTGGTCAAACGTATCGTTTTAGACCCGCAAAGGGTTAAAGAGAGTTATTTTGCAAAAACGAGCTCTCACGATTTTACTTAAATTGTAGTTCGACATTTGGGATGGTACCCTACAAAAACTTCATTCACATTTTTTGCGCAAATTTTTTTTAAAGTCATTCTTGCCAGCAGAATAGCAGGCAGAGTGCATATTGAGTAACGTACATTTCAATAACTCAGGAACGATGCAAACATGTTTTTACATATTATGAAAGATGAATTTTTAACGCATAATTTGACGTACGCTTTATTTTTTTTAGGATGCAGAACGCAAAAAAAATGCAAGTGCATAAAACATAGGGTGGCAAATGAATTTTTCGTGTTTTTAATTTTTTTAAATTTGTACTTCAAACGTACTAAGACCTTTTTTAAACAGTGTGCAGAATTTCATTCAACTATCTTCGTATTTCAGGAGCTATCAATTTTTAAATAGATGCATATTTTGATCATGCTCAAAAGCTTAATTATTAATAGCTCTTACTAAAATTGACTTTTTACTAAAATATTTATATGACAGTTTAAACATGTCCTTTACTTCATAATAATATAACTTTTATCAAAATCGGCGATTTATCGAAATTTTTTGGGGTCACTTTACATGGCTTTACTTCCTTCTATTTCATGGCGGAAGATAAACTTGTTTTGAGGTGCCTCATTTTGCTGCGCATAACGTCTCATCTGATAGTCTGTAAGGTTTGTGCATTTTGCGTTATTCGCTCATAAAATTTTTTTGCTGTTGTTTTCGAAAGTAATTTGCAAAATGTTAAATATGTATATTTTAATTCAAAACTGTAATAATATTACCTCAAACTGTTCCGGATTCGCCCTTACGTTTTCCGCTACAACCGCGAGCAAATCTTTGGTCTGCTGCTCTGTCCATTGCAATGTTCCATTTATGCGCGAACGTCTTTTCTGTAAACACGTGCATGTACATATGTACATATATATATTACTCACACGTTAGTATTTGAAAAAAATAGTAAATACATATACATATCTATACTATTATATAAAATTCAAACTCGAAATTGTGTTAAAGCTAAACAGCCGATCCACTGGACGAATTTTTCTTTCAAATTTTAGTATATCATAATTTAGCCAGAATAGGACCATATATACTTTTTTTTAAATAAAAATTTTACTAAAAACTTTTTTAATTCAAATAAATTTTGTATGAAAACCCATCTTTGCTTGAACCAAGGATGCATCGTAACGTTAATATTATCGCTTACCGAAAAAAACCAATCGTTTCTGTTGCAACGATCCAGTTTTTTAACGTTTAAGCAATTATCACAATAATTTATTTTCGCTGACAACGATAAAGGAATTATCAAAATAAAAATATTTCGGTAAGTAACGTAAACGAAACGTTGATGATAACGTTTAAACTCTACACTTTTGGTTTTTATGCTGCTGGCAATGCCGTCACCAACAACTACAATTGCCCAGTCAGTTGTTTGACAAGCTACTCCACTATCAATTGTGGGGTAGCGAGTTCCCACCCCAACTTTTGTTAAATGTTTTTTAACTTTTTATTAACTTTTCTTTGTTTTTTAATTGCAAGTATTATTTTTTTTTATATATTTTCACTTTTTTGTTTTGTCCCCGACACAAAAACATACAAATTTGAGATATGAATATAACGTAGCCGCCAGAAAATGGTAATATTACAGAATTAAAAAAGAAAACAATAATATAAAATGGAAAAAATATAAAACATAATATAAAAAAGGAAAAAAAATTTTGAAAAAATTTGGGGTGCGAGCCCGACTCCACAAACGAATTGAGTCAAATGAAATAGATTTGCCAACATGGCACCTTTCGCAAATGTAAGTACTTATGTATGTATGTGCTCGTGGAGTCATTGTCAGTTCAGTTTAATTGAGGTATTTTTGTTGATTTATTTCGTTGCAACGTTATCATTTCCATTTCGATAATTTAGTTTTGTGAATTACCCAAGGATGCATCGTAACGTTAATTTTATCGCTTACCGAAAAAAACCAATCGTTTCTGTTGCAACGATCCAGTTTTTTAACGTTTAAGCAATTATCACAATAATTTATTTTCGCTGACAACGATAATGGAATTATCAAAATAAAAATATTTCGTTGATTAACGAAAAGAAATTATCGAAATAATTTCATTTCGGTAATTAACGTAAACGAAACGTTGATGATAACGTTTAAACTCTACACTTTTGGTTTTTATGCTGCTGGCAATGCCGTCACCAACAACTACAATTGCCCAGTCAGTTGTTTGACAAGCTACTCCACTATCAATTGTAGGGTAGCGAGTTCCCACCCCAACTTTTGTTAAATGTTTTTTAACTTTTTATTAACTTTTCTTTGTTTTTTAATTGCAAGTATTATTTTTTTTATATATTTTCACTTTTTTGTTTTGTTCCCGACACAAAAACATACAAATTTGAGATATGAATATAACGTAGCCGATCAGAAAATGGTAATATTACAGAATTAAAAAAGAAAACAATAATATAAAATGGAAAAAATATAAAATATACCTAATATAAAAAAGAAAAAAAAATTTTTGACAAAATTTGGGGTGCGAGCCCGACTCCACAAACGAATTGAGTCAAATGAAAAGGATTTGCCAACATGGCACCTTTCGCAAATGTAAGTATGTATGTATGTGCTCGTGGAGGCATTGCCAGTTCAGTTTAATTGAGGTATTTTTGTTGATTTATTTCATTGCAACGTTATCATTTCCATTTCGATAATTTAGTTTCGTGAATTATCGAAACGAAACTGTTTTGATAATTTAGTTATGTGAATTACCGAAACGAAATCATTTTGATAATTTTGTTTTGTGAATCAACGGAACGAAATTATTTCGTTAAGTTTTTTTTGTGAAATAGCAAAACGAAATAGAATCGTTTCGATAGTTGAGCATCCCTGGAATTACCGAAACGAAATCATTTTGATAATTTTGTTTTGTGAATCAACGGAACGAAATTATTTCGTTAAGTTTTTTTTTGTGAAATAGCAAAACGAAATAGAATCGTTTCGATAGTTGAGCATCCCTGGCTTGAACGCTTTACCATTCAGTAGTTTGTGCTTAGAGAGCATCAACAGACCACATATTGCTCTCTATTTACTCTATTTTTGTACTCAGCTAGCACAGCTACAAAAATATGAGCGCCACCGTATACTTATACCAATGAATGTAAGGCAGGGTTGAGAAATAACATTTCACGAATTGTACTAAATCCCCTCAAGAATCGTGCTTTTTTCGCTCAAGTTGTACTGATTTTTTTTTTGTATGGATTCGCATGTATTACCCTGTTACTCATTTACTTTTTTTTTAGTACCAAAATAAAAATACATTTGAAATCAGTTTTTCTTTTTATTTATATGGAAACATAATTAATTTGTTTATTGGCCGTTATGATTTCTTATTTCATTTTGAGCTCTAGGCCTATTTTAAATAAAACAACTAAATTTTGTTGTTATATATTTATTTTCAATATTTCGATCTCAATCTGAGATCATCATCAGGCCTGTAAGAAAAAACAATAAAAACAATAACATTATATTTCACATAAAAACAACATATTAATTTGTTGAACATAATGTATCAGCGCAACTTACATCTTCCGCGGTTATGCTAAGACTAATAATTGTGAAGAAAAGTGAACATGTCAGAAACAACGAAAATTCTAAACAGAGAATGTAAATAAATGTGAATATTATCAAATGAAGTCCCGTAATTGTAAACAAAAATTGAGAAGCGTTTACAACAACAATATAGTGTGCGGCGAAGATAATAATAATAGTTAGTTATTGTACTAAGGTGCAGAGAACTGCATGAGTGTGTATATGTAGAGAACTGCATGAGTGCGTATGTTTGTATGTAAAAACTGTATCACGTGTATTTGTTATGCTTTAAAATCAGGTTGCGGTAGGCGTACGCACAATTATCAGTGTCAACCTTAAAATTCATCCTTCTATCATTGGGGGTGTCGACTATATGTAGCATTTCTAAGGTAAACCGTTTGTAGTAATTTTTCTCCTCTTCTAAAATTTTTACATTTTCAAAATCCGGGTAATGTCCTGTATATTTGCAGTGAGATGAAAGAGCCGTTTTGTTGTCCGAAAAGTTATTTCTTAATTTTATATTAGATTTATGAGCGGATATCCTTGTCTTCAGTTTTGATTTTGAAGTGCCCACATATACTTTCTCGCATACGTGGGACCCGTCGCCGTTGCAAGGAATCCTATAAACAACATCCGATTTTTCTTGTTTTGGTATTGGGTCTTTTAATTTACTCAACACCTTTCGTAGGGAATTATTGTAGGTGAATGCTAGCTGAATATCTTCTTTGTCGTACATATTTAAATATTTGATCCTTTCCGAAAGCCCAGGGACATATGTGACTGATTTGTATATCTTAGCATTTCGGTTTTCCTTCCTGTTATCTTTACCCAGACGCGCGTAATAATCGTATATAAGTTTGTTAATTAATTTAGTTGGAAAATCGTTATTTGCAAGGGTATCCTTTATTAATTTAATATTTTTGTTGTGGTAAATCCTATCACTGATGGAGAGAACTCGTCTCACGAAATTGTTAGCCGTGTTCACAATTATTCCTCTATCATGCTGTGAGTTAAAGTTAATCAGTCTACCAGACGCAGTTGGAATGGAAACATTTTTCTTAGTTCAATAAGAGTTTTTGAAAAACATAAATATTCTTTTCTCATACATGAAACATATTATTATTACATACTAGCTGACCCGGCAAACTTCGTTCTGCCCAAAATAGACTATACTATTAAGTTCATTTAAAAAAAAAATATCCCACTGAATGATAAACTATGTATCTATTCCAATGTAAGTTGTTATTCGCCGACACACTTAATATATAAAAAACAAGTAAGGAAAGGACTGTCTTCGGCTGTTCCAAAGGCTGTATACCTTTCATGAATACGCATATCTTTTTTAAGTGTCCGATTCTTAGTTACAATTGGTCTAAACTCTTCAGAACTGTTAATTTAAATATATATAGGCCAAACCACATTTATCGGAGCAATCGATTATATGGAAGCTTTATGTTATGATACTCCGATCTGTATGATTTTCATTACACACATCACATTTATAATAAGTACCAACCTTGCAAAATTTTAAGTTCCTAGCGTCTTAACTGCAAAATTTATAGCCCAAAACCCATTTATCAAAACTATCGATTATATGGGATCTATATGTTTTGTTGGTCAGATCTGGGTGATTTTCACTACACATGCTAGAAATATAAGATGTACTAAACCTGAAAAATTTAGCTCTAATAGCTTTTTGATTGCAAGAGTTATAGACCAAAATCCGTTTATCGGAACAATTGATTGTATGAGAGCTATGCGTTGTATCGGTCCGATCTCACTGGTTCCGACAAATGAATAATATAATGCAAAATGGCGCCTCCATACCAAATTTCATCGAGATATCTCTAAAATTGAGGGTCTAGTTTGCGTTCGAGCAGACAGACGGACATGGCTAAATCAACTCAGCTCATCGCCCTGATCATTTCGGTATACTTAATGGTGGGTCTATCTCTTCTTCTTCTCATACTTACAAACATCGGACCAAAGTTATAATACCATTTCATGTTCATGAAAGGTATAAAAATGACCACTTTTAGAGCGCTCTCAGAGAGTATCTAGCCATCTTTGGTGCTAAGCGACCTACTAGTGTAAGTACACAAATGAAAGCAATGTTGTTATTTGTTCGAAAGAAGGTTGCCATAGTGCCAAAATACTTTAGAATATTAGCTGTCAGCGAAATTGTACCAAAAGCGACAGGGTAGTACTTCAGTACTTTCTTGAGCCAAATTGTATCGAAAAAGTACAATTGTATCGAAAAACCCAACCCTGATACTAGCTGACGAAGGGCATGGCCACAGCTTTCATTTTTCTTTCACTTTTCGTTATTGCGGTTTATCTATATGTATAATAAAACTCTACAAAAGTTGTGTCTGTATATTGGGAATTTCTATGAAAAAATGACTGGGATGACTTGGGAAATGTTTAGGCACAGCTAAAAAGTCAAATGGAAAGGAGATGACAAAATGTCCAAGTTATACTATTAAAAAACGCCTTTACTTTAGTTGGTTGCCGTAGACATAAACGAATGTGGGAAAAAAAATATTGTTCTGAACCTTCTCTGCCTGTAAATTGTCTTCTCAAGTGAGGGTATCAGAATTTTATGAACTACTTACATCCCGAGCAACGCCGGGTTCCCTGCTAGTATATATATACAGTTAAATATACTTACCTCTTCCTTTTATAAAAAGAAAAATCAAACGAGCGCTTTTCTGCAAACAATTTGACAAATCAGCTGATTTTTATTTCCGACAAATTACTATGAATGCCACTCAGATCAGCCTCGCATAGTTGCCAATATATCGCAAAACAAATTGCATTGGAAAATGAACACATGAGTGGTGACTTTGCAGCGTTTGCAACAAATGCAATAAACTTGCGACATTAGATGACTACCATTAATGTTTATAGGTACAAATGCGACCATAATCGTTTCTATCAACCCGATTCTAAATATCAGCTCGGATTTCTTTCCTTACGGAAATTTTTATTCGCAAGGAAATTTTCGCAATTCTCTTTCACAAGTGAACAGAAAAATTAGTGAAGAGGAATTTCGAATTTTCGAAATCAGCTGTGCTGCCATTTCACGCTTGATTTTGGTACTACTTTTTGTGCAAAATATTAAAATTTGTGATAAAAAGTTGTTAAATGAGATAAATTAAGAATAAAAATGCATAGTATTGCCTTTCCAATGGTAGCATGTGTATAAACGAAAGATTCTGTAGCACAGGGACCGTAAAAGAGATCTAAAACAAGAAGGTTGCGTTATGATACGAGCCCACTTTAGTTGCGGGATTAATGGACGAGCTAACAAAACTCTTTTTAGTGAGTTTTATTGATTCAATTGTTTTGCAGATGTATTTAAATTTTAAAACTATAAATAAAGCCGCATACAAATATTTGTTGGACATTTTAAAAGCATACACACAACAAGCCTAAAAACTGTTTGCGCTTTCACTAAAGAAGCCCATCTGAAACATGTGTTATAAATAAGATGGTGCCTTTTTCGATTCCACAATACATTCTACTGGTGGTCCGGCCGAATTTACCTCCTCCTCATTTTGCCAACATCCTTTAAGGAAGACGCAGAGTTTTCCAGATGCCTTTGAATAAAGCTTATTTAAGTGTCTATTTGCCGATTATTTATACTTTTCGCCCTACAAATCCAAAAACAATTCGATATTAATGTGGATTAGTCGTTTTTAATTGTTAAAAGTTAAAGTTCACTGTAAATTGGCTGGTGGAATATCTCCCGAAAAACTGTTGTGTATTCTCCCCCTTCTTTTCATTTATAATACCTACCTTACTCGCCAAACCGCTTTCCGCTTTTTTGAAAATCGTTTAGAATAGGCGAAGAGCGAGAAGCGAACAAACACGTGCGGATTTTATGTTCAGAATTGGGCCGTATATGTATTACAGTGTGATTTAGGATTAAGGACCAGTTTCACTCCCGCCACTAAGACTGAAACTAAGTCGCGATTTAAGGTAGCACAGATTCGCAACTATCAAAACTTTGGGTTTCCCAAACTTTGCGACTTAAGGCTCACTTTTATAAAAGCCGGTTAAGCTTAATCGGTGGTTAATTTTAAAGCTAACCGTACAAAATACGTCAGTTAAACTCCGGTTAGCGGTTACCGGTTTTTATGAAAGCGACCTTTAGTAGTTTTGGGCACAAGAACTCGATCAGTGAATCCTAGAACCCAGTGAGAAATGGTAAGGCATAGTCTTGCACCACGGAATGTATAGATCTTTGCTCACCATATCCCTTTGATTGGAAGGTGATAAAATAGCGTTTAATTGACGCGCTTAGGTTTGGAAAGACAGCAGCACTTACTAGGTCAAGACTAAGGCCCGGTTTCACCAGCTCGACTTAGCTTAGTTAAGTCACGATTTTCACTTTTTCAGTTTCACCATCTAACTTAACTAAGTCACAACTTAGTCAGCCTGCCAGCTGACTTATCCTCGACTAAGTCAGTGTTGCTGGCATTCGAAACCCAGGTAGGTGGTAAAACTGAAAAAGTGAAAATCTCGACTTAACTAACCCTACTAGACCGGCCACACTCACTAATACATCCAAGCGAAAATTGTAAATTACTAACACACAAAAAGCCTTCTTTCAAACTTTGCTTTTTCTTTGTGTTTCTTTTTCTTTGAAAGTATGAGCAAAATGCAACTGCGTCTTTAAAAAATGTAAAAAATATTTAAAATGGAGTTTAGCAGTGAAGTTACAACTAAAACGCCTTGATAAGGAAAGTATATGTGCTTATAATTGTTATTCAACAAGTGAAGTACTGTTTTGAATACTTATGCACCTAATTTTTATACTTTCAGAGGGACGAGGAAATCAAGTAACCTTTAGGCAAACGGAATAAAATTATACTTTTACAAATGTTTAGTGATAGAAATATCTATTTGAAAAATTTGCTGATTATTGTAAACGTGCAATTTTGACTTATATTAAACAACTAATACTCTGGATATGTATGAACGGCAATAACAAACATAAAAAATTAAGTGCTTTGATTAAGATTTAAGAACGTTAAAATGTCACTAAAGCAAATACATTCAGGGATATAACGAATTGAAATATTACTTAGCTTGTGGTCCTGGAACTGCCCACTTTTCCAAAGAATTTACAAATGTAGCGTATGTATGTCGTACCCAACGAAGATTTTAACGTATTGGAAAAGTTTAAAACAGATCAACCATAAACTTTGGACATTATTGAAGTACAAACAAAGCACTGAATACAAAAAATGTGGGCGTGGCACGGCCCACATTTCCCAAATTATATAATTCTTGACCAAGGGACACACATATCCAAAAATCATTAGTTTAGACCAAAAATATTCAAAGTTATGATGATTTAAATTTTATATAGCCTGGGGGCGTGGCACAAGAATCTTCTGAACCAATCTGGAAATTTAGAGAAGATCGACCATAAACTTTGAACTTATTGAAGTACAAACAAAACACAAAAAATATGGGCGTGGGACCGCCCACTTTTCCCAAATTATATAAATCTTGACCAAAGGACACACATATCCAGAAATCATTAATTTAGACCAAATATGTTCAGAGCTATGAAGAATTTAAATTTTATATAGCATGGGGGCGTGGCACCGCCTACTTTTCCAAAAATTGATATAGCCTAAATCGTACACAACAATCTTCTGAACCAATCTTGACAGTTTAAAAGAGATCGACCATAAACTTTGGACATTATTGAAGTACAAACAAAACACAAAAAATACCGCCCACTTTTCCAATATTATATACATCTTGACTAAATTACACACATATCCAAAAATCTTTAATTTAGACCCAATATGTTCAGAGTTATGAAGAATTTAAATTTTATATAGCCTGGGGGCGTGGCACTGGCCAATTTTCCAAAAATTGATATAGCCTGAATCGTACACAACAATTTTCTTAACCAATCTTGAAAGTTTAAAAGAGATCGACCATAAACTTTGGACATTATTGAAGTACAAACAAACCACAAAAAATGTGGGCGTGGCACCTCCCACTTTTCCAAAATAACATAAATCGTGACTAAAGGACACACATATCCAGAAATCATTAATTTAGACCAAATATGTTCAGAGCTATGAAGAATTTAATTTTTATATAGCCTGGGGGCGTGGCACCGCCTACTTTTCCAAAAATTGATATAGCCTAAATCGTACACAACAATCTTCTGAACCAATCTTGAAAGTTTAAAAGAGATCGACCATAAACTTTGGACATTATTGAAGTACAAACAAAACTCAAAAAATGTGGGCGTGGCACCGCCCACTTTTCCAAAATTACATAAATCTTGACCAAAGGACACACATATCCAAAAATCATTAATTTAGACCAAATATGTTCAGAGTTATGAAGAATTGTACATGCCTATGCTTTAATACTGTTAAAATTTCATAAAAATCGGTTGCGTACTTTGGACGCCCATAAAGGACACACGGACACACAGACACACATTCATTTTTATTTATAAGATAAGAAGCAAATCTAGTAATACAAACAGTTGTCTTTTCATATTTAGCTATATATAAAGTTTGCTTCATTCATAAAAATTAGCGCTGGCTTGCGTTTGCATTATACCTGACTGCTAGCGCTAACCAAACATTTCATTACTGATAACATGAGTGAAGAGTGCAGTTTTATGTGGTTTTACATGCGCTAGAATGAGATGCCGTATACGAAAGTGTGCCAAAAAACAGCAAACACACGGCTAGATTTGGCACACTGTTCTGCAGAAACTAATTGAGAAATATATGTAAAAATCACGCAAGCGCAAGTTAGGCCGAGAGGTTATCTGACTCGTCAAACAACCTGCAGCTGTCTAGTAGGGATAGCAAATATTTTTTTGCACACGTACGTATACTGCATCTCATTCTAGCGCATGTAAAACCACATAAATCCGCACTCTTCACTCATGTTATCAATAACGAAAAGTTTGGTTAGCGCTAACAGTCAGGTATAATGCAAACACAAGCCAGCGCTAATGGTTATGAATGACGCAAACTTTATATATAGCTAACTATGAAAAGACAATTGTTTGTATTATTAGATTTGCTTTTTATTGTTCAATATAAGTCAAAATTGCACAATTTTTACTTTTACAATAATCAGTAAATTCTTCAAATACATATTTCTATCACTAAACATTTGCAAAAGTATAATTTTACTCCATTTGCCTAAAGGTTCCTTGATTTGCTCGTCCCTCTGAAAGTATAAAAATTTGGTGCATAAATATTCAAAACAGTACTTCACTTGTTAAATAACAATTATAAGCACTATATACTTTCCTTATCAAGGCGTTTTAGTTGTAATTTCACTGCTTAACTCCTTTTTAAATATTTTTTACATATTTTAAAGACGCAGTTGCATTTTGCTCACACTTTCAAGAAGAAGAAACACAAAGAAAAAGCAAAGTTTGAAAGAAGGCTTTGTGTGTGTTAGTAATTTACAATTTTCGCTTGAATGTATTAGTCAGTGTGGTTAGGCCGGTCTAGTAGGGATATGAATTGAGGCAAGTTCGTTTCAAACTAAGTCTACCGAAGACTTAATAACTAAACAAATTATAATTAACATTTCTGTTTCTTTGTATGCATTTTTAGGTACTACCGATTCAATGGCATCAATAACACATTTTATATCTACGCCAGCTACTCATCCGAGTTATTTATCCAAAGGATTTATTCAAGGAATGTCAACTTCGACTGGACTAAACAAGCGTTCCGTAACTCCACCACTAAGTTGTATAAAAACGTCTGCCTTTCATACCATATTACAAACACCACAACTGTCATATGATGGTACAGAACCGCGAACTCTCTCAACTGGCATCCCAGCGAATTCGCAATTTTATTACGGATGACGAAATTCAATGAAAACCGAAGAGCTAAACTAAATTCTGGTAGACTTTCTCATTATCTGAACAAGAGTTTTATACGCTTCCAAACCTTCCACATTGAAGGACTAACAACAGGAAATTCTTGATTGTTTGCAATGTAAAATAGAATCCAGAGGAACAAAACTTCGAAGATCAACGGCAGAGAAAGTGCTACAGCAACTAGTACTAAGGAATCAGAACAAATTTATTGGTTTTAAATATATGCTATTGTAAATAACACTGTTTTACAAAGAAACAAAGTTGATTGATATTCTTTCTACAAGGTTAACATATCGAACACTAAATCAAAAACAGTCACAACTCAAAATCCGAGTAACTTTCAGTTAATAGCTTCTGGATCGCACAAACGTGATTTGATTTTTAAAAACTTGACATCACTGTGCTCTTTAAAGAGTAATGATAATAGTCAAAAAGAAAAATATTGTATGTATTGGCTGCACTACTTTTATTAGGCAATCTATGCCAAGAAAGCGACCTAAAAAAATTTTGAATTGTGACTGTTTTTGATTTAGGGTGCGATATGTTGTTTCTCCGAATTTTGAATAGAACTTCAAACTGTGGACTAATTGTCCCAAGCACCATTACCAAACATCTTTTGGCGTCTAAGATTATTCACTGGTCTTAACCTTAAGTTTGTCTGACAAACAGTTGGTGGAAACGGCATGATCGGATCATAATCTATATAGACTTCCATATGTTATTGTGATATAATTTAAGGTAGCATTAACAATTTTCCATCCTATAGCTAGATAGCTTTGCAGCTCATTCAGTTTTTCCTTAAAATCCAAGATTTCATTACAGTTTTTTAAATTCATGGGGAGTTCTTAGATACATTTTAAACCTTTATAAAAGATGTTTTGCGTATCTATTTCAGTTCTAAACAAAGGCAATTTGAAATATTGTTTATGACTAGTATTTACATTATGTGTTTGTTCGCTGCGTTTTTTAAAAACTAAGGGCCGTTTACTCAATGTTTGATTATCGACGACGCGCTGATAAAAGTTATCAAAGGATGCACCGTTGATTGTGTGTTGGTCAAAACAAAAAGTGACAGCTGAAAGTAAATATGGGATTTTATGATAAATGGTTTTTGTATCAAATTATGCAAGCAATAAAGTTTAAAAATGTAATTATATTCACTTAAAAAATATTAAAATCAACATTTTTACACCACAATGCCACTTTTTTGTATGTTCCAATTCAACTTTTGTGAATTCTTTCTCAAAAACGTTCACAATGACCAATTAATCATGACAACTCAATCAGACTTTTGTATAAACGCATATGAGCATTTCCGTAGAATGGTCAACCGGAGCAAAAATTTTAAATGTTAATAAAAATAAATTCGTAAGTTTTGCAAGCTCGAGAACCAGAGAAACAATAATTCGTAATGAATTTTAATTGTCACTTTTTGGGAAAAATTGATAATTGGAGAAAAATTACGTTGTTAAATCACAGCGATGGATAGGATTACATGTTTCAGAGTTTCCAAGCTCATCATCAGATCCCTTTTCGGACACTGGGATATGAACCAGTGTCTGCACCAAAGCCGCTGTTAGAAAATTCTAACATCTAAGCTATGATGACCTGTGACGTCACAACGCACTTATCTCCACTTCAATTAATTCCCTTTTGTTTGTTTGTTCTTGCCAACAGTGAGCACACATTGTTGTTAGACCTTCGGTCATACGAACGAATGTGTGTGCTGGACTTTTTTGTTTGTACATATTTATGTACGTAAACCCGTGCTACGGTTCTTAATATTTTGTTGTTGGTTTTTGCGGTCTTTCTTGTTTTACATATTTGTAAGTTTTGCAAGCTCGAGAACCAGAGAAACAATAATTCGTAATGAATTTTAATTGTCAGTTTTTGGGAAAAATTGATAATTGGAGAAAAATTACGTTGTTAAATCACAGCGATGGATAGGATTACATGTTTCACAGTTTCCAAGCTCATCATCAGATCCCTTTTCGGACACTGGGATATGAACCAGTGTCTGCACCAAAGCCGCTGTTAGAAAATTCTAACATCTAAGCTATGATGCCCTGTGACGTCACAACGCACTTATCTCCACTTCAATTAATTCCCTTTTGTTTGTGTGTTCTTGCCAACAGTGAGCACACATTGTTGTTAGACCTTCGGTCATACGAACGAATGTGTGTGCTGGACTTTTTGTTTGTTTGGCCCTAATATAAATAAATGTTTTTTGCTTTTGTAAAATATTGTGGTCCTTTTTTCATCGATCCTTATTTTTTGAAATTTTTGGTCCTTTTTTATTCTTGCCGTGTCAACCGTGGTTTTAACTATAATATAAACGCACAAGTTGAGGGGAGTTGTCCCACATTACGGCCAAACTAAACATCTAAGGTATAAACAGTTACGTAGGTAGGTAGGTTGCAGTGGCTGCCAGCGTTTGGGCTGGCACACATAGGCCTCGGAGATCCCGTTGTGATACCACATGGATTTTTAAACGATCCCCTTTGGCTTAGTATTGGCTACAGATATTTCACCCTCTTACCCCACAGAGCGGCGCATTCACATAGGAGATGCCTCACAGTTTCAGGCTCCTCCTCATCTCTGCAGCTTCTGCAGAAGTCATTAAACGGGATACCCAACCTTTCTGCATGTCTGCCTAGACCTATATGCCCCGTTAGAAGCCACATAAGTAGAGAGAGCTTTTCTCTTCTGAGTTTAAGTAGGCATTCGGACCTGCTCGCACTAATTTCTGGCCATATTAATTTTGCATGACAGCAGGTACTGATCTTATCCCATCTGTCACTTGCTTCCTGTTCCTGGAGGAACATGTGCATTGTTAAGAGCTTACTAGTCGCGAGCGGCATGCCCAGACCGAATGTGCCCCCTCTATTAAGCTCGTCTTCCATTTCATTTCCCGTTATACCCCGGTGTCCCGGCATCCAGGTGAATCGAGAGTTGCTCAGCCATCTCGTTAAGAGATTAGCTGCAGCCCTCCACAGTCCTGGAATTGTATATACTTGCCCCCAGCGCCTTGAGAGCTGCTTGACTGTCTTCATATGCTCTACAGCTTCCTGTATAGCGGCCACTTCCACCTGAAAAACACTACAGTGGTCAGGCAGCCTAAAGCTAAGATTTAGTCCCAGCTGAGGAGGGCATACCCCTCCTCCTACCTTATGGTCGAGTTTCGAGCCATCTGTATACAGATCCAGGGACGGTCCGATGTCCCAGTATTCTCTCTCCGGAATTGTGATATAGAATTTTTTCTCAAAACAGTACTTCGGTGTACAGTGTCAGAGCTGTACACCGGCAGATCGTCAAGGATGGAAGAATAACCTATACCCGGGGATCCCCATCCTGGTAGACTCCTAAGTCTCAATGCGAAACATGCCGCAGCTAGTTTACTACTTAAATCAATCCGCAAAATATTTAGGATTGCATTTAGTGCGTTTGCCGTTGTGCGTAACGCCCCGCTGACACATATGAGCGCGCTTCTCTGCACTCTTTGCATTAGGATAGTGTTGGAGTTTTTCTCCAGTCCCGTCCACCAGACTACGACTCCATACAAAAGAATCGGTCCAACCACATCGGTATAGAGGCAAAGTGTGACTTTGGCGGTCAACCCACATTTTTGCCCTACGTCCCCCCTACAAGAGAATAGGGCGACTAAAGCTTTTCTAGCACGCTCCTAGATATTCTCTTTCCATGAGAGCTTGGCGGAATCGCCAAGTTTGAGTGTGGTAAAGCTGTGGGCGTAGGAAGGGGGTACCTCGAGGCGAGCGTGCCACTTACTGGGTACACCTTCGCCGGCGGTCTCAGCTCTCTTGGTCGCCCCTCCCTCACCCGCAACTTCTAAATTACCCCTAGCACCACGTTCCGGCATCGCCTGCAGTCTGCGTACTCTCTCCCTATTCCTGCATCGCACTAGCGCCGTAGCCTATGGGGGTTCTCCCCTCCGACTTTGTTGGAGTGTCGGCCTCCTTACTTTTTTTGTTTTGATTGGTTTTGTTTTTATACATGTTTTTGGTCCCACGAGTAGCGGAGAAAGAGGGTCGTCCGCCCCGAGCCGAGATCCGCAATAGCCGGGGTAAGGCGAAAGATTACAACTGGGATTGGCCATGATCCCAGAGGGCACCGTTAGAGATTGGGCTATTTAAAGGGACCCCCAGCCAGGCTGATCCTCGGCACGGTCCATGATGCATGACACCTTGATCCTCGCGACCATAGTCAGAAATCACCTCAATGCGCCAGAGCTATTGAAGGAGCCAAGACATAAAACCGTTATGTCTCACCTGGGCTGGATACCTTCCGTACGGGAAAGTACTGATATACCAACCTGTAAAGAACACTGTAGTATCCATTACCAGTCGGCACCCTCTTGGAGGGTTAAGTCTGAGGATTTTCGCCAACCAAACCAATATATATAAACAGTAACTTATGTATGGATAAGTTTGGCCAAGCTGGAGGGCAGACAATCAAAAAAATAAACAGAAATGTTAATTTTTAATTTAAGATAATCAGTTTAAAAAATACACCAACACAGATGCCAGACACACATCAAGCATTTTATGACCAAAGATGTCTTGATACCGAAGATGACTTGATACGAAACTCACTCCCGCTCTCTTATTTCGGTCCTCGATTATGCAGTGTTGCCTTCTAGTTTATGTGTGCGCTAGTTGGCAACACTACACAATCGAGGACCATCTGACAAAGACAAAAATGCTCCAAAAGAGTTTGGGAGAATCATTGCATGGTGAAAACAAAATATGGGCATTTTGAGTAGATTATTAGGAATTTTGCAATTTCCACAGACCAAGAGGTATGCAAAAGGTTAGGTTAGGTTAGGTTGAAGTGGCTGTGATAAAGGCTCACTTAGGCCATTTATAGTCGGCCCGTTGTGGTACCACACAAAAGACACCGTTACTCCTCATCCTCGAACCACTTTGTTGACTTGATGAAATTCGTCAAGTCTCTGACAGGTAGGAGGCTCCCAGATAGCGCAGTTAAGGCGGAGCAGGCGCAGATTAGGTGTTCGACTGTTTCCTCCTCTTCATCCTCCTTACAGCGCCTGCAACACCGACGATAGGGCACTCCTAGTCTCTCTGCGTGTTTGCCCATGAGGCAATGTCCGGTTAGTACCCCTATTAGTTTGGATATTTCATCCCTTCCTAGTGTGTAGATTCGTCGAGATTTCTTCGAATCCCATTTTGGCCAGGTCTGCTTAGATATCTGGCATCCTGGGGTTTGCAGCCATCTTTCTTTGGCTTGGTCGTAGATGTGCTCTTTCAGCATTAGCTTGCATGTATCGAAGGGCAACCCTAAGCGTTCTTTATCTGGAAGAACCTGCTCGGTCGTGCCCTGCCTGGCAAGTTCGTCTGCTTTGCAGTTTCCCTCGATTTCCCTGTGCCCCGGGACCCAGATGAGGTTCACACAGTTCTGTTGGGCCGTCTCTTGCAGAGATCGGCGACAGTTTAGCGTAAGTTCAGAATTGAACGTGTAGGAGCCAAGAGATTTGATGGCCGCTATCACTAAAAATAAAAATTTCTTTACCGATAGTGTCTTTCCCTATCTTAATGGCGGCTTCCCATATTGCTGAGACTTCAGGCTGGAAGACACTGCAGTGATCAGGTAGTCTGAAAGATAATTCAAGGTCTTGGTCCTTAGAGTAGACCCCTCCTCCCACTCTACCGTTTAATTTAGAGCAATAGGCTCCTCCCAATCTTCCCTACTGGGAATGCGTATTTTGAAGTAGCTGTCATCAGCTGTTGTTGTCGCACAGCGATCTGTGCGTGTGGGAAGAAAACTGTATTGGTTTAGTATGCTGGAATGTCCCGTGGTTTTTATGCTCCAGCAGGACGTTTCCCTCAAACTCAGGGCTGATGCTGCCGCCGCCTGGTATCCTGCAAGGTCTACCGGCAGTACGTCAAGGATGACCTGAAGGGCTTCGCTCGGTGCAGTCCTCACAGCCCCGATGATACTGATCATACTGGACCTGTGAACCTTGCCATTTGCAGATTTTGGGACTGAGTCCCCATTTCTTCGCAATTGCTCTTTTACACGTGTATGTATAGTGCTATGTAAGCTTTATTTTGACGCTGAACGACATTCTCTTTCCAGTTCAGCTTTTTGTCTAGAATCACGCCTAGGAATTTCGCTTTAAGGCTCACCCCCACTTTCTCTGAGTTGACGCTGAGCCCGCAGCGAGAAGACCATGAGGCCACCTCCCGTAGAGCTGCCTTCATCAAGTCGCATAGAATTTGTGGGAACTTGCCCCTGTATGCAATAGCCAAATCATCCGCGTATGCCACAACTTTCCCGCCTCCCCAGCTGGTATTTCTTAGCGAGTTTACTGTGAGGTTCCACAGGAGCCACGAGAAGACACCGCCATGCGGTGTGCCCCTTGTGACGTTTCATTTCATCTCAACTTCCCCCAAGGAGGATAGTTTTAGCCTCCCTCTTAGAAGTTGATCGATAAATCCAACGAGGGATATATTTACACCCAAGTTTGCAAGGGCATTGTTAACGGCTTCCGGGGTTATGTTGTTGGAAGCACCCTCAATGTCCAGGTATGCTACCAGACAACACTCCGTTTCCGTTGATCTTCCCTTGGTGTACGCTTGTTGATGCCCGATATTATAGTGCTATCGATAGTGGTAGTGAGGTACTCGCTTATTATCCTCACTAGAGTCTTGAGTACAAAGGACGAGAGACTGATGGGTCTGTAGTCCTTTGGCTCGTAGTGAGAGGCCTTCCCAACCTTGGGCATAAAGACCACAGTAGCGCCTTTCCACACACTCGGAATGTGGCTGAGAGCTAGGCATGCTTTAAAAATATGACTTAGCCATTTGGCTGATGTGTCCAATGTATTGATAAGTTGTGCGGGGATGATCCCGTCAGGTCCGGCAGCTGTGAAAGGTTTAAAGCTTTTGACTGCCCATTTTACCCTATCCTCTGTTATGGGTATGTTCACCGCCAGGTTCGTTGCAGGTAATGTTGGTGCACTCTGCGAGTTTCCCGGGAAATGTGTATCCAGGAGCAGCTCCAGGGTTTCCCCTTCTGGGCTGGTCCAGGTGCCGTCGGATTTCCGCAAGAAGCTCAAAGCGGTTTGCGTCTTTGATAGTATGCACCTTAGTCTCGAAGTGTCTTCGACACTTTCAACACCAGTGCAAAAGTTTTTCCACGAAGTTCTTTTCGCCTGTCTTAGAGCCTTTTTATAGGTCTTAAATTTTTCCTTGTACTCACGCCATTGGAGCTCGGTGTTGAGGCTCTTGGCTGTGTTGAATTGGTTCCAGCAGGATATGCGAAGTGACCACCAGTGAGGTTTGCGCTTACCGCGTGCTGTTGGCACCGGGCAGGCTTGGTCGAGGGCCTTTGAGAGTGCCGAGTTTAGGGTTGTAACCAGATCCTCCATTTCCTCAGTTGATGAGGGAATTTGCGAGGGTAGCTCCGATAGTTCCCTAGCTAGTATTTCGTTGTGTACCTCCCAGTTTGTGTTTCGTAGGTTACGTTTCACAGTGGGTTGTTCCACCACGAAATCTAAAACTATTTCTATATATCGGTGATCAGAGATAGAGTGCTCATCGAGAACGCGCCATTTCCTGACCCACCTAGAGGCGCTTTCGCTACAAACAGTGAGGTCTATTACCTCTTTTCGGTTTTTAGTAATAAACGTTGGCTCATTGCCTACGTTGCAAACTACCAGGTTAGCTGTTAACAGGTAATCAAAGAGTAACTCACCTCGGTTGTTGATGTTGGAGCTTCCCCATTGGATGTGATGGGCATTCGCATCCATCCCGATAAATAAGTGACCGTTGCTGTGGTCGGTCACCATTTGCCTCACATTGTCTTGTGGTGGAGGTTCATCTGCGTCGTACGGCATGTAGACCGACGCGAAAGTTGTTCCCGTGCCGCTGAGGGATATAGTGACCACTGTTGCGTCGCCGTTGCTATAGTTAGGTAAGAGAAATGTGTTTAGCTCAGACTTAACCAAAATACAGCTTCTAATTTCACCTTTATCATTAGCTCGATACAGCTTGAAACCATTGGCCCCCAGTCCGCAAACCCTTGAGTTATTGACCTATGGCTCTTGGACGAGGACCACGTCGAAGTCGCCTTTAGAAAGGCGACTCATTAGAGCAGCTGACGCTGCCTTAGATCTGTGGAGCTTTATCTGGAGCACTCTCATCCCCTTCTACCACCGTAGCTTCTAGGTCCTCCCCGTCGGACTCAAGCAGAGCATCCTCCAGTGCGCCTGCGCAGTTTCACGTGGTGGAAACCATGCTCGTCACGTCGGAGAATTCCAGCTCTTCGGTCACCTCTGTACCAGTGGCACCGGTTACACTAGCGCGCTGTGCATCGCCATGATATATGTGTACTACTACCTCCCCGATGCCTTAGTACACCCGACCATCCCTCTGCTGGAGAGGCTCAATAGACTCTCTGTTGAGAGCCACTACTATTTGCCTCCTAAGCCCTACCGTGTCCTCGACTAGAACGACACTCCAGTCCTGCGTCGGCAGAGCCGGGTTCATCGCCTGCACCATTCTGAGAATCCTCTCAGGCTCTGCAGGGACCGATGGGACCCATGTAGTGATTGTTTTTATTATTAATAAAAATACTTTATTTATTTTTACTTTAAGAATTTGTTAAATTTAGATTTAAGATGTTTTGAGTTTTTCAAAAAAGAAAATTTTTATTATTATTATTCTTCAAATAATTAAAAACAATACAATAAAGTTCTTCTTTAAAAAAATATTATTTATAATTGTGGTTATTTAATCTACCACAATTTGGCGATCCTGCCAGGAGAGTTAAACCAAACATCACGTCAAGTTTTACTATCGTCGGCACTACGCACCAATTCTGGTACATCGTAACGTGGCACATTGAATCTGTTCATTAAAGAGGGATTTTGGTTGCAATTTTTGATACGGGCCTCACACTATAACGATTCAAGAAGATTGTCGTGATAATCAATCTCGAATTGGTTAAAATCAATACGCTTAATATCTTCAACCACAACTTCGGTCTCTCCGCCAACTGTCCAATCTCATCAGTGAAAACCTTGGAATTTGCTTCGTAATCTACATTACAGGCCTTGATGCGTTGCTTAACAGCATCAACTGGGCAGTCCAAATAGATAACCAAATGCGGCTTTAGAAGTTCGTCAATTGTATTTCTACGTATCCACATATAACAACAACAACATTAAAAGCAAAAAGATTTTACCACATAAAAAGCAAAAAGAGGCCAAAAGAGAGCAATAAGGGTGAGCTGTATCAAAAATTAAAACTATCTTATTTTAATTTTTATTTAAATAATATATATATTATATCTCATAGTTAACTACAATTCATAAAAATAATTTATAACATACATATATGTAAATTTAATTTGATACAATTTTTAAGCAAGTTCGTTTCTTAAGTCTTTTGTCTTAAGACTTAATTATTTTAAAATAGTAAAAATATATAGATAAATTTATTAAAATATTTAATATTTATTAAATTTTGAATAATTAATAGGTAAAATTAATTGTTCGGAGCAGCAGCTGACACCTAACTAACGTACATTTATTTTCAGCGCTCTTATATCGACTGCCCTGTGTGGTAGTTGAAAACTAGCTATTTAATATTTATATCTTCACGCTACGTAATTATGATCATATGGTCACCATAATTCATGCATTTGATCTCAATCTATTACATAAATTACTCTTGCAGTTTCTATTGTCATCGCTCCTCCGTCACGCATACCTACACATACATACAAACATATGGGTCATCGAGTGCAATTCGTTTTGGTTTTTGACACTTGCTGCTAGACATCAAAAAATCAAGCACAATTTATGGTTCGTAGCCATTCTCGCCGCCAAATATTATTCGTATACAATAAACTCAGCAAATTGAATAAAGTTTTGTTAATATTGCAAACCACAAGGTTCCAAAATCAAAGTGCGTTTTTTTCATTGGATTCGGGTGGCTTCGGAACGGTTTGCAGCGTACATTCTTTCATTTGGGCTTTTATAGTGGCAATAAGGTTTGCCGCTTGTACATAGGTGCATTTCATAATTTGGATTTTCATAGCTGCAAAAAAGCTTGTAGCTCAACATTTTTTGGTGACCCCGACGTGATCGCCGCGGGAGTGTGGTACTGCAAAAACAAAGCTATAGGCAATTCGTTTTTTGCTTTTCAACAATAACTGTGCTAAAGTTCTTTCATCTTTGGTTCTGGCGCATTTTCTCGTGCACACATACATATTGGAGTTTTTGTAGCATGGCATTAAACTGTTAGAACTGTAACTTCCAGTGAATAATCGGCCTGTGTCGTGACTAACTACAAATCGCATTTCATACATACTTGAATAGTACTGCTACCAAAACCAACTTCGTCTTACATTTTTTATACCCAGCGTACTAGTACTAGTACAAGGGTATTATAACTTTGTTGGGATAACGGTTGGTTGTACAGGTATAAAGGAATCGAGATAGATATAGACTTCCATATATCAATATGATCAGGATCGAAAAAAAATTTGATTGAGCCATGTCCGTCCGTCTGTCCGTCTGTCCGTTAACACGATAACTTGAGCATATAATGAGATATCTTCACCAAATTCGGCATGCGTACTTATTTGGGTTCAGAATAGATTGGTATTGAAAATGGGTGAAATCGGACCATAACCACGCCCCCTTTTTCGATATCGAAAATTTCGAAAAACGTACAAAACGGGTTAATTCAATATTAGAAGCAGATACAATGATAAAAGTTGCCATATATATTGATTTCGATGTTCTGAGGCCGATTTTATCAAATTTTTGGAAAAGGGGCGTGGCACCGCCCACATATATTTTGAGAAATTTTCAAATTTTGACTCTCAATAACTTCAGAACAGTTTGTGCTAGTATAAAGAAATTTTGTAGAGGGCATACTATTGTTGTGTTAAATTCAGCTATAGAAAATAAACGAAATCGCTTTTCGACCACGCCTACTTTTTCATAAAAGTTAAGTTAATTTCAAATTCGACTGCTTATAACTTCAGAACGGTGTGAGATAGATTTACGAAACTAGGTACAAGGCATGTTATGTTTATGTAGAGTACTACCACAGAAAGTGAGAAAAATCGGTGAACGACCCCGCCCACTTTTGGACTAAAGTTCTCTAAACGAGAGTAAGGAAACCGGAATATGCAATATCTGTTTAACTGATAAAGATATAATGATACAATTTAGTACACTCATTCACTTGATGATGTTATTAGTGTTGTTTAAAGGTTTTTTGGTAATATTTTGGAAAATGGGCGTTGCACCGCCCACAAGTGAATAAAAAAAATATCAACATTTCACTATTAACAAGCCACTGTGAAAATATCATAAAGATCTGCAATGAAAACTTATCTTCAAATAGGGACCAACAACATAGTAAAATCCGTGGGTGTGCCACCACCCACTTTTTTAAAATTATGTAAATATTGATTAACGGACACATATATCCGTATATCAAAAATTTCACAAAATACGTTAAAAGTTATGGGCATGGCACGCCTTCTTTTCCAAAGTTATATATAGGACATGGTATAACCCTTGAAAAGATCGATTGAGTACTTTTGGCTCATGTAAGCGGTTAAAGCTTTATAAGCAAGGGGCGTGATCGCGCCCCCCAAATACGCTATTGTTTAGGCTCGGAATAGATTGGTTTTTAAAATGGGCGAAATCGGATGAAAACCACGGCCCCTTTTTTTGAAAACTAACGCTGGGTATTTAATGTTCGGTGCACCCGAACTTAGACTTCCTTACTTGTTATTCAATCGCTTTGATTTTTGCGCAAGTCTTTTTTCATTTAATCTAAAAGTCTAAAAATGACTGAAGATTCTTCCAATGGGGGAAATGCGGCAGCGGTATCTCCTGATCGAGTTACTTTCTTAAAATTAAAAGCTATGGCCATATTTGGTAGTCTCGGGCGTATAGCGGCAGATATTGATGGTGATAAGCTGCGAAACATGGATGAGTATGCACTGTCGGCAATGATCGAATCATTGGGCGAATTGAAGTCAACATTCTCAGCAGCGCACAATAGTCTTGAGGAACTAGATGTCGAAAGCGTGATTTACCATATAAATTTGATGATAAGCTAGTAAGCCTCAAAGCAACTTTGCAACGAGAAATTAGTAAGCGTGGTGTATTTCAACATTGTTCAACGTTCAAGATGAATACCAACGACACGCCGTCAATTATCGTAAATGCAAATCGCTCCAGGTTGCCTTTGCTTACATTGCCAAAATTCAGTGGGGTCTACATCGAGTGGACCAATTTCTTTTCTATGTTCACTTCCGTTATCGACAAGGATGCTGACCTCACACAAGTCGACAAGCTGCAGCATTTGCGTTCCTGTCTGAGTGGTGCAGCGTTAGACACCATCAGATCACTGGAAATAAACGAAGCTAATTACAAAACTGCATTAGATTTACTTCATAAACGTTTTGATAATAAGAGACTTATATTTCAGGCACACATCAGAGAGATATTCGGGCTGGACAAGGTAGAGGTAAATAAGTTGCGTGAGTTAACGGACAAGGTCACATCGCATATTCGAGCGTTACAAACACTCGGATCACGGGAGCAAATAGCAGATTGCGTCATTGTACATCTAATATTACAGAGATTAGACAAGGTAACTCAAGCCAAATGGGAAGAACATTCATCAAGCAACGAGCTGCCTTCGTGGGACCAGCTGGCTGCATTTTTAGAAAAACGGTGTCGAACTTTAGAGAATGTGGAGCATGCGATGCAAATGCACAAGGGTCAAGCTAACCGAGCCGAAAAACCTGTAAGTACAAATCAAAGAAAATCATTTGTAGTTTCGAATGCTTCGGCAGCAAGGTGTATGTTTTGCGATAGCTCAGACCATCAAATTCAGCACTGTCAACGTTTTACAAATTTATCACCAAATCTTCGGCAAAAAGAGGCTAAAAAGCTTGCGCTTTGCCTCAATTGTCTAAGGAAAGGCCACCAACTGAAGGATTGTAAATCTGGTTCTTGTAGGACCTGCCAATCGAGGCACCACACCCTCCTCCACTTTGATCGCATACCCACATCTGCATCTACCAATCAATTGCCAGCTTCGCAATCTATCAGCTCGCAGTCAAACGCGATGGTGGCAACTTCCTCTGTCCTTGTCCATGCCCTTCCAACAAGGTCTCGTTCTGATGCTGTGCTTCTCGCCACTGCCATCATACTCGTAAAAAATCGTGCTGGAACCTTCGTGCCCTGTCGTGCACTTTTGGACTCGGGCTCGCAACTTAATTTTGTTACTAATCGCCTTGCCAATCAGCTTCAGCTTCGTAGAATGAAATGCTCGGCAGCAGTTTCTGGAATTGGAGATGCCAACTTTGTGACAGAAGGATGTTCTGTTGATATTGACCTGAAGTCGCGGACTTCAGAATTCGTAACGCAAATCACTGCTGTTGTAGTGCAAACAATTACAGATAATCAAGCTAGTTTTTCTTTGAATACCGCTGACTGGAACGTCCCATCCAATATCCCACTGGCTGATCCTAATTTCAACATACCGCAGCGTATTGACTTGCTCATCGGAGCCAATCTATTTTTTGAATTGCTTTGCGTGGGGCAAATCCATTTAGCTTCGGGATTGCCGGTGCTTCAAAAGACTCTCTTCGGATGGGTTTTGTCAGGGGGTGCGCAGCACAACTCAAAACTTTCGTCTTTCGTCGTAAATCAAAAATCAGTTAGTGACATCGAACCAAATAATCAATTGGATGATTTGGTACTTCGTTTTTGGGAAGTGGAACACATTGCTGAACCCATATCTAAGACCACAAAGGAGGAGCTCGATTGCGAGTCCCATTTTGCACAAAACTTTTCGCGCTTGCCTTCGGGCGAATATTCGGTTCGCTTACCAACAAAGCTTGATCCGCAGTCGTTAGGCGACTCATACATGCAGGCTAAACGGCGATTTGTAACTCTTGAGCGCAAACTACTTCGGAACCCTGATGTTATGGAAAGCTATCGCGACTTCATAAAAGAATACCTCGATTTAAAGCACATGTCATTAGTCCCCACGGCAGCTGTGGATGAGTGTAAATACTTTCTTCCACATCACTGCGTCTTCAAGGAAGATAGTTCTACAACGAAGCTTAGAGTTGTATTTGACGGCTCAGCTGCTACAACCTCGGGCTTATCTTTGAATGATATCCTTATGACAGGACCAACAATTCAGCCCAAATTATTCAACATCCTTATTAGATTTCGTTCGTTTCCTGTAGCGCTTACTGGCGATATCTGTAAAATGTATCGCTGTGTCAAGGTATCGCCTCCTGATAACCGGCTCCAATGCATTTTGTGGCGTGACTCCCCAGGGGGTGATCTTAGCGTTTATGGACTAGACACAGTTACTTATGGAACCAAGCCAGCAGCCTTTCTTGCCATTCGGGCCATGCATCAACTTGCTGAGGACGAATCCTCATCATTTCCTTTAGGCGCCAAAATCGTTATGCGAGACTTCTACGTTGATGACCTGATATCTGGTGGGAACACTGTAGAAGAAGCTATCGAAATCAGGAAGCAAACAACAAATCTCCTCTCTCGAGGCAACTTTCGCTTGCGTAAGTGGTGTTCCAATGATCCGAACGTTTTGCATGGTATTCCTGATGCGGACCGTGAAAGTTTTTTGAAATTCGATAACAGCAGCAACATTACTAAGGCATTGGGCCTTATATGGGATCCGCTCAAGGATACTTTTTTATTTGCTTTCACTCCCCTAATCGCGCCTGGAAAAAATTCGAAGCGTTCCGTATTGTCCACCATAGCTCGCTGTTACGACCCGCTTGGGCTCATTGGCCCGACCTTGACTAAAGCGAAAATTATATTGCAGCGAATGTGGAGGGACAAACTTGATTGGGATGAGAGTCTACCACAATCTCTAGACACAGCGTGGTCTGAATTCTGCACAGCCTTTTCAGACATTCATTATTTGTCATTCCCACGTTACATCGGAACTGCACACGAAATTCACGCGTTTTGCGACGCCAGCCTTGAGGCATATGGCGCTTGTATTTACGTACGCTCAATCATAGATGATAATTTTCATGTTCAATTATTATGTTCAAAAGCTCGCGTTGCACCATTGAAGACGCTCACTGTACCAAAACTTGAGCTCTGTGCTGCTGATTTACTAGCTCAGCTAGTGGCCGAAATCGCTAAAATTAAGCTTTTCGATTGTTCTTATTACTGTTGGTCCGATTCAACTGTGGTTCTGTCATGGCTACGTGAAGAGCCCTCCAAATTCAACGTGTTCGTAGCTAACCGTATTTGTACCATACAGCAGCGTACAAGGGGAATGCAATGGCGTTACGTCCCTACGTCCGTTAACCCAGCTGATATTTTGTCAAAGGGAGCTTCACCAGCTGAGCTGTCCCGATCAACGCTTTGGATTCATGGTCCCCCTTTCTTGCAAGCAGAGGAACATGATTGGCCGCACGCCAATGCGTCCAACCCTAAGCTCCCTGAAATTCGTCACAAGGCTCTGGTTATTTCAAATAATCAAATCGACTTTTCGCTATCTTTTAAGTATATCAACTCATTCAGCAAGATGCAGCGCATATTTGGATATGTTCACAAGTTTCTAAACATACGAAAATCCAGAGGAACATCGCAACTAACATATGAAAACATTCATCAAGGAACTCAAATTTTAATTCGCATGGTTCAAAGGGCACAACTTTGGCCTGAGTATGCTGTACTCAAGAATCGGGAAAATGTTCGCCCTTCGAGCAGCATCGCTTCGTTAGCACCATTTTTGGATGATTTGGGAATAATTAGGGTTGGTGGCAGACTCCGGAATTCAACTCTCGGCTTCGAAGCACAACATCCAAGCATTCTACCAAAAGATCATCCACTAACGTTTGCTATAATTATGCATTTTCATCGTAAATATCATCATGCAGGTCCCCAATCACTTCTAGCTACGATTCGCATGCAGTATTGGCCCATAGGTGGAAGAAAGACTGTGGCCCGCGCGCTACGAAAATGTATCATCTGCTGCAGATCAAGACCACGACTCGTCGAGCATATCATGGCAGATTTACCCAAGGAGCGCATTGAAGCCTCGCGCCCCTTTACCATTTCTGGAGTTGACTACTGCGGGCCTTTTTATTATAAGCCCGAAGCGCGCAATAAATCGCCTCAAAAATGTTACATCAGTCTCTTCATTTGTTTTGCGACAAAAGCTGTTTGGATGGAGTTAGTGAAGGATCTTTCAACAAGTGCCTTTCTCGACGCTTTAAAACGATTTGTTGCTACTCGCGGTACACCAAGCTGCATTTGGTCTGACAATGCGACTAATTTTGTAGGTGCTAATAACGAGCTGAAGGACTTACGTCGCCTATTCCTCAGTGAAAGGCATCACAAGGATATTCACGCGCACTGCCTTAATAATGGAATCGATTGGCGATTTATACCACCCCGTTCGCCGCACTTTGGTGGATTATGGGAGGCCGCAGTGAAGATGGCCAAACAGCATTTGTATCGCACAATAGGATCTGCACTTCTTGGCTTCGATGAATTACGCACCTTAGTATGCGAAATTTCGGCAGTGATCAACTCTCGTCCTCTAGTACCAATTTCCGAAAATCCGGACGATCTCGACGTATTGACGCCAGGCCATTTTCTTATCGGTGGTCCCTTCACAGCCCTCCCAGTGCCGGACCTTACGCCGCTAAACTACAATCGACTTGATCGTTGGCAACGCGTTACCTATCTGCAACAAATATTTTGGAAGAAGTGGAGTGAAGAATATCTGAGTCTTCTCCAGCAGCGCGCCAAGTGGCGCACTCCACATACCAACATTCAAATAAACGATATTGTCTGCATCAAGGATGAACATTCTGCACCCTTAAAATGGCCTCTGGGCCGTGTAACTGAGGTAATCACTGGAAAGGATGGTGCTGCGAGAGTTGCCATTCTACGTACCGCTGCAGGTACCGTGCGTCGAGCAGTAAATAAGCTGTGCGTCCTCCCAGTGAAAGATTGTGTTGAAAGCACTAACGTTTCAACGGGGGGAGGATGTTCGGAGCAGCAGCTGACACCTAACTAACGTACATTTATTGTCAGCGCTCTTATATCGACTGCCCTGTGTGGTAGTTGAAAACTAGCTATTTAATATTTATATCTTCACGCTACGTAATTATGATCATATGGTCACCATAATTCATGCATTTGATCTCAATCTATTACATAAATTACTCTTGCAGTTTCTATTGTCATCGCTCCTCCGTCACGCATACCTACACATACATACAAACATATGGGTCATCGAGCGCAATTCGTTTTGGTTTTTGACACTTGCTGCTAGACATCAAAAAATCAAGCACAATTTATGGTTCGTAGCCATTCTCGCGGCCAAATATTATTCGTATACAATAAACTCAGCAAATTGAATAAAGTTTTGTTAATATTGCAAACCACAAGGTTCCAAAATCAAAGTGCGTTTTTTTCATTGGATTCGGGTGGCTTCGGAACGGTTTGCAGCGTACATTCTTTCATTTGGGCTTTCATAGTGGCAATAAGGTTTGCCGCTTGTACATAGGTGCATTTCATAATTTGGATTTTCATAGCTGCAAAAAAGCTTGTAGCTCAACATTAATAATATATACATATTAATTTAAAATATAAATATATATATTTAATATTTTGTTAGCTCCTTCCTCCATTGATTTTCAAAATATACCTTTTTGTTTGACAATTTAATTAAATATTTCAACATGCGTCGTTCTCCACAACACACTGCACACTCTACATTCATGAACAATTTAAATGAACCATTAATTAATTTACCAAATGAGACGTCTACTGAAGACGTTAGAAATCCATTTGAAAATAAAAATCAACATGAAAGTGTTGTTCGGAACGAAATTTCATCTGTTTCTGTTAAGCTTCCGCAATTTTGGACAAATTGTCCTGATGCATGGTTTATTCATGCCGACATGCAATTTAATACCAAAAACATTACACAGGAAAATACTAAGTATGAATATATTATCACAGCACTTCCCCAAGATGTTATTTTAACAATTTTAGATTTTATTCAAAATCCACCTATTAACAATAAATATTCTGAACTTAAAAAAACTTTAATTGAAAGATTTTCACTTAGTGAAAGTTCCAAATTAGACAAAATTTTAGGTGATTCGGAAATTGGTGATCGTAAACCTTCCGAGTTTTATCGGTCACTCATACTTCTTGCTGGTTCTAATTTTAGTCAGGATGTTTTAAAGAAATTATGGCTGAGAAAATTGCCTACTAATCTGAATGCAATTTTAGCTAGTTCAAGTACAAATGATATAAAAGAACTAACTAAACTTGCTGACAATATTTGGGAAGTTATTAATAAATCAGAAGTTTCTGCTGTTAATAATTTTCAAAATTCAAAATCACAAGATATAATTATTCAGAACTTAGTCCAGACAACAAGTATTATGTGCGAAAATTTTCAAAAACTTTCTCTAGAATTAAGTGCAATTAGGCAAGAAATGAATCAAAATTCAAGATCAAGATCTTTTAGTAGGAATAATTATAGGAATTCGTTTAGAAATAGGTCACGCTCTAATTCGCGTAACAATCCGAATTGGTTATGCCGATATCATTATAAATTTGGAGATAAAGCTACAATATGTGAACAACCATGCGCTTTTTCTAGAAATAAGAACTCGTCAAACTAAATTCATCCGTTGTTGCGGCGACAAACAACTGAAATTTAGAAATTTCCACGCGTCGTCTATTTGTATTTGATAAAGCCAACAAATTAAATTTTCTTATTGATAGTGGAGCTGAAATTTCAGTTCTTCCAGTTACAAAATTTCCACATACAAAGCGATCTTCAGATTTGATTCTCACAGCAGCTAATGGTTCAACAATTTCCACATATGGTAAAATTGTTTTAAATATAAATTTGAGTTTTAGACGAGAATTTCCGTTTACATTTTTAATAGCTGATATAGCTAAACCTATTATTGGTGCTGATTTTTTATGCAAATATGGTCTTTTAGTTGACATTAAACACAAACGTTTAGTTGATCCTGTAACAAATCTTTCTGTAAATACGATTTCATGTGTTTGTAACATTTCCCTTCCCAAAATTTTTGTTGTTGACAATAAGTACTCAAAGTTATTGAGTGAATTTCCGTCATTAGTTATGGAACCAGATTATACAAAACCAGTGAAACATAGTACGGTACATAGACTTATTACAGAAGGAAATCTTCCATTTTCTAAACCAAGGCGTTTAGATCCTGTTAAATATAAGGTGGCTAAAACGGAATTCGATTTTTTGGTGAAATCAGGTATTTGTAGACCATCGAATTCCTCAGTTGCATCGCCTTTGCATTTAGTACCCAAAAAGGAATTAAATGATTGGCGTCCTTGTGGTGACTTTCGGAGACTTAATTTTGTGACTATACCTGATCGTTACCCATTATCTCATGTTCAAGATTTTAATATGCATCTCATAAATAAGAAAATATTTTCAAAATTAGATTTGGTAAGAGCTTACCACCAAATTCCGATGGCAGAAGAAGATATATTTAAAACTGCGATAACTACACCTTTTGGAATGTTTGAATTTGTACGAATGCCTTTTGGACTTAGAAATTCGGCTCAAACATTTCAAAGATTTATTAATGAAGTAGTTAACGGAATAGATTTTGTTTTTACATATATTGATGACTTATTAGATGCAAGTGTTGATGAAGAACAACATTTTAAAGATCTAAGATTACTTTTTCAACGTCTTGCAGATTATGGTTTAAATGTCAAACCAAACAAGTGTATCTTTGGTGTTAAAAATATTGACTTTTTAGGTCATAATATTTCACAATCAGGTATCAAACCTTCATAAGAAAAAGTAACAAGTATTCGAAATTTTGAACGTTCAAAGACAATAAAAGATGCACAAAAGTTTATTGGGATGGTTAACTGCTATCATCGTTGTATACCAAATTTAGCAGAGTACACTGCGAAATTATATGATTTAATCAATCGAACAGATAAGAAACGAAATAAGGGTTTAGTTTGGGATGATACATCCAATTTAGCTTTTGAAAGTATTAAAGAAAAATTTGCATCTACGGTATTGTTAAACCATTTTAACAAAGATGCAAAACTTTCTTTAAACGTAGATGCTTCTAATACAGCAATTGGTGGTGTAATACATCAATCGTATAACGGAATTTCAGAACCACTTGCATTCTTTTCAAAGAAGATGTCTCCGTCGGAAATTAAATATAGTGCATTTGATAGAGAACTCTTAGCTATATTTTTGAATATTAAGCATTTTCGCTATCTTTTAGAAGGACGAGAATTTACAATATATACAGATCATAAGCCATTGATATTTGCTTTAAGTTCAAAGACTGAACGAAGTCCGAGACAAACTAGACATATGGAGTTTATTGCACAATTTACTAATGATATTCAGTATATAAAAGGGAAAGAAAACATTGTAGCTGATACATTATCGAGAGCTTTCAAAATAAATACAATTAAAAATACAGAGTTAAATTTTAAAACATTACAAGTTGAACAAGAAAAGGATAAAGAACTCAACCGATTGAAATCTAAAACGTCTCTAAATCTTAAATTTATTGAAATTCCTCTTTTAAACTTTAAAATTTGGTGCGAAATGACTGGTGATAATCCTAGACCATTTATACCAAACAGCTTACGAAAGACAGTATTTAATATGCTACATGACATTACACATCCTGGGATTAGAGCTACACGTCGTCTTATTATTAAAAAATACTTTTGGCCAAAAATGAACAAAGAAATTAATATTTGGTCAAAAGAATGTATAAATTGTCAAAAATCAAAAGTTAATCGTCACACTAAATCTCCAGTAATTAAAATTCCGATTCCTAAAAAAAGATTTGAACATATTCATTTAGACATTGTTGGACCTCTGCCTGTTTCGAAAGGGCATCCTTATATTTATGATAGGTTTACACGTTGGCCAGAGGCTTATGCATTAAGAGAAATTTCAGCAGAAGTAGTAGCAAGTAAATTTGTTAGAGAATATGTTTCGCGTTTTGGAGTTCCGTTACAAATTACTACTGATCAAGGTGCGCAATTTACGTCGAAATTATTTTCAGAATTAATGAGATTACTTGGTAGTCATCATATTACTACATCTGCATATCATCCGCATGGAAATGGTATGGTAGAAAGATTCCATAGACAACTAAAAGCTACGATTATGGCTAGAAATGGAACAAGTAAATGGTATGATGAATTACCGATAATACTTCTTGGTTTACGATCAGTATATAAAGAAAGCATATCAGCCACATCTTCTGAGATGGTTTTTGGACAAAATCTACGTTTACCTGGAGAATTAGTTATTCCATCTGAAATAAATATTTCTCCAAGTACAGTTTTAGAAAGTTTACGAACAAATTTTAAAAATTTAGATTCAAATCTAACACATAATCAAAATTCTAATACAGGTGTTTATATTCCAAAAGATTTAGAAACTTGTAAATATGTTTTTGTGCGAATTATTAATAAAAAGAGTTTACAACAACCATTTGAGGGACCGTACAAAGTTGTGGAAAAAGACAAAAAATATTTTAAACTGGAAATAGATAATGAAATGAAAACAGTTCCGATAGATAGATTAAAACCGGCGTTTATTGAAGTTACACAAACATCCGATACTAACAATCACACTAATAACATTATTAAACACAAAAAGCATGTTACGTTCAATTTATTTAATATTAATTCTTTGGAAGGGGGAGTATTGTAGTGATTGTTTTTATTATTAATAAAAATACTTTATTTATTTTTACTTTAAGAATTTGTTAAATTTAGATTTAAGATGTTTTGAGTTTTTAGATTTTCAAAAAAGAAAATTTTTATTATTATTATTCTTCAAATAATTAAAAACAATACAATAAATTTCTTCTTTAAAAAAATATTATTTATAATTGTGGTTATTTAATCTACCACAACCCATACCCTTGCCCTCGGCCGGGCTGGAATGTCGTTCCAATCTACGACGTCTAGTTTAGCCCCAGCCTTGTAAAGGTCGACCGTCCTCGAATCCTCGCAGCGAGGACTTTGACCTGCCCCTGGTACCATCGGACCCTCTCGGCGGAGTGCCCGGAGACTCCATCAGAACGTCCAGAACGGCGTTTCCGATTTCGTTCCGGACATACGGCCATCGGTCTCTGGGAATGGCCCCACGGGCATTGCCCCGGTCCAGAATGCCTACGAGGATCCGGTCCTTGGCAACTTCCGCAAAACTTAGTTTAGGTTTGATGTCCTCCTCCGACCTTTGGCGCTTGTAGGGGGTCGTGCTTTCCCCAGTTGATCCCAGTTTGCGTTGGAACCGCGGTAGCAGAGCTTGCGCTCTCTCTATCGCTGCCCTGGGATTCTCGGACAACGTATCTAGCGCTACCCCCTTATATTTTTTCAGGACTCTTGCTGCTTTCTTTTTATTCCGGTGCGTAGAGCAGCCGGGTGATGGGTCCGAAGATAGAGGGCGACCCGTAGTTGCCATCGCAGTCGCCCCTTTCATTGAGAGCTTTGTTGTAGCTTCCCTGTCCCTTGGCCCGTGACCAGGTCGTGAGACCTCAGCCGCAGTCCTCCGGAGAGTGGTAGCTGTACCAGCGCTTGGCGGGTCGTGAGACCTCTGCCACATCCCTTGCCGTACGGAGGCGGGTTGCCGTCCGTTCGCCTGAGGAGCGGTCAGCATCAACAGGGGGGAGCGAGCCCGCCGTTGCCGACGCAGCTACTAGTAAAATTAACTTTTTTAGACTAATTTCATTATTTTTGAATGAAAGTATATGTAAATACACAATAAAAATGCAAAATGTTAGGACTCGAACCGACGTGCCCCAAATCAGTGCGTAATGCTTTTCCTACTGAGCTACGGCGAACTCATGACTCATTTGTGCGAAAAGTACACATATTCGCTGTGTATACATATATATTGCTAGTAAAGAACTGTGAAGCGTGTCAAACGATACTAGCAATATAGAAGTATTATATGGCTGATTCCTTGGAAACTGATATATTTCACATCGACTTTTTGTGAAATGTCAATGTTACGATAAATGACTTTTGAAAGTGTATACAGTGTAAATGGGGTATAAGAAATAGCCCCTGATTAGCATTGCGCTACAACTTAACCCATTAACGCCCACTGTACCCATACTTATTCAAATATCGAAAAAATGCATTCTTAATATCGAAAATATATAGTTTTGCTACAACCATTTCATAAACTGCTTTAAACGCAAGTGAATTATTCAGTTTCATATTTAAACTATTAACCCCTTATGAGAACACATATATATTTGGTGGAAATTGAACCAAGAATTATTGTATTTTTTTGTTTTTTTTAACGGTGTATATATGTGAACAATATGCTCCAAAATCAGTTTATTCATGTATTACCACTAAATAAGAGTATCAAAACCAGTAGAAAAAAAAGTTGTGCCATTTTAGGGTTGTGACATTTCATGTTTAATCTATTCTCATTTTAATATAGCTTAATATTTTTGAACTTCCGTTAGAAATTAGATGTATGCCACCAAGGTCTATATGTGTTCTAATTTTCAAGGAAAAATTACACCTAGTTTAGAAGAAAAGACACGAGAAAGTGTGACACATATATTAAACGCAAAATCTTCCCAACCCGTCTTCAAAATGGGAGCTGCTCTAGCACAGGTAAATGCTGACATTAGACTGAACATGTGTCAAAAAAGATTAATATTATATGTTAATTAATATTCGCACACGCCGACTGTGATCACCATTTTTTGATTTTTTACAAAACTGGAGAACAAAGTTTAGTCCTCTATAGGACCCTAATCAAGCACATTATTTTTAAAACAACTGTGGCATATTGTTACGCTCTTTATCCTCTTTTAAAGCTTCTTCATGTAAATTTTGTTTTGATCACAATGTATAGCATATAATGCCAATAAAAGTACATGACCTCAGCAAAGGGACACCATAAATTATTACTTTTTTTTTCTTTTTTGTGTGTTTTAAAGTAGTCCATGGTATTAAAAAATTAAATTTTGCACTTGATTTATATTACTCGATGAGATTTATAAGACTGCATATCAGTTTATTTAGAAAAATGTCGGTTTGTTATAAATTTTTGACATTAACGTCGGTGAACACAAATATATCAGTTTCCAAGGAATCAGCCATATATATGTGTGTATACGACTTTTGTTGTATTGTTGTTTATCCCAGTTGAGAATTTTTGTAAGTAATTGAAATGTTTTGGAATTTATTACCAAAAAGTTTTAAAAATTGTGTAAGCCATAAATGGCCGTGCAGAGAGAGAAAAATTTCAAATAAAGAAAATTATAAATAGCTAATATGTAAAAATATAAATATGTTTGTATTTATAGGTAATTCTTATTTACTGACACTTTGGCCAAACGCAGGGCATGTGTTCAGCCTATTGCAGTATCCAGACCGAAGTTGTGCCAGAATGACTTTAGTCTCCCTCGGAAGGATACGTTCTTCCTCAGCAAGAACAGGTGGTTGGGTGCCAATAACGGAGTTCACAGGCCGGGATCTGAGGGATCTGTCCACCGACTCGGTTTGGAGGTCCTTTAGGGCCCGCCTGTGGTCCCGCAGATCAAACGGCAACAAGATGGGATGCCGCATCTCATCATAATGCTTTCTGAGATGTTTTCTTATGTCTCTGGGGGGCGGAGTTTCATCCGATATTTGTCGATTTGGATGGCTGGGTCTATGACAGTTCAGAAGGAACTGCCTACTTAAAAGTTCCGCATGCTCGCGAGCGTTGAGCATTTTAGCCTCCTGGTGAAAGTGAGACTCAGGTGACATAAGCAAACAGATAGTCGCAGTTCAGATGGCGGTGTTTTGGCAGACCTGCGATTTCCTCCAGTTGGTGTCGTGAAGGTTAGGCGACCATATGGGCGCAGCATAATCAATAACCGGTCGGCCAATAGCCTTGTAGGTGGCCAGCAACGTTTCTTTGCCTTTGCCCCAAGTACTGCCGGCCAGTGACTTGAGGATCTAGTTGCAGCTTTGTACCTTTGAAGCTATTGCGGTGGCATGATTAGGGAAGGTGAGGCTATTGTCGAATGTAACCCTTAGAATTTTGGGGTGGTTGAGTGTAGGTAGTGCGACACCATGACTGTAGGTAGTGGGACACCATCTACGTGGACATTCAACTCCTGCCCCATCTGCGTATTCCACGTGGTGAAAAGGGTCGCCGTCGATTTAGTCGGGGACAGTGTCAGGTCCCGCTCTGTTAAGAAGCTGGAAAGATCGCGCAAGTAGTAATTCAGTCTTGTACATAGTTCGTCCGTGGACGGTCCCTTGCCCGTGGCCATATTCCCACAACAGCCGGTTCTACGTATGACCCGGGTTTTACCCGGCCAAGGGCTGTTATTTCAGTGTAACCCTGTCCAATTTGTCCAGTCCCACTTCTTAATTGTCATCCCCGGAGCAATCCGTTGCAGCAGGGTTCCTCCAATGTCTCTTGTTACGGGCTGGTATCGAATCCAACCCCGGACCAAGAGACTGGATCTGCTGAGTTTGCTGGAAGAAAATATATGTCAAACGTTCACATTCCGTTCAATGCAGTAAATGCAAGAGATGGCTTCACAGATCTGGGTGCTAAGGGCTTAATCCTGCCATCCCCAGAACGCGTACTTTTTTCAGTACCGCGGTTCTCGTCGCTCCGGCGTACATACACCGCACCTACCATCATCAAATGGCCACAACAGTGGCCCGATCTCTACGACCAGCAGCTCTGCTGCTCCCACCTCACCTATCCCCGACTGCCGCTCACGCTCACCATCGCTTCCACCTCGCACGGCCATCCAACACCCCTATCCCCTTCCGAATAGCCAAGGTACGAGCAACGCCGAGCGTCAGTCCCCACTCTCGTCCCCCCCTACTTCCAGCATGCACGTGGGTCAGGAGCATAACCTCCTCGTACCTTTCACCACGTGCACTGTCTGTCGGCAAAGATTATATACGCCTGCGACATCGGTTAAGTGCAATAACTGCCTTGGCCTATGCCACATCCATATGTGCTCTGGGCTTGCAAACAGGAACCTATGGACGGATAAATTTATAGCCCCTTGCTGCAGAACTCAGCCGCCCTCCACGCCACATAACATCATAGTTTAGTGTTATAATTTTCTAACAGCAGCTGTGGTGCAGACACTGGTTCATATCCCAGTGTGTGCTGTGATTTAACAATGTAATTTTTCTCCAAATTATCAATTGTTCCCAAAAAACTGACAATTAAAATTCATTACGAATTATTGTTTCTCTGTGTCTCGAGCTTGCAAAAACTTACAAATATGTAAAAACAAGAAAGACCGCAAAAACCAACAACATGTATTATTATAAAAATAATTGTTTCAGTAAATATATGTATGCTCATACTTCTAAGAATTTATTGATTTAAATATTTGAATAATAAAATAATTTGATCACTTTTGCTCATCATATGCAAATTTTTCATTTTATGAAACCAAATTTTTACTATAGGTCGATAGGCCGATTTCGACTAATTTACCAATTTTCGTGAAGATATCGCAATTTCCATTCTTGGAATTTTTCTTAACTGTCATATATAACCTGTATGCAAAATATCAATGGCCTTGTACCACTCCTTCTAATTTATGCCTAAAAATTTGAATTTCAGACCATAGTGCGTCGTCCACGTAGACGAAGCATATCTTCCCTATGTGCTCCCTTAGCACGTCGTATATCGCCCTCTGGAAGATACTGGAAGCGTTTCTCAGGCCAAAGGCCAACCTACAAAACTCGTATTTCCCATTCTTTACGGAAAAAGCAGTTTTCTCTCTATCTCGTTCCGCTTGAATAATTTGGTGAAAGCCAGATTTTAGGTCCAGTGTAGTGAAGACTCTGCTCCAGCCAAGATTGGACAGAATCCCTGTGATATCAGGAATAGGGTATTTGCCGCTGATGGTTTTTTCGTTTAGTTTACGAAAGTTTATCACCAATCGCTTCTTCTCTTGACCAGTTTCGTCGAATCCCTTTTTTTAAACCACCCATATGGAATTTTTGTACGGTGACCTAGACGTTCGAATGATACCGTTGGACAAAAGGTCCTAAATTTCTTTATTTACGAAATCCGAAAGGCCTAGTGGGTACGGGTATAATCTTGAGTATACCGGGTCCTCATTTTCGGTGCGTATGGATGCCACAACGTTTGTGTTATAGGGTAGGGCCTCGTTGGGATCTGCGAAAACCCCATTTACATCACGGATTAATTTCCAGAAAGCTTTTTCCAAATCTTCTGGAACCGATCTCGCTTGTAGTTGCAGATGGCCTATATCCTGGCTTGTAATCGATGGAGGCGTGCACCTTGTTTAGCAAATCGAGATCTATTACCGCTAGACTTTGGTCCCAGTATAACAGCCTGAGTTCAGCGGACGTTTTTGCGTAGTTCCCTGCGACCTCCAACTTTGGTCTTGGGAAGGACCGCCAGATGGGTGCCTAAACTCGGATACGGAGGGATCAACTTCCATCGGCTCGATGCGCCTCTGACCCGACTGATTACCGCCAGTTAAAGGACTATGTCTGCTGATGGAATTATGTGACGGCGGTTTGCCTTGTTTTACGAACGAATAGTGTATGTTCTTCTGACGTACCCCGGTTTCAGAGTTAACCGGTTTCTTGTTATTCGATGTGTGGTTGGTTTTTCTATTGTGAGAGCCTTCATGCAACCTGTTAGCAAAATTGGTAGCGAAAACGTAGCTCTCGTTATTCGCATCCACCTCTTGTGACAGAGCTAAAGCGGATGGAAGATCCGGCGCGAAGAAAACAAAATATCGCATAAAGGCTTTCTTCGGCCCTATATTTTTCGTTTATGGTGTCTGCCACACCGCTTTCTTATGACATTATTTTCTTGTTCGCTAGAAGTGTGAGCTTTTTCTCTACCTCGTTCTATAAGGTAAATTGGACGTTTGTCGGCCTATGTGAAGTCCAGGCGAGATATAATCGCCTTGAAGTTAAGAACTGTATTAAGAGACGAGAGTACTGCATCGGCAGCACCTCGAATCTTATTTCTGAGGATGGTGACCGCCTGATAATGACTCTCACTTCCATCATATCTCTTAAAAAGTTCATACGCGTTATGCGCGGCTTCGCGCCGGGACACGTATGTTCCTGGCTGCCCCAGAAATTATTTATTTATTTATTTATTTCTTACAGCTTAAACTAAGCCTAACTTATGTCTATTTACAATATTTCATTTACAACCTAATTAAGATTAAATTATATATGAAAAATATTACAATACTAATCCTATTGCTGCCATTTTGCAGTGTCAAACATTTGCAGTCTTTCAGAGCATACCTGTACAAGGAATGAACCAGCTGGCTGTTGGCTGATGATGACAGACCGTTTACGCAAGTAAAGCGCGAAGACAATATCTGAACGGCGAAGCACTGATGGAATAGTGATGCGTTTTAAGATAAGTTTCGGCAACTTTCTGTGCGTGAGGATGTGGCTGTATATCTTGAGTTACTTGGTTCGCACGCAATGTGAAAGATAGTTTTTCTGAAAGGCTGCTCATTTTGCACTAAATTGGCAGAGTTTTACAATACTCATACAGTTTTTGTTTAAATTTATTCTTACTACACGATTTTACATCATTTGGTAGTTCGTTATAACATTTTAGACCTTTATAGTATAAATTGCACTTATCTGATTCTGTTCTGTAAGCGGGTAAATTGAAATTATTTCTACTTCGAGTGTTAACGGAATGCATATTTCTGACATATTTAATATTATTTTCCAAATATTCAGGTAGGTTGCCCTCTATAATATTCTTAATGAACTGCATGGTGTGGTAAAAAAGCTGTTGTTTAACGCTTAGCCAGTTTAAAGCTGAGAGCATATCTCGTATAGGTGTATCGTTGCGCTTACTAAGAATAAACCTCATTGCTCTGTTTTGTTGCTTTTGCAGTTTGTAAATTTGACTGTCCCTCATAATAAAGAATATAGTAGGACAGTAAATAAAGTGAGGCTCGATGACAGATCTGTAGACCATTAATTTATACCCTCTCTTTAAGTGTCTACAAGTTCTTTGCGTGAAGTATAATTTTTTAGCTATTTTTCCCACCGTGTAATTGACATGTTCATTAAAATTTAATTTTTCATCGATTTTTATTCCTAAGTATTTGAATTGGTTGACTTTTTCAATAGCTTCATTGTTTATACTTAACGGTTGCAAATCACCATTACTAAGATTGCGTCGTGATATAACCATGAATTTTGTTTTATTCACGTTTAATTTCAGTCTATTTAGGCATAACCAATCATTAACTCTGTTCAAATCGTTTTGTAGCTTGGTATACATTTCACTAATATTTTCTCCACTTATCATCAGTAAAGTATCATCTGCAAACAGTTTAATGTCACAATACTGGGTAGATTTGGCGATATCATTAATATAAATATTAAACATTATAGGTGCCAGCACCGATCCTTGCGGTAGTCCAACAGGTACCTGCCTCTTCTCTGATAGAGATGACCCTATTACCGTCCGTTGATACCTATTCATAATAAAGTTTTCAAACCATTTTAGTTCGGTACCGGAAATACCTATAATGTGCAGTTTTTTCAAAAGCATACTTTGGTCAATTGTCTCAAAGTCTAGGAATACGGCTATTATATGTTTATTCCTGCTTAAGTCCTCTTTCCAATTGGCAATAACCAAGTTAAGAGCACTTTCACAGGAATGCTTTTTACGAAATCCGGACTGTTGCGGGATAATAATTTTATTATCCTCTAAATACTTAACAAGCTGATTTTTTACCACTGTTTCAAGTATCTTTTCGTCACATGGTAGCGTGTTGATGGGTCTAATCTCATCCGCCTTCAGCGTATTTTTAACCTTTTCAATAGGGACTACCACGGAAGTTTTCCAGGGATCTGGGACTAAACCTTTTTCTAGGCTCTCATTAACGATTTCAGCGTAGAAGTATCCTGTATATGTTACGGAGTCTTTGATGACTCCTTCAGACAATAATTTCTTCCCCCCAATTTTATTTTTGAATTTGCTAACTATATCCAGTATATCGGATGTAGTAACCTTTTGAAATTTAAATTCAAGACTACTTTCTTCAACGTACATGTTGATACCATTATTCGCAGGAATACTTTGACTGATTTCTAATATACTGTCAATGAAATAGTTATTTAGTGACTCAGCTATTTCACTCTCATGTGTGAAGAGCCGATCTTTAATCCATATTTTGCTAATGTTATTGGACTCTTTAGACATTGATATACAATTTTTGAGGTTTTTCCACATTGCTTTGCTGTCACCTATATTATTTGTGATTTTACGTTCCATGTATTTGGCCTTTTTAAACGTAATCAATTGTTTATATTTACGTCTGGTAGTATGATATTCTTCCCATATGCCTGTTTCCAGTGCTATTTTGTAAAGATTAAGCTTATGTTTATTGACATTTGCCAGCTCAGCATCGTAGCACTTATTCATGAGCTTAATATGGACTTCTTTGGAATGTGTCAGGCAGTTCATAGCACTTGATATGTGGTTATGCAATAAAGTAACCTTATTCTCAATATTCAAATTTTCAAAATCAAAATAACTAAACTGTCTCAATAAGTTAACGAGATTATCACTTGTATAGTATTCCCAAGACGTTATAACTTTTGTTGATCTCATTTGAAACATTTTGTCTAGTTTGACGCTAACGTGGATAGTTTCATGATCCGTGATACGATGTTCGTCCAGCCTTTCGCAAGATGTGGACTCACTGTTCGTAAAGAGCAGGTCGATCAATGTCTCAGAGTTGGTTCCTTTTCGTGTATAAAAGTAAATTTTTTGTTCCATAGCAAATGATCGAAATAATTCAACTAACTGTTTACTTTGTGTTGTGCTTTTGTATAGATTTATATTGAAATCACCAATAAATATGATCTTATCATGAGTTACGCACTTGCTACTCAGAATTTCGTGCATGCATGTGAGAAATTCTGCATCGCTCGAGCTGGGTGAATGATATATCAGGCCTATTTGATATTGCGGGAAAACATTTTTTATTTTGATTATTATACACCAGATATTTCTATTAAAAGTATAATTATATATAGTTTTATATTCTATGGAGTCATGTATATAAGCCAAGACCCCACCAGTGTGTCTACTATGCGAATTACACCGTAAAAGTTTATAGGTCTTAACCAATGGTTAACATCAACTTCAATTACCTTCTTCTTTACCAATTCACTACAATTTACACATTTAACTATGTTAGAGGTACATTCTTTGCTGTCGTGAGATCCAGCACACTTACTACACGCTATTTTATTTGGACACTCACTGGCCTTGTGCTTATACCCCGAACATTTGTAGCATCTTAAAACACTTAAATGTTCATAAACGATGCAAGAATCCCACTCAATATATACTTTCTTTTCTGCCAACATATTTTCGTATGTAATAGCATCAGTTTCTACTAAGGCTATATAGCTTTCAGCTCTGCGATTAGTATTTTCATACATCTTCAAGACTTTGAATTCCTTGCCAATACACATATCATTTTGCTTCATAAGACATTCAACAAGGCGTTCAGTGCTAATTTTTTTTGTTAAACCAACTATTTTCATAACCCTCTTTATTTCACTTTTATCCTTAGCCTTCTCTGCTTCATACTCAGTTCCTATGGTATCTCTAACCTTTTGTTGCACTTTATCACAAGCGTCTTTATTTCTGCATTCTACAACAATGGTTCCACTATTTGTTTCCTTAATCTTTCTAACAAGGCCTTCTGTAGGCTCAACTACTTTTTTTAATGCGGCTTTAGTTTCCTTTGCTTTTTTAGTTTTACTTTTCGGTTTGATGAAAACTTTATTTTCCGTCGATGCAGTAACTTCTGCAAAAGACATCCCCGTACCAACTTTATCATTTGCAATCTTCAAATTGTTAAGCAATTCAGTGTTTTTTTTCAACTCGCTCGAGAGATCTTTCATTATATCACATTTCATTGCGTTCAATTTTACTTCAATGTTGTGCTCTAATAGAGAATTGAAGTCAGTTATAATACTAGACTTTATTTGCGACAATTTATTACTAACTATTTGTTCAACTATTTCTTTAACATCCATGGTTTTCATTTTCGATTCCTCATATTTTTTTATCAAGTGCTTAATCTCGATAAACTTGGTATTAGTATCTGATAATGTACACTGATTACAGAACCATTTAAAGTTAATATTTTCATTAATTATTTTAAGCTCAGTTCTTTTAATTTTACTACATGTCACGCAGTAGATACAGCCACACCCACCAGAGCATGTTATCATGTCATCTACTTGCACGAGCTTCGCTGTACATTCTTTGCATTCAGAAGGCATAATGAATGTAGCTACATTAAACTATGCCAGAAATATGCATCCACAGTTAAACTTATTATTAAGACTATGGGGTATACAAATTATAGAATAAATTGATACCACTTCCACATTCAAACGTGGTGGCAGCACTGCAAATTATCTAATTTGCCTATGATTCTCTACTTTCCCTTGCCTTTCGTTCTTTTGTTCTGCCGCTTACTAAATAACACTAACAATGAAAACACTGGCAGCGCGCAAATATTACTCGCACAGCCACGGACAGAATAAAACTAGTAAGGAAGTCTAAGTTCGGGTGTAACCGAACATTAAATACCTAGTAGTGATCTTTTGCGTTATCCCAATTAACTCAGGTCTATTTTAATACCTGAAAAGGTGGTATAAAACAACTGATTGTTTTCGATTAAAAACACTTCTGTTGTAAGTGGTAAATTAAATTATCACTAAATAACAAAATATAAATAGTTTTGCATGGTGCTTATGAAAGGTATGAAAATAAAAAAAATTAATAAAAAAAAAGGCAATAGGGAGTTAACTACTTTCCCGTAAATCTTGCTTGTTTGTCATTCGATTTGCATAATTTTTGGCAGGAGTATACTACATACTATTGGGAAGCATCCCACTAACTTTCATTGGAATACCTTCTTGAAATTTCAAGCAATCGCTTTTGAAAATAACAGACCTTTTTTGCTGAAAAGTGGGCGGCGCCACGCCTACTTCAACAAAATCCACACAATTTTTTTGCAGTTTAGTTTTTCTTAAAAAGCTTATTAAGTGTGTAAAATCTTATATATATAACTTATACAGTTATGGAAATATCGCGATTTTAATTTTACGAAGAAATTTTTTAGAACTGTGTTCAAAAAGTGGGCGTGTCCGTTCACCGATTTTGTTTATTTTTACAGCAAAGAGTAAGCTTTATATGTTGAACACTTTCTGTAAATATCGTTTCAATAAGTCAATTTTTACCGGAGTTATGGCATGGAAAGTTTTATGGAATAATCCCCCATAAAGGGGCGGGGCCACGCCCATTTTCCAAAAGTTTTGTGTTTTCGACTTTCTTTGCCCACGAACACTTTAGAGGTGAAATAGAAATGATATACAGCTAGTTTAAGCAAAGTTATAGCATATTCAATATATCTATGATCCTTTTCAAAATCTTTCGTATAAAATTGGGAGTGGACCTAACCCGATTTCGATAATTTTTTTTCGAAATATTGCCTGTATTAATATAAATATGTGTGCTGAATTTCACTTTGCTATCTTGAGCGGTTTTTGATTTATGATTAATAATATTTCCAAATTTGACTTAATCAAAAGTGGGCGGTACCACGCCCCATTTTAAAAATTTCTTCAAAAATGTATTTTTTGCCTTAACGCTAAAGTGCACACCAAATATTATCCTTATAGGTGTATTTTGTACTGAATAATCACTCTTTTTGTATTTTCGAAAAAATTATATATATAGAAAGTGGGCGTGGCTTTTAACCGATTTTGCCTATTTTCAATAGCGCTCCGAGATAAGTGAAAAGGAACCTGCATACGAAATTTCATTGAGATATCTCAAGATTTACTCAAGTTATCGTGTTCACAGACGGACGGACGGACAGACGGACGGACGGACAGACGGACGGACGGACGGACGGACGGACATGGCTCAATCAATTTCTCTTTTCCTCCTGAACATTTTGATATATATAAGTCAATATCTATCTCGATTCGTTTATGCCGTTACATACTACCGTTAGGCGAATGAAGTTAATATACCTTGTGTGCGAAGCACTACTAGGTATAAAAAGAAAAGCACAAAAGAATAGAAAAAAAAAAACACAGCAGCTCAGCTAATCAGCAGCTACAGGACAGCAACAAAGCAGTCAAGCAAGTTGATTGTTGTGCTCACCCGTTCTTAAGACCACCTGTGTATGTTTGTTTGTTTTGTTGTTGTTCAGCAGCACAGCAGACTCGATGGTAGCAGCAGAGCAGATATCGATGTCCACAGTCAAACCAAACGCTGGATTCCTTTATATTTGGACTTTCGTTGATTGGTGTTCACTTAAGTACGTGGTTGCAGCAGTTATTATTATAATAAAACTATTTATTATTAATTCTTTTTGAATTTTTACACGGAGCAAATATTTTACCGCCCGTACCGTTCAGTGTTGCCAGACTTTTCAAGTGGTATATCACAAGTCACTGTGGGATTTATGGTTACCTTCTGGAACTTTCCTATCTTAGGCTTTGATAAAGCCACCTGATTCTGGATAATGGATCAGCTCTGATCAACTCACTGATTTGTTGTGGGTTCATGGTTTTTGGGGTTTCTTTTACGTTTTTTAGATTTAATTTATTGAACAGATCTTCCAGTAGCACCTCCTCACCCATTTATTTTGAACACAAAAACGAGAAAAAGTCCTGACTGGAACACTTCACTTACCTTTCCATGAAGAGATCCATGTTAGCTTGAATATTTTAGGAACTGGTTGTGTGTTTCTATATTTTATTTCTTTCACAACTTTTAAATTTTCCTTTATTTATTTTCCCACAATTTTTATTTCTTTCGCGACCTTTAAAATTTTCGTACAACTTTAACTTAACTTAAATTTTTATAAATTAAACTTTTAAGTTTTCCTTGAATTAAGTTGTCTTCCTTGTTGCCGCGTGACGCACGTTGGGCGCCAATTATTTTAACTTTTTATTTAATAAGTCAAATTTGGATGCTGTTGTTAATAAAACTGTTTATTGAATAAAGCAAATTCGGATGCTGTTGCATCTGACCGAGTTTACAAACTAAACTAACTTATCCTAACCCACGACGTTCAGTACCCTGCGGGTTGGTGTTTAGAATATACCCGCGGTAGGCATACCGGTCGTAAGAGGTGACTAATATGCACAAAGGTAATGATGTGCAACCCGATGGTTGATCTACGGATATGATGCCTCCCACCTCTCATTACCCATCTCTTCTTTCGGAAGGAGGGATGACATGACCTAGAAGGTTCCAGTGTTCATACCAAATCGCTTCCACGACAGTCGGGCAGTACCACAAGGGAGTACCGAAGCGTACGGGATTCATATCCGGCCAAGGACAGTTATTTCGACAACACTCCCCAAAACCTTCGGGGAGTAATTTTGTTGCTAAAACAACAACAACAATAACAACCCACGACATCGATCCGCGCATTCCCACGACAGCCGGTTCTACGTACCGGAATGACTCGGGGTTTCCCCAACCAAGGGCTGTTATTTCACTACCCCCCTGCCTAAACCGTCAGTTATCCTCCCCCCAATAATGTCATCCTCCGAGCAGCTCCTTGCAGCGGGACTGCTCAAGACTCTCCTGCTCCGGGCTGGTATTGAATCCAACCCCGGACCTAGAGAATGGATCTGCTGTGTATGCTGGAAGAAAATTTATGTGAAACGTTCACATTCGGTACAATGCTCTAACTGTAGCAGATGGTTGCATCTAACTAGTTGCTCCGGACTAAATCCCTCTACTCATAGACCCGCTAGTTTTTATAAAACTTTTGTGGCCCCTTGCTGTTCACGTCCTATGACGTCCAGTGGCCGTCGTCGATCAAGTATCGCTCCGCCACATATGTCTGACTCTGTCACATCAGTCTCCACGACCAGCACTAACAATGCACATCAGCAAGTAGACCTTTCGAGCGGCCGCTCACGCCCACAGGCGTCAACATCTCACACAGCAGCTCACAGCTACTCCCTACGTAGCACTTCCCAAGTGGATTTGAGCAATGCTGAGCGTCCGCTCTCTCCCACCCCCTCGGTCAGCCCCTCTTCTTCCAGCATTAGCACGAGTATAAGCCACAACCATCAGCTCCTGGTCCCTTATACTACGTGCACTGTTTGTCGGTTAAGATTATATACGCCGTCGGCATCAGTCAAGTGCAATAACTGCCTTGGCCTGTGTCACCTGCTCATATGCTCTGGACTCGCGAACAGGAACCTATGGACTGATACGTACGTTGCGCCATGCTGTCGAGCTACGCAACCTTCAACGTCGTCCGACTCGTCTCTACCTTCTGGTAACGCGATTCCTTCGACTTCAAGATTGCGCCGTAGTGCGCGACCCAGCCTATTACCACCTAGGCATACGCACCAGTCCTTGACCCCCAGCATCAACTCTGCTCCCCCTACACACTTCGGTATCCTGCAATTTAATTGCAACGGCCTAACTGGCAAAATTGTTGAAGTGACAAATTTAATGAAGCGACTGAACATCAAGATCGCGGCGATTCAGGAGACAAAGTTAGGTGGAAGGTCGTCTCTTTTGACCTGCAACGGGTACAATGTACACCGTTGTGACCGTGCGAGAGGGCTTGGGGGTGGTCTGGCATACATCACGCATCAACCTGTGCAGTATCGTCTATTTGAGCCTGACATCGACCCGAGGGACACAACCTTAGAACGTCAAGGTATGGTTGTCCGGTCAGGCGATGTCGACCTTGAAATCATAAACATTTACGTACCTCCTGTCACCTGTTGTCCCAGGGATTACCACCCTGACATTCGTGCGTTACTCAGGGGCGAGAACCGCGTCATCCTTGGTGACTTCAACGCACGCCACGACCTGTGGCACTCCAGCCTGCAGGCCGATGGTAGGGGACAGGAGCTGGCTGACCAAATAGATGATTCGACGTTCTGCACGGTAAATGGGGATGCCCCCACTAGAGTGGCGGTAAACTGCTCTAGCTCGCCAGACATCACCATAGTCAGCGCTGGTCTAATAAACTGCGTTGACTGGCGACCGATGCTGACGCTTGCTGCAGACCACCTACCCATAGTGCTCTCTATCGATCGCCCCACCGACTTTGTCACCGCTGAGAAACGCACTTACACTAACTTCAATAAAGCCGACTGGGAGGGTTTTCTCAACACCACAGAGAGCGCCTTCGCTGCTCTTCCTACCCCGTCTGACGTACGAGAAGGGGAAAAGGCGTTTCGTTTGGCCCTAATTTCAGCCTCCCATCAACACATTCCGTCAGGTAGAATAAAGGAAGTGCGTCCATTCTTCCCCGCAGAGGCTGCGGCCCTGGCAAATGAACGGGACCATATTAGACGCCTTGACCCTACGGATCCTCAAATAAGGGATCTCAATGCTGAAATCAGACGCTTAGTAGATCATCACAAACACGCTAAGTGGGAAGAGCACCTAAGGTCTTGCAACCTCTCGGCTGGAGTTGGCAAATTATGGTCGAAGGTGAAATCTTTGTCCAACCCGACTAAACCTAACGACAAAATATCCATCGCCTTCGGTGATAAGGTTCAGTCGAAGCCAAAAAGATGCGCGAGCGCCTTCTGCCGATGCATCTTACGTTGAACAAAGATATTCGCCGAGCCACCAGGGAAGCGCACAAACACAAAAACAGCGATGCGCCCATTGCCATCTCCACAACAGAAGTTCATGAGGCTATTCGGAGATCCAAGAACACCAAATATATCGGCCCCGATGGCATTTCCATGCTGATGCTGAAACACCTCGGCGACGAAGGCATAAGATACCTCACACAAATTTTCAACCTTTCCCTTTCCAACTTTGTTATTCCTGAAAGATGGAAACAAGCAAAGGTGGTCCCACTACTAAAGCCTGGCAAGCCAGCTGCCGTAGGGGAGTCATATCGCCCGATATCTCTCCTCTCGCCAGTAGTGAAAGTGTTGGAATCCACCTTGTTGCCGTATTTCACCGCAAACCTGCGGCTCGCCGAACATCAGCATGGATTTCGCAAAAATCACAGCACCACCATAACCACTCAGATAGGGGACGGACTTAACCAAAAGCGTCCAAACCACAGGACAGTGCTAGTTGCGCTTGACTTGGCCAAAGCTTTTGATACGGTCAACCATTCGCAACTAATGAAAGACCTTGAAGATTCGTCCCTTCCTCCCTGTCTTAAACGTTGGACTGCCAACTATTTGAGTGGTCGTCAATCGTCGGTTGAGTTCAGAGGCGCAAGATCAAAACCCAGAATTGTTAAACAGGGGGTGCCACAGGGTGGTGTCCTATCCCCGTTCCTGTTCAACTATTATATATCGAAACTTCCCCCCCCACCAGAGGGTGTCTCGATCGTCTCTTACGCCGACGACTCTACGATTCTGGCAACAGGCCCCTCCGTAGAAGAACTCTGCTCTCGAATTAACTCATACCTCCCAGCCGTGTCCGAATTCTTCGCCGGGAGAAACCTGGCATTGTCACCGAATAAGTCCTCGGCCACCCTATTTACGACGTGGACAACGCAAGTGAACATGGAATTAGACGTCTACGTTGATAGTGTCAAGCTACCAACTGTCTCACACCCCAAAATCTTAGGGGTGACGTTTGATAACATGTTCAAATGCGGCGCTCATGTAACCGCAATTGCCAATAAAGTCCAAAGCCGTAACAAAATCCTCAAGTCCCTAGCTGGCAGCACTTGGGGTAAAGACAAAGAAACGTTACTAGCTACATATAAAGCAATTGGCCAGCCGGTACTGAGCTACGCGACGCCTATATGGTCGCCGGGGCTAGCTGACACACACTGGACGAGGCTACAGGTCTGCCAAAACACCGCCCTTCGTACCGCCACTGGGTGTCTTCTTATGTCTCCTGAGCATCACTTACATAATGAAGCGAAAATGCTCGCCGTTAAAGAGCATAGCGAGATGTTGACCAGGCAATTCCTGTTCAACTGTTGCAAACCGCAGCATCCGAACGGACGCCTGATCAACGAGGATCCGCCCCCCAGGAGCATAAGGAGCCATCTACGCAAACACTACGATGAGATCCGGCACCTGATTTCCACGCCGTTTGATCCTAAGGTGCACCGGCAGGCCCTCACCCTCATCCACACAAATTCGGTAAATTCCTATGTTGGCTCTCTCCCGGTGAACGCCGTTCTTCAGGCAACAACACCACCCGTTGCCGAAGAGGAGCGCGAGCTGCCTAGGGAGACTAGGGTGATGCTGGCCCAACTCCGGTCTGGATACTGTAATAGGTTAAACTCTTACCTATCCAGACTGAACCCCGACTTGCCTAATGTCTGTCCGGCATGCGGCTTGTCCCCCCATACTACTAACCATCTTTTTGTCTGCTCATCCGAGCCTACTCTTCTAACACCCATATCCCTCTGGTCCTCCCCTGTTGAAGCCGCTAGGTTTTTAGGACTTCCGTTAGAAGAGTTCGATGACAATATTGGGTAAGGTTGATACTGACTACCTAGGCAGGGCAAAGTAGTGTTAAAACAACAACAACATCGATCCGCGCTGCTGGTGCTCTGCTTGCGTAGGTCGCGTTCTGCCTGAACTGGCTATGTTGACATCATTGCCAAATTGCAGACGCTGTTATATTCTGTGGGAACCAAGTAAGCCACAGCTACATCGTTTCTGCTGAGGCTGCAAATGGGCAGGTGATAGCATATTCTGTGAAACTAGCGTATTTCGTGTGAACGGGTGGCATATTCCATCGTGGGAGTATTCTTACGATAACTTACATAAGGATAACATCAGAGTAAAGGAATGTTCGGAATAGTAGTTATCTCACTTTTCTCTATCGTACTTTTCGATAGTATAATAGATTTAACCAATAGGAAATATGTACTTGTAGAAACAGATCCTGTTTACATATATCAGGATACAGCATGCTTGTATCATACATATATCTAACCTTACAAAAATAATCGCGCCATACCAAATTATAACGAAATCATCATACAATCTAGAAAATCTACCTGAAACTCAAATATTAGTGAACAAAATAGAATGTCTGAAAACTCAACTCATTCCAAATATTTGTAGACCCAAAATTTCATTTAATTTTTTTGGCTCCATGTTAAAATTCATCACTGGCACACCAGACCACGACGACCTCAGGCCCGTGCGCACGGGCCCCCCATGACCAAATCTAAGTTGCAATGATTTTGCAAAAATTTTCAAAATACAGTTTATAAATCTTGTATTAAATCTTGACTAATAATTTTTGACAAAATTAGTTAAAATAATTTTACGGAAGAAGAAATTGGTGAAAGTTGCAAAGAATAAGGTTTGCCAATACATAAGTCCGGCACTTTGAATTGCACTTGGAGCTTTTCGAAATTACAAAGTTGTGTAGCGTATGGACATTTTTTTTAAATTTTACTGATGAAAACAGTGAGCAGTTTCAATTAACAGAGCAAATGAACTGCAAGGCCCAATTATATGAAAGATTTCGAGTGTTTTCTGACCCTTTTTGTTGTAGGCGTAAAGAGAATTGTGAGAAAATGAAAGTTGGAGAGCAGATGAGCGACACCGTTCAATTATATGAATGTTTTCAAACATTTTCTGAGGTTTTTTTTTATTTTACCTAACAGAAGATAAAGATCGAATTTTTCATGGACGTTTATCAATAGTCTGGCTTTAGTTTGTTAATCGTTGAGATCTAAAACTGCTCAGTAGGGATGGCCAAAGTTGAAAAAAAACCGGTTTGTGATTAATCGCGGTTTTTTATTCCGGTTTTAAACCGCTTTTAAACCGCTTTTAAGGACACGAAAAAACCGGTTTTTCGAAAAACCTGCACAATTTTAAACTTCGAAAAGAAAATTTATAGAAATACAGCAATGTAGATACTTACTATAGGGTTCTTCTCTTTAAATTTTTAAAAGAACTCAAGAAGTTCTAATTCACAAATATTTATTTTTGGTAATACTTTCCATCCAACGTCAAGTTTAATACACGTCCAAAAATCTTGGGAGAGGTATCAAAAGACGCGTCTTGACCTCCGCAACAATAATCCGAAGGGGGAAAAGCAATATTTTGTTTCTGTGAAAAGTTATTAGTGAAAAACCGAAAATTGACCCGGGTCAGATCCCCAATTCGGGGCCCGATCCACGTCATACGTCACAGGGTAATGTGATTACAACAACCACATGAAAATGACAGAAAAATTGTGAACTTTAACTGCAAATATCTCGCAAAATTCTAAAAATATCGGATTTCCCCCTCCAGATTATTGTTACGGAGGTGAAGACGCGTCTATTGATACCTCTACCTAGATTTTTGGACGTGTATTAACACTTGACGTTGGGTGGAAAGTATTACCTTATTATACCTAGTAGTGCTTCGCACACAAGGTATATTAACTTCATTCGCCTAACGGTAGTATGTAACGGCATAAACGAATCGAGATAGATATTGACTTATATATATCAAAATGTTCAGGAGGAAAAGAGAAATTGATTGAGCCATGTCCGTCCGTCCGTCCGTCCGTCCGTCTGTCCGTCCGTCCGTCTGTCCGTCCGTCCGTCTGTGAACACGATAACTTGAGTAAATCTTGAGATATCTCAATGAAATTTGGTATGCAGGTTCCTTTTTACTTATCTCGGAGCGCTATTGAAAATAGGCAAAATCGGTTAAAAGCCACGCCCACTTTCTATATATATAATTTTTTCGAAAATACAAAAAGAGTGATAATTCAGTACATAATACACCTATAAGGATAATATTTGGTGTGCACTTTAGCGTTAAGGCAAAAAATACATTTTTGAAGAAATTTTTAAAATGGGGCGTGGTACCGCCCACTTTTGATTAAGTCAAATTTGGAAATATTATTAATCATAAATCAAAAACCGCTCAAGATAGCAAAGTGAAATTCAGCACACATATTTATATTAATACAGGCAATATTTCGAAAAAAAATTATCGAAATCGGGTTAGGTCCACTCCCAATTTTATACGAAAGATTTTGAAAAGGATCATAGATATATTGAATATGCTATAACTTTGCTTAAACTAGCTGTATATCATTTCTATTTCACCTCTAAAGTGTTCGTGGGCAAAGAAAGTCGAAAACACAAAATTTTTGGAAAATGGGCGTGGCCCCGCCCCTTTATGGGGGATTATTCCATAAAACTTTCCATGCCATAACTCCGGTAAAAATTGACTTATTGAAACGATATTTACAGAAAGTGTTCAACATATAAAGCTTACTCTGTGCTGTAAAAATAAACAAAATCGGTGAACGGACACGCCCACTTTTTGAACACAGTTCTAAAAAATTTCTTCGTAAAATTAAAATCGCGATATTTCCATAACTGTAAAAGTTATATATATAAGATTTTACACACTTAATAAGCTTTTTAAGAAAAACTAAACTGCAAAAAAATTGTGTGGATTTTGTTGAAGTAGGCGTGGCGCCGCCCACTTTTCAGCAAAAAAGGTCTGTTATTTTCAAAAGCGATTGCTTGAAATTTCAAAAAGGTATTCCAATGAAAGTTAGTGGGATGCTTCCCAATAGTATGTAGTATACTCCTGCCAAAAATTATGCAAATCGAATGACAAACAAGCAAGATTTACGGGAAAGTAGTTAACTCCCTATTGCCTTTTTTTTTATTAATTTTTTTTATTTTCATACCTTTCATAAGCCCCATGCAAAACTATTTATATTTTGTTATTTAGTGATAATTTAATTTACCACTTACAACAGAAGTGTTTTTAATCGAAAACAATCAGTTGTTTTATACCACCTTTTCAGGTATTAAAATAGACCTGAGTTAATTGGGATAACGCAAAAGATCACTACTAGGTATTTAATGTTCGGTTACACCCGAACTTAGACTTCCTTACTAGTTTTTCAGTTCAAGTTAATACAGTTAAATCAAATTTTTAAAAGAGCAAAATTCTGAAAAAGATAATACTTTTTGTACTAATACATATAAATGTGGGTGCTTGAATTCAAAAAAGTCACAGTAAACATGTTTTCAAAAACTTGTCTGGAGTTGGTGGCTGCCTATCAACAGTTCTGACTTCTTCATTCGAATTAGAATCATCACAACACAACACATCATCGGAGCTCTTGTTGGCGTTACAAGGTAAATAATTTCTATCCCAACCGGCATGATTGCGCTGGAGGTGTCCTTTTAAGTTGGACGTGCCACCTCCCAGTTTTACTACCGCCCCACACAGCTTGCATAAAACTTCTTTATTCCCTTTTTCATCAAAATATTGCCAAAGTGGGCTTTTTTTAGATGCGGGGCCATCACTTATCGCGAAAAATAATTTAATATTTACAATTCAATGAAATAGAATTCGATAGTTCGGTTTTCGGTTTTTTTGAAAAAAGATCGATTAAAGACAGTTGCGATAAAAAGATCGAAAAAACCGAAACCGCGAATAGAAAAAACCGGTTTTTTTAAACACCGATCTTTTTTGGCCATCCCTACTGCTCAGCTACAGAGCATTAAAATTTTCGAAAATTATATTACTGTAGAAATATCATTTATAAACAACAAGAACAGAATCGGGCCAAGATGGCTTCCTTGAGGAACTCCAGAGGAGACATAAATAACATAGGATTCCCAATTTTTAAACACTACTTTTTGTGCTCTGTCGCTAAGGTAAGAAGAGATCTAGCGATTGAGACCCGGCTGGAAACCCAACTGATCCAGTTTATGAATAAGTAAAGAGTGACACACTTTATCGAAAGCTTTGCTGAAATCAAAGTAAATACAAGTAAGTTTGTAACGGTGGACTTTCCCTTACAGAACCCGTGTTGACAGTCAGAAATCAAGGTAGAGATAGGATTTGTAAGCTGATTGGTAACAATAGCTTCACACACTTTTGGGATGGCAGAAAGCTTTGCTATGCCACGATAGTGCTCTATAGAAGCCTTGCTTCTCTCTTGCTCTTTCCATGCTTTTGGAAAAACACCACACTTTAGTGACATATTGAACAAATTGGTAAGGGGTTGGTAAATATTGTTAGCACACTTCTTCAAGTAGGATGTAGGAATCCGAACAGGACCGCATTTAAAAGATTCCTTCAAGGTTTTCAGATAAATAAGAACATCATTGGCGCATATAGTTGGACAATTAATTAAATTGTTCCCATGTAGCTCATAGGGATAAATTAGAAAGTCAGAATTGGTGACGGCAGAATAGTTAGATATGAAAAATTGCGCAAAGAAATTATGACCCAAAAGAAATAAAAAACGACCCCAAATAAGCTTCAGAAAAACACCAATAAAAGGCTCCGAAAAGAGTCCAAAAATCCTCTGAATGGATGAATAAAAGAAAAGCAACAATTAAAGGGCTCCGAAAGGCGTCTGAAAAGGCTCTAAAAACCCCCAGAACGGAGGAAAAAAGGCTCCGAAAAAGGTTCAGAAAAGCACCAATAAGAGTGCCCGCAGTTCATTTAAAAATAGTCAAAAAACGCCTCAAATTCATCGAAATCGGACTCATTTCGGACTCTTTTTTATGACTCCGTGGGAGTGCCCGCGTAGAGCGATTTTTCGCTCCATTTGCGCTCCGAAAGGAGTCTTTTTTTGCACTTTTAGTTAGCTGGGATATGCCATCATATCACCAGTTCTCTATCAAATACAGAAAAATGTGTACAACCAAACAAATTTTCTTGGGTATACATAGTTTTAGGTATCAGAGTATGCAGTTTCAGAAAAGTTAAAGAACATTTAAATTTATGTTGTATGGGTCTAGGTATCTGTTTCAGCAAATATGTTTATCTTAGTGAAAAATGTATGCGAATGCAAATCTAAATTAAACCCCCCCCCCAAGGCCAATTCCTGCGCACGGCCCTGGACGACCTTATATAAATAAAAAGTTCACTTAATATGCTAATAGAAAATAACAATAAGCAAAGAACAATTAATTCACAGTTCGAAAGAATACTCGAAACCCTTGATCCCAAAGCAATTACCGAAAACATTGTTAGATCAGAAGTTTATAATGAACTCCAATCAATAACGAACACTATAAATTTTGCAAAAACAAATAATTTTTAATATGGCACACTAAATTTAAAAGATGTACATGATTTAATAAAGCATGAAAAGTTAGATCTTTCGTTTATAAATATATTAGAATATGCAGACATTCATATCTGTTACCTACAAGAATCAATTATAACAATATACAAATATCCTATCCTCGGAACGAAATGTAGCCTATACCCTTTAGCACATAAGCATGGTAAGATTAATTTAGACCCTAAGATCGCAAAATGTAACAATTATAAAAGAATATCCAAATGTAAAAATTATATGAGTAACTTTTTTTGTAAACCAGAACCCTCTGATAATTTTACTACAAAAATATTAGAAGATAAGTCAGCCCAATACGAAACAATCCATGAAAATAATGCTCAACTCTGCATGCTAGAGAATGGATATATTTGGACAGATTACCAGAATACTTGGAACAACATACATATATCAGGGCCTAAATTGATACATTTTAATGAATCCACAAACATCGATAATATCACTAACTACAATCATCAAAGCCAACTCAGAGAAATCATACACAATCAACACAGTGAAAATTTTGAAGTACTCCGTATCCTTTCCTCAAACTCAATCTACAAATTCAGTAATATCCATAAACTTTCAACATTTTTCATACCTATTGAAGAAAACCCAGTACAGTTTACGTTCTTGATCATAATGGGATTTCTTACCTTAGCAGTCTTCATTTATGGTATTGTATATGTCTGCCGATACCACGAAAATACAAAAATTATTAACAGACGAAGGCAAATTGACGAGTTGTACCAAATCGAATTGAACCGTCTTCAATAGGAACTCGTAGCAGCAGCGTAGCAAGGGCGCTCCGTTTTAAGAGGGAGGAGAGTTAGCGACGGTGTACACATTTACATATATGTATTTAAGTTTATACACCACATACATAATACGCTGCATCCATACATACATACATAATTGTTGTTGACGAACGATTATTCCGATAGACCTATAACCTTATATGATAAGAATATACACAACATCTAAACAACAGAATTTATCTCAACATGATTTGTAAGCAACTGTACCGAACAAACATAATAAGAATATAACCCCACTATCGCTGCAACAAACAATAAAAACCAAAATAGCTACGATAGCAACCGACGCATTCATAAGCAAAGAAGATAACAAGCGACGCATCTTTCAGTAAACAAGATAAGAGCCGTCGCATCTCAATAGTATAAGGAGCATTAAGAGTGGTTTAAATCCAACAGTTTTTAGAATACCACTAAAGAGCCCGCAATTCACCGTAACAAAAATTCTATTCTTCGACTCAATTCATTAACTTATGTGAGATACGTTGGTCAGAAAAACATGATGTTGTTTTGTAATTTGAAGACAATATCACAGCAATTGTAAATACTTTGAAGCAACTCTCAACATGGCAAGATAAGAAGACGCTCGTTCGTTGATAAAGGCAATTTGCGAAACAGAATTCATAGCTTCAATGATTTGTTTGAGCAATGTTCTTTCAGTAACGCGACCACTGAGTCTACTTTTAGAAGCTCCGTCTATTGATTTGAAAAATGCTACTGAAGCTTTGAATGGCGCACTCAATGTACTCCGAAGCGATAGAGCGAATGCGGACGATAATTTTTCGGAATTGTTTGATAAAATTACAAGTTTTGCTAATCAATTAGATGTAGAGATTTATATTCCGCGTCTAACAAGTAGACAAATATATCGCTCGAACTTCGCGTGTACTGCCGAAGAGTATTATCGAAAAGCGATTTTTATTCCTTTATTCGACCATATTACACTTGACCTTGAAGAAAGATTGCCAGAGGAAACGTTGGCCGTTTTTAATATGAATTTACTTCTTCCATCAAAAATTGTAGCAAATAATACATTTCCAAAGAAAAAAAATGCTTTCAAACTGGCCCAATCAAGAGGCAATCTTGAAAAAAGGGAGAAGTACCGTTCATTTGACAGGAGCGTATGCAGTTTGGTCCGACCTCTGGACAACAAAGCCCCGACCAAAAATCAATAGCAAAATCGGCAGTAGAAGTTATAGAACACTGCGACCGAAATGCTTTTCCACTAATAACGATGCTATTGCAAATTCTGGCTACATTGCCAGTGAGTAATGCTTCTCCAGAAAGAAGTTTTTCTACCCTTCGGCGATTAAAAACATGGTTACGAACAAATATGACCGAAGAGAGGCTCACTCTGCCCAATAAACAATGAAGTAAGCTAGTTTATTAAACAATGTTTTCCAAGCGTAAAAAGTAAATGTTTTCCAAACGAGTGTGTAACTAAAAAATTTCACTAACGTTTAGATATGTTTTTCCAATGGTGTGGTAGCCTTGGAGAAATTACTTGAGGTGAACTCTCAGCGAGGTGAAAAATTTGTCGGTTTTCAAAAATAATGTTTGAAATTTTATATGCTTAATTTATATTGATTTTGTTATATGGGCATCGTGGTGTGACGGTAGTGCAGCTGGCCTACCACACAGAAGGACCTAGGTTCGAACCCCGCTACAGGCAACATGAAAAATTATTGAAAAGGTTTTTTAAAACGATGACACCCTCAGGCTTCTCAGAAAAAATGCACATATTTGGCTTGCAGATGCAGACTGCATAAAAAATTGCAAGCAGCACACAAAAACTGGCCCTTTATCTCCTCTAAGAATTTATTATAAAACATAATATTTAAATAATTAATTAAAACAAAAAAATTAAGGAAATGGTAAGGATTCGAACCAGCAACCTTAGGAGCAAAATCCCGCAACATATTCGTTAGGCTATTGGAAAGATTTGAAAGTAAACTTTATATAATAGAAACGACACGGTTACAAGCTTATAAAAAGCAAAGCAAACTAAAAATATATTCTTGTAAACTTTCCGAAATAAACATGACCTTACTAAACGCTGCTTTTTCGTTTACAAAAGATTTGAAAGTAAACTTTATATAATAGAAACGACACGGTTACAAGCTTATAAACGTTTTTTTTTTCGATTTAAAATAGGTTAACAAAAAAACTGAATTAATGCAATTTTTTCCTAACCGGTAATTGCATCCACTAATCACCGCGAAGGTGTTTCAAAAAAAAGTTTGTATGTAAATATGCGAATATATGTCCAACTGCTGAAAGAAATGTTTATTAGTACATATACGTCTTAATAGGCAAAATATAAATATATAAAAAAAGCAAAAACGGTATGAAAGTTGTAAAAATTTGGGTTTGTATTTTAATATTTCATGGGAATGCTGACATCCTATCATTAGAAGGTATAGGTATAATTGAAAAAAAATAAACATAGAACATTTGACAACGACAGTTCCAGGTACACCTACCGCAATGCAGGGATGGTCTTAACCCACTTGTTACTACCGTAGTTTTAAAACAACAGACCGATAAAAAAATTACCAAAAAACACTGAGCAATGTTCCGTTATATTTTACATATGCTGTGTCAAATACAAGTATTATACTTAAATTTAGTCAATGTTGTGAATCCCACGTGATAGTTTCTGTGAGTGTTTCTTTGAGGTTATATTATCAGTTTTTTATCATGAGTGTATCCAAGTACGTATAAAATACTAGAAATATTTATTTGTGCAATACCTTAGTGTAATCAAACAGTTCCATGTTTATATAGCTCGTAACAACAAAATACTTGTGTTTTTAAAGTTTTGTGACCGAGAAATTATCCAATTAGTTTGATGTTGTTTATAAACAACAGTAGTAAAATATCCTACCATTGACTTTGCTTTTGTTCCTTTGCCACCTAGGAGAACGCGCGGGCTGAGCCTGCATGAGATTGTGGAGGAGCTGGAAAGAAACTATGAGTGTCCGTTACCAGATTCTATCTCAATTTTTCCACCTGAAAACTGTAATGCAGATCTCACGGATGAAGATTCTGGGGAGGAGAACGAGGTATTGTTGAGAAACTTACCTGGTTCACAGCTAAGAGCTCAGACCGAGGTTAACGATGAATGCTCTGAAAGCGAAGATGGAGACGATTTTCCATTTGTACTGGCCCTTTGGGCCACTACAACAGCTTGCAAAACGTTTACAAAAAGACGTAGATTCACGTCCTCTCACGACGCAGTCATCTTCTGAAACCCTTATCCCCAAAAATAAAACATATTACTGGTCACTACGCGACATAAACCCGAAAATCAGTACTTGGGATGAAATGGAAGGATGAAAATTAAAGCAAAATCCTTGGTACTATTTCGAATTGTTTTTCGATGCCAAAATCACAAATTTATTCGTAGAATACACGAATATGTATGTATGTGTGTAAAATGTGATGTTACTCTTCACCCAAAGACCTGCATCGAGATGTATCACACTCTTTCATAATCTTAATTTTGTTTTTCTTCATATTTTTCTTTATATTATTAATAAATAAATAGAACAGTAAATTTAAAAAAAGTTCGTTATAAGCCTATTTTACTTTGTAGCTATAGTAGGTCATTTTACTATCGTTGTTTAAAAACGACACCGCTTTTCCGAGTTTCCATGGAAAAATAATTTTTTTCAATATTTTTCCCATGTTATTTATCTAGTAATATCTTCGCCTACAAAGAATTATTCTAATCCGACATAAAAAAATCTTTCAGTAATATCTGCACTGTAGACCAAAAATTAAAAAAAAACTGAAAATCTGAGTTCTATCCCTCCTCAGCTGCGCCACAATGAAAGGATCCAGCTAGGTGCCGTATTTTCCCAGACTTGCGCAGCTGGGAAGGGGGTTTTTCGGTTCCCCACTCCTCCCACCGCCATGCAGTGGCTGCTGAAGGCTGAGAGGACAAAAAAAAACAAAGTCAAAACAAAACCACTCGTTCGGCAAAACGAAAAATAAAAATAAAAAATCCCTAAAACAAACCGACATCGGACAACAGACCCGGGACAAAACAAAAACATGCATATTACAAAAAAAAAAACTAAGTTTAGCACTATCTCACCGGGTGAAATGCAAAACTTCCGGTGGACATGACGTGAAGTCTCGTGGAGCCCGCAGCTACTGAACCCGAAGACAGATCCGGACAACTTGATCAGTCCCACCATCCCGTGGCAACGCAGGTGGCGGCTCCTGGGCTTGCCTGCCTGGAACATACGAGATGGTGAACCTTCACAAACTGACCAGAAAAATCACCGAGGTCAGCGCCACAGGCCCCACGTTGGTCAATGGTGCACTGTGGCTAGTCATTGTCGGCTGGGGTGTGCTCTTGCCAACCTTACCGTCCTGCGCCATAAATAATAATAACAAAATAAAAAGAACCCTGGAAATTTAAAACCGAACCGGAAGTGACCGGTTACCACAGCTGAAATAGAAGAAAACAAACATGTAGATGAAAAAATACGGCCGAACAATAAAAGGGGGCGCCGCGGGTATTGTTGCGACGCCCAGTGCTTGGCCCACCCTCATCCATGGCCATCGACGCACCTAATCTCGATGGCCCCTTACCAAAAATCCTACATGCCTTCTAAATAATAAGAGTCATCAGCACTCCCATTTTATAAAATTTTATTCAATGTTCATTTCACAAACTTTAACTTAAAGATATTTATTTAAAAAAAAAAAACATTTAATTTAGTTAAATGATCTTTTAATTAATTTTCTTTTCTTTCTTCTTCTTCCCTATTTTCTTCTTTATAAATTACATTTCTATTTCATCTTTTCCTCCCTTTTTCAATTTACATTTCTATTCTTTAATGTATTTTACTTTTGTTTGCTTATTTACTTATATGTATTTTTGTTTTGTTTTGCTTAGCTTATTTTTACATTATTATTGGTATGTATATTCTTATGGTATTTAATTTATTATTTTTATTTTATTTGCTGCCTTTATATGTTATAAGTTTGCTTGTTTATTTATTCATTTAGGCATTTGATTAATTTAATTAAAACGTTTGTTAGTATTTATTTATATTTTAAGTATCTTTTGTATTTGAGGAGTGAATAAACAAAAGGTCGTATTTCCATATTCAGGCTATATTCAAAAATCGCAAAAATCTGAGAAAAAGTCAAAGAAGCAAAATTATAAGTTTGTAAATGGTTTAATTAACACAAGATAGCTACTCTAATCTGACACCATCGTTATTTTTTCTTGCCTCTAATACATCTTTTTTAAACTTTTTAATTTGGAAATGTGCCCTTTTGCGAGAATTTTTGGAAATATGCCCTTTTGCTTGACATACTTTTGGAAATAAACCTTTTTGAAAAATTCATCTTCGAAAATCATCAGTATCGTGGTTTTTCCCTCTTGTTATTTCGATAACGACCAGCCCTGCCATTCACAGAAGTCATTTTATCCTTCAGTCCTATTAAAAGGCATTATACACGATATGTATATGTCAGTTTTTTGTATGGATACAGAAACACCGAGTGAACACAAAAGAAAACTAGTAAGGAAGTCTAAGTTCGGGTGTAACCGAACATTAAATACCTAGTAGTGATCTGTTTTGGTATCCTAATTTACTCAGGTCTATTTTAATAACTGAAAATTTGTTATAAAGGCAACTGATTGGTTTCGATAAAAACATTTCTATTGTAAGTGGTAAATTAAACTATCACTAAATAACAATATATAAATAGCTTTCCCCAGGTTCATGAAAGGTATGAAAATAAAAAAAATTAATACAAAACTAGTAAGGAAGTCTAAGTTCGGGTGTAACCGAACATTAAATACCTAGTAGTGATCTGTTTTGGTATCCTAATTTACTCAGGTCTATTTTAATACATACCTGAAAATTTGTTGTAAAGGCAACTGATTGTTTTCGATAAAAACAGTTCTATTGTAAGTGGTAAATTAAATTATCACTAAATAACAATGTACAAATAGCTTTCCCCATGTTCATGAAAGGTATGAAAATAAAAAAAATTAATAAAAAAAAAAGGCAGTAGGGTGTTAACTACTTGTCCGTATATTTTGCGTGTTTGCTATCCGATTTGCGTAATTTTTGGCAGGAGTATAATATATACTATTGGAAAGCATCTCGCTAACTTGCATTGAAATACCTGCTTGAAATTTCAAGCAATTGCTTTTGAAAATAGATGACCTTTTATGCTTAAAAGTGGACGGCGCCACGCCTACTTCACCAAAATCCACAAAATTTTTATACAGTTCAGTTTTGCTTAAAAAGCTTGTTATGTGTGTAAAATCTTATTTATATAGCTTATACAATTAAGGAAATATCGCCACTTTAATTTTACGAAGAAATTTTTTAGAACTGTGTTCAAAAAGTGGGCGTGTCCGTTCTCCGATTTTGTTTATTTTTACAGCAAAGAGTTAGCTTTATATGTTGAACAATTTCTCTAAATATCGTTTCAATAAGTCAATTTTTACCGGAGTTATGGCATGCAAAGTTTTTTGGAATAATTTCCCATAAAGGGGCGGGGCCACGCCCATTTTCCAAAAATTGTGTGCTTTCGACTTTCTTTGCCCACGAACACTTTAGAGGTGAAATAGAAATGATATGCAAGTAGTTTAAGCAAAGTTATAGCATATTCAATATATCTATGATCCTTTTCAAAATCTTTCGTATAAAATTGGGCGTGGACCTAACCCGATTTCAATAATTTTTTTTCGGAATATTGCTTGTATTAATATAAATATGTGTGCTTAATTTTATTTTGCTATCTTGAGCGGTTTTTGATTTATGACTAATAATATTTCCAAATTTGACTTAATCAAAAATTTCTTCAAAAATTTATTTTCTGCCTTAACGCTAAAGTGCACACCAAATTGTATCCTTATAGGTGTATTATGTACTGAATAATCACTCTTTTTGTATTTTCGAAAATATTATATATATAGAAAGTGGGCGTGGCTTTTAACCGATTTTGCCTATTTTCAATAGCGCTCCGAGATAAGTAAAAAGGAACCTGCATACCAAATTTCATTGAGATAACTCAAGATTTACTCAAGTTATCGTGTTTACAGACGGACGGACGGACATGGCTCAATCAATTTCTCTTTTCCTCCTGAACATTTTGATATATATAAGTCAATATCTATCTCGATTCGTTTATGCCGTTACATACTACCGTTAGGCGAATGAAGTTAATATACCTTGTGTGCGAAGCACTACTAGGTATAAAAATACAGTCACACTCTATCGTCTTACTGCCTACATTTAAATTAAGATTTTCACACATTTTGCTACAACTGTTTTCACAGCAGTACTCGTTTAGATGTTGTCTGAAACACACCCGTATCCCAGACAAATGCTACACTGCACGAACAGTTTTCCATACGGTGTTAGTTCGCACATGATAGTACTCAAACGAAAGCGAAAACTTGTACTTCACTACAAGAAAAATATTTAGTCCACTCATAAGGGCGTTTGAATGCATCCGTGCACCGCTCTAGTATTTATGTATAAGCAGTTAGATCTTGACTTTGCAATGCCAACATCCGAATTTGCTAATAAGATTACTTCTTTCTATCCCTAATACCCATTCACAGTCTATTTAGTGAGTAAGGTAACTCATAAGATTACCTTCTGTAAATTTCTAGTCTGTATTTATAGACTGAATAAAGATGAACAAAATATATACAATTTATGCGAAAAACATATATTGGTAATTGTTTTTGTTAGGAAACAACCGCTAGAACACGTCCAAAAATGTGGGGAGAGGTATCAATAAAAGCGTTTCCACATACATACATACATATATTTAGAAAACGACCACTTCGTTCACACATAACCCTACCAACCATGATCGGAAAAAAATCTGGTTAATCATTGAGTCGCGCTTACGAAAAAAGAGGATAAAAAAGCGGGTAATTTTGTTCAGAGAGGTTCACGGTGTAAGTTGGAGTATGCAACAGTTATTTGGAATCCGCTTTATAGCTGTCACTCTGACAGAATCAAGCGAGTACAGCGCATTTTTACTCGTTTCGCTCTGTTTCGGTTTCATTTCGTTGATCCCTACCCGCTTTCAATGCCGGATATCTTCTGATAAATTAAAAATCTCTCGCTAGTACGGGCACAATTCACTCAATAATGTTTATTTATGACCTAATTAATGGCCTTTTTTACTGCGCCATTTTGCTGAGCAACTATGTATCAACATCCCAAATAGGATACTTCGTGTTCACTAGCTGTTGGGTCACCGATTAGGAACCACTGCATTGCCAGTTAGTTGACACAATTTAAACCTCTATATTCTTTAAGTTATAATAGAAGGCCACGACTATCGCGGTCATTCACTTGAATTACCGATATTTGCTGGCAATTATGCTAGTACATGTTATTAGTGTAGCCTAACGCTAGTCACTCAACTATATTGTTTTTTGTATAAGAGAATTTGTGTGGACTCACTATTGAAAATTATGTATTTAGTAAAGTGAATTTGTCAAATAAAAGTTAGCCTAATAGCTGACCACCGTGTGTTCACTTCGCATCATTTGGATCATAGACATTGGTTAGGAAAACGCTTTTAACCGTACATTTTGGCGCCCAGCGTGAAGCACGAATTTCGTAAGTAACATCAAGTTGGGCACTGGTGGTCAGCGTTAGACCGCTCATCGCCATCGTTGGACGTGCCATCGTGGACATCGTCATCGCTAATATTTTCCTACAAGCTATCATCGCCTTTGCCTTCGTCATCATAATTGCCGTCGCTACAACACAGCTCATATTGGGCATCGCCGCTTGCAAATCCAAGTCGTCATCGCTGCAGCTCTTGCTTGCATTGTAGTAAAATCGCATATCTCTGCTGCCGTCGCTTCAACCCTCGCTCATCTCGGACATTGCTGCCTGCCATTCTAAGTCACAATCGCTACACTAGGTTGAATCGGCGCTTCTGTTGTTTGCTTGCAGTAAAAGCCGCATATCTCCACGCGCGTATGTATGTATGTATTTATGCACGTTGATTGACCACCCTTGCTTATAGCTTACCATTGCCACTGTCGAAACCACTTAATTTTTTCCTTATACAGCCGACTCTGAGTTACTTATTAACTTTATAAAATTTAATAGCCGTCAAAATGTCTTTGGATGCACTAAAGCAACAACGCGCAAACACTAAGAAAAATATTACGCGTGCTTAATATTTCACTCACTGCTTGCTAAGTTTCCGAAAAGACTAAAAAACGCACCTAGTCTTTTTCCTTTCTTATTTATTAAATTCTTCGTAATAATTTTTTTTTATTATATATATATGTATATATATCAATAATTTTCGCTACGACGGGCTGAGAAAACGTTGGGTGATGTTTTCTTGTGGGCCGTTGACGTTAAAAACTAACTCCCCTCGTTGACTACGCGCGGGGGTCAGGTTTGGTTTTAACAGCTGACCGGCACCCTGCCCTTGGCTGCACTGAGTGGCGTTGCCAGCTAGTCGGAAAACTGGATCATGTCTTCAACATGCTCCCCCCCCCCCCCCCTCCCGATGCGTAGTTGCATTTACAGCTGCGTCGACCTTGTCCAGGGCCAATCGCGCCTCCGATACTAAACGCCGTAGCTTTTCTTGGCGCTGTCGAGCCGACCGGCTTTGCACTGCCCTTTGGCGAGGTTGTATATGTGAACGTCGAGTTGCGCGGTCCGCGCGCCGAGGAAGATTGGTCGAATTCCGAGCCCGATGCAGAAGGGTGTGATGGCCTAGCGAACATTTCCTGTAGCTGGACGGGGAGTCGCATGCCCCGGTGGTGTGCGACACAGCGAGACAGTTGAGGCAATACCGGTGATTTTTCGCGCACTCGTACCGCTCCTCTGGCGGCATAGCAAGAAATGCTCGGCACTGCCGCAACACGTGCCGCTGGCCGCATAATCGACACTTGTGCACCTCTGCGGTTCTTCGGGTCCTGTAAAGACAAGATAAAAAACATGTTTCTAAGATGAGGGCTGGAGAACAATATGTTACTGAGGGTAGCTTATAGATCTTTGACAATGGCAAAAAGGCATGACAGAAGATAACGCTAGAGGATTGAAGAGGTATGATGGGTTAACACAGGTTAGGCAGTTGGCAACACGCACAGTTTGGCAATATTTCGGGTGATTACTCCGTGTTCGATTCTTATTTCAACGACTCGAACATTTGTATCCGAGCCCGGGTGTACGGTAGTTACACGCCCCAAACGCCACTCATTCGGGGGTAGTAAATCATCCTTTACTACGACTAAATCTCCAACCTGAATATTGCGTTGAGGGCATTTCCACTTATACCGCTTGTGCAGCTCCTTGAGGTACTCATTTTTCCATCGCTTGCTGAATTGATGATGAAGTACTTTGAGTTTCTGCCATTTGTTGACCAAGGTGAGATGTTCCGAGTTTGGCTCCGGTAATGACAAAAGTGGTGCCCCGCGTAGGAAATGCCCTGGGGTTAAGACTAGGGGATCCAGCGGATCGTCGGACATAGGGGAGAGCGGTCTGGAGTTGAGGACCGCTTCTATTCGGACTAACAGGGTGGTAAGTTCCTCAAAGGAGAATTTCTGGTGGCTTGCGACTTTCGTAAAATGTGTTTTGAAGCTTTTCACGGCCGCTTCCCATAGACCACCCATGTGGGGAGCATATGGCGGGATGAACTTCCATGAAAAACCATGAGTAGCATACTTTTCTGCCACATCAGCAGCTACTTCCTTGAGGAATGTTGCGAAGTCTCGCTGGAAGGCGCGTTGGGCACCCACGAATGTTTTTCCGTTGTCTGATAATATTTGTTGAGGTAGGCCACGACGGCCAGTAAATCGGGGGAATGCTGCGGTGAAGGCATTCGTGGTGAGGTCGGAGCACACCTCTAAATGAATAGCCTTTGTAGAAAAAACAGACAAACACGCACACATAGGCTTTCACGTACGAGGCTCTACGGAGTGGAGCAGTTTTTACCAAAAATAGCCCCGCGAAGTCGACTCCGGTTGTGTGGAAGGGTAAGGAATAGGTTGCTCTCTCCGGTGGTAGGGCTGCCATGATCTGCGACCTCATCTGCTGTTTGTAGATGGTGCAAGACTTGCAGTGGAATATGCACTTTTTTATACCTTTCATGAACATGAAATGGTATTATAACTTTGGTCCGATGTTTGTAAGTATGAGAAGAAGAAGAGATAGACCCACCATTAAGTATACCGAAATGATCAGGATGATAAGCTGAGTTGATTTAGCCATGTCCGTCTGTCCGTCCGTCCGTCTGTCCGTCTGTCCGTCTGTCCGTCTGTCTGTTTGAACGCAAACTAGTCCCTCAATTTTAGACCTATCTCGATGAAATTTGGTATAGGGCCGCCATTTTGCATGGGATTAATCATTTGTCGGAACCAGCCAGATCGGACCGATACAAAGCATAGCTCCCATACAATCGATAGTTCCGATAAACGGGTTTTGGTCTATAAATCTTGCAATTAAAAAGCTAGGACCGCAAAATTTTGCACTTTTCGTACATATTGTATAAGTAACATGTGTAGTGAAAATGACTCAAATCGGACCAACCAAACATATAGCTCCCATATAATCGATAGTTTCGATAAATGGGTTTTGGGCTATAGATTTTGCAGTTAAGAAGCTAGGAATGTAAAATTTTGCAGGTTTGGTACTTATTACATATGTGATGTGTGCAGTGAAAATCATACAGATCGGACTAACATAACATATAGCTCCCATATAATCGATTGCTCCGATAACTCTGGTTTGGGCCATGTATTTTCAAATTAACAGTTTTGAAGAGTTTTGACCAATTGTAAGTAAGGATCGGACACTTAAAAAAGTTATGCGTATTCATGAAAGGTGTGAAGCCTTCGGCACAGCCGAAGACAGCCCTTTCCTTACTTGTTTACCTTCTGTTTTAAACGTGGGATGTAAAACTCTTGCTGTACCATCCGGACCATGAGCTGTTTGTCGGCGTGTAGTAGGTTCGAATGGAGGAAGTCCAAAAGGACCGAGCAAAATCGAGAGTTTTCGGGTATAATAATTGGGTGCCGTTCATCGGAGCTAAATGCAGCATGAGCAAGCCTACCATTCACTCTCATTATCCCTGCTTTGTCCAACATAGGGTTTAACGTCAAGAGGACACTCTTTTTGTTTAAGGGTTCTGACGCTTGAAGCCTAGCTATCGTATCTCCATAATAATTGCGTTGGGTTTGAATGATGATTTTCTCCTTCGCGTGCTTCACTTCGCTTTGCGTGAGGTGGACAGTGGTTGGAACACTATGCTTTCGTGCTTTTCGCACGAACCGGTATATATAAGCAACGACTCTGAGAGCTCGGGGAAACGAAGAAAACCGGTCGAGTAGATCCATCTTTTCATGCTCCAGGGTGTGGAATGCCTTGACGTGGCGTTGTTCCGGGGGGGCTGGGTGGTGGGAAATATCTTTTGGCCACGACGTTGATGGCCTGATAAGCCAGTTGGGTCCTTCCCACCATAATGTGCACTCTACCAACTCCTGAGGATTGCAGCCTCGAGTACCTAAATCCGCTGGGTTATCATTGCTGGAAACGTGTCGCCAACTAGCGTTGTCAACGTTTTTCAGAATTTCCGAAGTCCTGTTTGCGACGTACGTTTTCCAGGTATGGGGCGGCTTCTCGAGCCATGCTAGTACGATGGCTGAATCGCACCAAAGAATGAGTTCGTGTGGGGATAGCTTCAGCTCACTTCGAAGCTGTTTCACTAGTTTGGAGAGTAAAACAGCTCCACAGAGTTCTAACCGTGGAAGACTCACGGTTTGAAGGGGTGCTACTTTGCTTTTTGCAGCCAGCAAATGTGATGAAAACCGGGTTTCATGGGTTTGTACCCGTAAATATACACAGGCACAAAATGCTTTTTCGGAAGCATCGGAGAATCCATGCAGCTGGAGCCGTTTGTCCGGGGAATACTGTACCCACCGAGGAATGTTAATTTGTTTGATGTGGGGTAAGTTTTCATAAAAATTAATCCATTTCTGGAAGGCTCTGGGCTTCACGTCCTCGTCCCAGTCCGTCCCTTCCATCCAGAGCTGCTGTAGTAGCATTTTCGCAAGGATCATTATTGGCGATAGCCATCCTGCGGGGTCAAACAGTTTCGCACTGCTGATAAAATCTGCCTCTTTGTTCTCGTCCTTTCTGCTGGCAGGGGGTCATACGAATATGTGAAGGTATCTGTCAGTGCGTTCCACTGAATCCCGAGGGTTTTTGTAGAGCTGGAATCATGGAATTTGAGAAAGTCAACATCTATCAAATCAGGTTCGGGGATGGGTTTCAAGATATCAGGGTGATTTGCCGACATCTTTCTCAAAGGGAACCCTGCTGATCTTAAGGCTTCGATAACTTGTGTCATGGCTTTCAAAGTGGACTGTATATCATAACCGCCTGACAAAATATCATCAACATACGTTTCATGGAGTAGTATTTCCTTTGCGAGAGGATATTCGTCATGGCAGTCTTCGGCGAGTTGGTGCAGGGTTCGAATCGCCAAATATGGCGCGCAATTTACACCAAATGTGACTGTTTTAAGTCGAAAATCTTGTATCGGCAGAGTTGGATGTTTGCGAAAAACGATTCGCTGAAAGTCCTCATCTTCCTTATGGACGAGAATTTGGCGATACATTTTCTCAATATCGCCGTTAAATACAAACTTATATAGACGCCATTTCAGTATTACAAGCATTAAGTCATTCTGTAGTATGGGGCCTGTGTGGAGAACGTCGTTCAACGAGTTTCCGGAGTGGGACATTTTTGATGCGTTGAACACGACTCGCACCTTAGTAGTTTTGCTGTCGGGTTTTATGACAGCATGGTGTGGTAAGTAAAAGGATAAATGTTTTCCTCGTTCAACTATCTCTTGATGGGAGGCGGGCTCCATGTGATCCATGGTTAAATACTCATTAAGGACTTCGTGGTATTTGTTTCTTAATTCGGGTTTTATTTCAAGGGTGCGTTCGATGCTGATATACTGCTGCTGTGCTGCAGGTCGTGAGTGTCCGAGTGCCAGATTTTCCGGAAATTCCTCTTTAAATGGCAGTTTGACCCTGTATCGTCCGTCTGTTTCGCGGATTGTGGTTGTGCGATATAATGCTTCACAGTACTCATCATCTGCAGACCGTTGCTGGGTCTGGTGAACTTCTTCCTGTTCCCAGAATCGCCTCAAAAGTTGGTTAAGGGGGTCATCGGTGCATTCCGTGACATGCGTGCTGAACATTGATACTTGTCCAGCTACTGGGCCGCTTAATATCCATCCGAATATTGTATTTTGGGCGATTAAGTAAGTTAAGTTTCGGCAAGATTATTGCTTGTACGCCTATTTTTTGGGTTAAGTCCGCCGAACAAAATGTCATTTGGCAGACTTTATTGGAATTACTCACAACCATTCCACCCATTCCAGATATCTGGTACCGAGATTCTCTTGTGGGTAGACCAAGGAGCTTTTGGACTCGCGACGATACAAACGTCTTTTGAGAACCTTGGCCTATTAGGGCACGAATTTTATGAAATTCGTCAGCAAAGTATATTGGTACAATCGCTGTTGGGAGTAGGGTGGTTCCTTGATTACTCGAAAAGTGAGTAGAAACCTGGGGTGTGTCCGGAGCCTGTTGTGAGGAGGAGGTTCTTTGGGCGGCTTTCGATGTTGAGGGCTGCTCGTTTTCTGTTCTTCTTCGGGGGCCGACTGGGTCATTTTGGGTTCTGGGGATTGGTTGCGATTGTTGGGGTTTGGACTGTAAATGCAGTAAGGAATGGTGACGTTTTTGGCAATAAACACACGTGAAACTACTTTGACACTCATTCTTGGGGTGTGACGTTGACAAACAATTTTCGCAATAACTGTTTTCCCTCACAAATTTAATACGGTACGGAACCGATAAATTCCTAAATCTAACGCAAGATTTTACTGCGTGGTATTGATGGCATAATCTACAAGAAGGCATTTTATTGAACTCCGTGTGATATGCTTGGGTTCTCGGTTTGTTCAGAAGGGTCGAGTTTTGGTTCACTGGTCTTGGGGTGAAACTCGAAAATTGGGGTTTCGCCTTGCCTGGTCTATAGGTGCTTAACCTTTCTACTACCTCGTATCTATTCGTGAGGAATGTGTTCATATCCTCCCATTGTGGGAGATCCTTGCGGGAGCTGAGAGATTGTTCCCAAAGTGATAGGCTTTCATTCGGCAACTTTGATGAGCACAGGTATACCAAGATTGGGTCCCAGTCCGTAGTTGGGATTCCTTGCGTGTTCAGGGTTGCCATGCAATTGTTGATTGATGTCTGCATTTTCTGTAGCTGCTCTCCATTTTCGGTGAAGATTGTGGGCAGGTTGAACAATATTTTCAGCTGGTTGTCCACGAGAATCCTTTTGTTCTCGTACCTTGACCTTAACGCTTCCCAGGCAAGTTCGAAGTTATCATCACTCAGAGGGTAATGTTTGACCATGAGCCCCGCTTGTCCTTGTGTTTTACGACGCAAATGGTATAATTTTTGAGCGGGTGATAACTTTGGGTGGTTCTTATAAACTGCCGTAAACATGTCCCTAAAGGATGGCCAGTCTTCGTACCCACCGTGAAAAACTTCGGTGTCGCAAGGTGGTACCTTAAGCAAGAAACCATTTTGTTGTGATTCATTGATTGGGTGGGCGGGTATAGTGTGTTGTCTGGTGGTAGTGCTATTGAAAAGCTGTGACGCTTCTAAAATCTCGGACTTGCATGTTTGGTACGTTTCCATGCATTTTGCAAATTTTTGTTCGACCGAACCGCTTACCTCTGCGTAAGTATCAGCGAAGCTAACTTCTCTGTGGGATCCTAGCACCTTTTCCCATATTTTATCGAGGTCATCTAGTTTGACTTTAAGCACTCGGATAACTCGGTTGCTTGGGAGGCGGACCATTTTGAACAGTAAACTTCTAATTGATTACCGTCATATATAAACTCCTGCAAACGTTTGTCTGCAGTTGTTAGTTTTTGGGTTTCGTCCGACGATTTTGGCATTATTATTTACTTTAAATTATACAATGGGAATTTTTTATATGCTGTGCAAGAAAAAAACTTGTCCCCAAAAAAATGTTAACTGGGTATTTTTTTCTTCTTGGGATCAGCCTTTTGTTTGCTGGGTGACTTTATGTTTAGATATATATATTTGTCTCAGCGCGTCTGAGCCCAAGTAAAGTTGGGTATGTAAAGGTGTACGTATGTATATGTGCGTAGCCAATTATTGCCGGTGATAACTGCGGTGTACCAAACAATGCCCTTTTTTTGTTACTGTGCTAATATGCACTTGATTTGAGGGTGGGTTTTTGCGTATGCAAAATCAAGGGTACTGGTGCGTGTGGGTGTTATGGGTATGTATGTCTGTTTGTACATATATAATATGCAAATGATATTTTTGGACTGCAACGGTAAAATAAATGTTACGTGGTAAAATTTACCAAAGTTCGTTGCTACGGATGGATAGTCAATTGTCGTATTGACCCGTAATTCGTATATACATATGTATGATAGTACAACGAACTTATTTTAAAACCGGGCTGTGTGATTCTCCTTTGGCCGCCGGATTAGAGGTATTTTTTTTTTTCGTTTTGCAAATAGGTATATCCGCAGGAAACAAACTTTGGGTTTTGCTTGGGACTGTACTTTATCAGTGGGTATACAAAATGTATATGAAATGGGTCAGATTTGTGCCGTTAAGGCTAAAAATGTAATGGTTATAACTAGGGTCCGTATCCTTAGATCGGGGGTATGTTTCTCTTTGTTGTGGATAACGTTAAACTTACTCTGACATAGTGGCTGCTGATGCTGTGATTGAGGGCTCTTCCTGTTGTTGAGGTTGTGTTACTTGTTTTTTTGTTTATATACAAAATTTTTTTTGTTGTGTGTCACCCTAATCACTTTTTTCAAATATGTTTTTTGTATGTACACTTGTAACACCGTTTATGTTGTGTTACTTGTTTTTTTTGTTAATATACAAAATTTTTTTGTTGTGTGTCACCCTAATAACTTTTTTCAAATATGTTTTTTGTATGTACACTTGGAACACCGTTTATGTATTTAATCTTTTTTTTGTTTTTTACTTGCTGTTTTTTCCAATTATGTTTTTTGTATGTACACTTGTAACACCGTTTATGTATTTTATCTTTTTTTTGTTTTTTACTTGCTGGTTTTCCCAATTATGTGGTAATTTGTGTTTTTTTTTTTTAATATTGTACACTATGCTGCACTATTTTATGTTTTTCTTTCACTTTTATTCAATTGTGTCCGTCCGAATCGCGTTTTTTATTTTGTTCTTTGTATTTGAAATAAAAATATATGTGTAAAAAACAAAAATTTTTTTTTTTTTTTTTTTTTGTCACTAGTTTCTGTTTAGCCGCAAAGGACCATGTTTAGTATTTCAATCACTGCTTGCTAAGTTTCCGAAAAGACTAAAAAACGCACCTAGTCTTCTTCCTTTCTTATTTATTAAATTCTTCGTAATAATTTTTTTTTATTATATATATGTGTATATGTATCAATAATTTTCGCTACGACGGGCTGAGAACACGTTGGGTGATGTTTTCTTGTGGGCCGTTGACGTTAAAAACTAACTTCCCTCGTTGACTACGCGCGGGGGTCAGGTTTGGTTTTAACAGCTGACCGGCACCCTGCCCTTGGCTGCACTGAGTGGCGTTGCCAGCTAGTCGGAAAACTGGATCATGTCTTCAACAACGCGCATTAAGAACATTGTTGAGGCTAGTTTGCGTACCGGAGGTAAAATTCTTTCAGTTGCCGAATATAAATGTCGCTTGTGTATTCTTGAATCCTACTTCAAGCAGGTACTTTCCATCCAAACTGATATAGAAAAATTGGACACCGAAGATGGAGGGCGCGCCGACCTTGAGGACTTATACGTCACCACAAAATTAGTAATCCAAACACAGCTGGTAGAAGATCACAACATTTCTCTTTCGGAAACTAACTGCGTTGGACAGCACAGCACAAAATTGCCAAAATTAAAACTTCCAACATTTAGTGGTGAATATTCCGAGTACCAGAATTTCATCGTTTCCTTCAAGCAGGTAATTGATAAGGAATATAGCCTTTCAAATATTGAAAAATTTAACCACTTGAGGAATTTACTCCAAGGTCAGGCTTTAGAAACCGTCGATGCTTTCCAGGTAACTAACGAAAATTACCCCAAAGCTTTAGAGCGGTTAAAGGAAAGGTACGATAACAAAACAAATTTTTTTGGAAAACATCTCTGGTTTATTTGAATTGTCATCTCTTTCGAAACCAAATCCTTAACAGTTGAGAAGCCTTATCGATAAGGCGTCTGCCATTTATGGGTCACTTCTCTCTCTAGGTAACGATAAAGATATTTCTCAGGCTATGCTTTTTTACTTGGTATTGCAGAAATCGGACGAGCAAACAAACAAAAAGTGGAAAGAATCCTTGGATTTCAAGACGCTGCCGAAATGGGATGATTGTGTTAAGGTTTTGGAAAGACATTGCCAATATTTGGAATCGATGCAAACTGCATCTGCCGGATCATCGGTCTTTCCAGGTTGTAATAAACCCACCACAAGTAAGGCAAAAAACCAAACAAGCGGATATTCTTTCACCTGCTCAAAGACACCATGTGCCGTTTGCCCAAATACGCATCATAAAATCCACAATTGCGATCGTTTCAAAGACCTCAATGCTACTCAACGTTTTGAACAAGTGAAGAAAATTGGACTTTGCATCAACTGCTTAGCTAAAGGAGATCAAGTTTCACAATGCCCCTCATCCCACAGATGCAAGGTTTGCTCAAAGCAGCACCATAGCTTACTCCATCGCGGGTATACTACGAGTATATCACCACAGGAAGCAACGGTGCACACACACATGCACAATTCGCCATCTGATCAAGTCATCCTCGCAACTGCCAAGATTCTAGTTCGTGATTCGCATGGAAATTATAGACTCGGCAAGGCCTTGTTAGACTCATGCTCTCAGGTGAATTTTATTACTGAAGAATTTGCTCAAAGCTTGTCGCTACCTAAATTTAAGGAAAATATTGAAATTCAAGGCATCGGTAAGTCCTCAACAAATATCAAATACAAAACCTCCACTAATATCAAATCACAGTAAAGTGAATTCGAGCTTCCGCTAACACTTTGCATAACCCCTCACATTGCTTATCAACCAGACCCTCAAATAGATATTTCTTCTTGGAATATTCCAAGTAATATTGCTCTCGCAGACGACGAATTTTACGTACCAAGAAAAATTGATTGGTTGTTGGGTACGGAAACTTTCTTTAGCCTCTTGTCAGTCGGCCAAATCAAGCTTGGAACCAATTTACCAATTTTGCAAAAAACTTTATTAGGATGGGTTTTATCGGGTCGTTACCGATCAAACAATAATTCACATCAATGTCTATTTTCAGCCAACGACTCTGTGGATGTCAAAATGGAAAAACTATGGAAGATTGAAGAAGTTGCAGTTAATTCCGAGTCTTGGACCCGCGAACAAACAACTTGCGAGCAAGTTTACAGGACTACTGTTTCAAGAAATCAAGCTGGCAGAATAGTCGTAAAAATTCCCTTCAAGGATGATCCCTCCTGCTTAGGCGAATCGTACACAACGGCACTAAGACGCTTCAATTCTCAAGAACGTCGCTTAGAAAAATCATCGAATTTGAAAGAGCAATATGTAGATTTTATGGCCGAATACGAGCGATTGGGACATATGAGCAACGTGGAGAATCCAAATTTGAACGAACCACACTATTTCATCCCACATCATTGTGTTTTGAAGCCCACCAGCACAACAACAAAACTTCGTGTCGCTTTTGACGCTTCTTGTCGGACCACATCACAGAAATCTCTTAACGACATACAGTTGGTTGGTCCTACTATCCAAAGTGAGTTAATTCTTCTTCTTCTTCGCTTTCGTATATACAGATTCGTTCTTACTGCCGATAAAGTAAAAATGTACAGACAAATACTTGTTGATCACAGTGATAGACGTTTTCAATACATTTTGTGGAGGAGTTCACCGGTGGAAGAAATTCGTACCTATCAACTGAACACGGTAACTTATGGAATGGCTTCGGCGCCGTATCTGGCTATACAAAGTCTACTATATTTGGCTGAGCAACATCAAGATCAGTTTCCACTTGGATCTAATATCGTTAAATCATCATTTTACGTCGATGATTTGTTGTGCGGCTCAGATAACTTAGCTAAACTTCTACAAATAAAGGAAGACTTGACAGATTTGTTAGCGTTGGGTGGATTCGAATTATCAAAAATGGCATTCAAACCATCATCAAATTAGGCAAGATAACAGTGCCAAAAATCTTAACTTGGACGAATCTGTTACCAGCGCCTTAGGCATGCGATGGGACCAAACACAGGATATAATTTTGTTTTCGTTTGAACCGAAGAAAGGACCACTAAGTCGAATAACAAAGCGAACCATCCTTTCAATTGCATCATCTTTGTTCGATCCGCTTGGTCTGTTGGCTCCTATTGTGATTTTATCTAAAATTTTGTTGCAGGAAATTTGGATGCTTAAGCTGGAGTGGGATGAATCTGTGCCTCAGAATATTCATTCGGCTTGGAAAAATTTTCTCGCAAACATATCCAATTTATCATCGCTCAAAGTCCCGAGGTATTGCGTCGATAAGAGCATATGGAGAAGTTCGGAGATGTTTTCGTCCAAAGTCCAGAGTAGCCCCAATTAAGAAACAGTCGTTACCAAAACTACAACTTTGCGGCGCTCTCCTGTTAGCTCGTCTTTTTTCAAAAATCAAATCAGTTTTTTCTACTAAATCCTTTAACGTTTTTTTATGGACAGTTTCTCAAGTGGTCTTGCATTGGCTGAAGATGCACTCAGTAACGCTTTCGACATTCGTTGGAAACCGGGTCTCGGAAATACAAGATTTAACATCAGGAGCCCAATGGAAGCATGTTCCATCTCTTAGCAATCCTGCAGACATAGTTTCCAGAGGATGCACGGTGGAAGAACTCGGTAGCTCGATTTGGTATACTGGACCGGTGTTTTTGTACAAACCCATGGAGGCTTGGCCAAAAAACAAAGACAAATGCGTCGATATGAAAATTATAGAAAGCGAAAAACGTAAATCGGCATTCGGCACAACTATAAACAGCAATTATATCCTCCAAGTCGTTGATCAAAAGAGTTCATATACTGGCAGCATTAGATTAATCAGTTGGATGTTTAGATTTGTGAATAAACTACGACCCCATGGTGAATATAATGAGTCTCTCTCTCCGCAGGAATTGCACCATGCCTTGCTTTGCATAGTTTGGAATCTCCAACAAAAACATTTCGCTAACGATATTAATCTTTTACAGAAAAATTTACCAATAAATGGACAGTTGCGCTACTTGAATCCCTTTCTTGAATCGATCGAAGGATTTCAACTATTGAGAGTTGGTGGGCGGTTAGACCTTGCGGACATTCCAGCAGAAAGAAAGCACCCATTACTATTACCAAGCAAATGCGAATTTACAATCAAATACGTGCGACACCTGCATCAAAAGCATTACCATGCAGGACCAAAAGCGCTCGTAGCGCTCATAAGGTTAAAATTTTGGATTATTAACGCGCGCGACGTGGCAAGGCAAGTGGTCAGGTCATGCATACATTGTGCACGGTACAAGCCAAAACTGATGCAGCAAGTCATGGGACATCTCCCAGTGGAGCGATTAATTCCGTCACGCCCTTTCGCCCGATGCGGCATTGATTTTTGTGGACCTGTTGATGTATATCTACGTATTAGAGGCGAGCTACCATACAAAGCATATATCGCAATTTTCGTTTGCCTTGCTACCAAGGCAGTACATATAGAAGTCGTTTCGAATCTTTCTACTGATGCGTTTTTGGCATCCTTGAAACGAATGATCGGAAGAAGAGGTTTGCCATCTGATATATTCTGTGACAATGCTACAAATTTTGTTGGCGCTTGTAATAAACTGTTGGAATTAAAATCATTTTTATTCAAAAAAGAAACTCAAGACTTAATTATTAATTATTGTGCTAATGAGTTTATCAATTTTAATTTTATTCCTCCCAGAGCACCTCATTTTGGCGGGATTTGGGAAGCGAACGTGAAATCAGCAAAGGGCCATCTACGGCGCAGCATTTCAAACTCACGTCTAACCTACGAGGAACTCACAACAGTTTTAGTGGAAATCGAAGCGGTAATGAATTCTCGACCAATAGCACCATTATCATCGGATCCTAATGATTTCGAAGCATTGACTCCTGGCCATTTCATTATTGGCGATGCATTAAAGGCACTTCCAGAATCATTCAAAGTAAGCCACTCGCAACAGTGGGCACAAATAACTGCAATTAAACAAAACTTTTGGAAGCAATGGTCACACGAGTACATCAACGAATTACAAGTACGCTCAAAGTGGTTTAAAGATCGCCCAAACATCAACAACAACACTTTGGTTGTCATACATGAGGACAACCTACCTACACAAAAATGGCTTATGGGAAGAATAGTAAACTGCATATCAGGAAAGGACTCGAAAGTTCGTGTGGTTGGCGTTCGTACATCAAAGGGAATTATTCGGCGCCCCATTCACAAGTTGGCGATTTTACCAGTTTGAAATGTCTTTCAACGGGGCCGGGATGTTGGGTCACCGATTAGGAACCACTGCATTGCCAGTTAGTTGACACAATTTAAACCTCTATATTCTTTAAGTTATAATAGAAGGCCACGACTATCGCGGTCATTCACTTGAATTACCGATATTTGCTGGCAATTATGCTAGTACATGTTATTAGTGTAGCCTAACGCTAGTCACTCAACTATTGTTTAATTTCTTAATCTCTTTGCCATCTCATTTGCATTGTACATACACACATACTTATTACATGCTGGAAAGTGCAATTATGTATGCAGCAACAACTATGTATATTGTTTTTTGTATAAGAGAATTTGTGTGGACTCACTATTGAAAATTATGTATTTAGTAAAGTGAATTTGTCAAATAAAAGTTAGTCTAATAGCTGACCACCGTGTGTTCACTTCGCATCATTTGGAGCGTAGATATTGGTTAGGAAAACGCTTTTAACCCCACACTAGCCTTTCCGCGTTACAGCAGTTAGATCGAATTACTTATATTTTTCCCCCATCACTAGGGCTGTTAATGAACTCAATCGTATTTATTAGAGCGATGCATGTATGGAGTCGTACAAGTATATCAACAGCCGCACTGCAAAACCCTGTATGTTCAAAACCAAAAAGTTTTCAGAAGAGGGAAAAAACTGGGATAATTATAACATATGTATATGATCGACGGTTATTACATTTCACCACTGGAAAAAACGGGAAGTTGTAACTCGACTTTGACTGCATTTGAATGCGCGAAATATCACGATCTATGGGAAAGGCTCAGAACCTTATTTTTGGAAAAATAGTGATTTACGGGGTTTTGCAGTGTGGCTGTCGATATACAGTTGTACTTTTAGTTTTCCATCACTATACTATGTATGTATGCACATGTGAGAATGAGCTGTCCCTGCCAACCATGATCGGACTAAAATCTGGATAATCATTGAGTCGCGCTTACCAAAAAAGGGGATAAAAAAGTGCGTAATTTTGTTCAGAAAGGTTCACTTTTTACCCATGTTGAAAAGATTTTTGGGTGTAAGTGTGAGAGCATAGTTTTAGGCACATGTCGTTTTCCATACAAATTCTAAAAATATGCGTTGGTGTTAGTAAAAATTTGTGAATTTTTGGAAACAGAGTTTCACCATGGTTAGCCATGTTTGGTAGGGGTGTCAATACAAGACAACTTTAATTTAGTGCTGAAACAAAACTCGAACTCATTGTCAGGCGCAACCATTTACATTCTCTTGGTTTTACTAGTGTTTGTACTGTCGTGTAAGAACTCGTGTGTCAACTCGTTTACCGCGTGTACATACACTAGTCCTTTTGTTTTGCTTATTTGTTTGATCAATTATAACTTGTGCAATGGTGGAATGAGCACAAGGCTCTACTTATATTTATAGTAAGTTGTCAGGTACTGGCTACTCCTGCAAGTAGCGCACTTTCTGAAAGGACATTCTCTTCAGCTAACTCCAGACCAACTCATTTTAACAAGATAATGTTTCTTCACTCCAATCCTATTAACAGTCGGTCAGAGTAAAACTCGCGTTTGGTTTTTATTTTTATGTATGAAGTTATTCAGGCCTGTTCTGTATTCCGAATCCGCAAAATTTTGTCGAAATCGATTTGGTTTGGTGTTCTGGATTTCGATTCCGGCAACAATTTTTCGTTTTGAAAAGTTTTGCCTTTAAGCAGTCGGAATGAAAAGTAATTGGCAAACTAAACACACATACCTGCGTTGTTTGCCGAGTAAATAATTTTTGAAGTTAACTTCTTAGGCGGCGATATGAAGTTTTTATTGAGAGTAAAATTGAGAAAATTGTATTGTAATAGATGATATAACGGGAACTATGCAACGGAAATAGAATATTGGTTGTTGTCTTTGAAATCCTCACTACTGCTGCGTAGATGGCACTAGAAACGCCAAACTTGAAAAGGTGTTAGGAACAGGCCGAGAAAATTGTATTGTAATATATGATATAACGGGAACTATGCAACGGAAATAGAATATTGGTTGTTGTCTTTGAAATCCTCACTACTGCTGCGTAGATGGCACTAGAAACGCCAAACTTGAAAAGGTGTTAGGAACAGGCCGAATACTAGGCATGGGACTATTCGAATAAAAATTATTCGAATAAACAAAACTTTTATTCGGCGGGTACAAAAAATTCGAATAGTATTTATTATTTATTCGTTTATTCGAATATTATTATTCGTTATAGTACTATTCGAATATTTTTGTTAATAGATTTTTAAAACGATATTCGTTGTTTTCTTTGCTTGTCCCTATGAGCGCGCATTTATGTTTTGTATGTTTTGCATGTATATGTGTATGTTTACGTGTACAAATGTGTGCCCAAGCGGCTACAATTTTTCTTGCATTATTCGAATAGTGGTAACGAATAGTTGTATTTATTCGGTTAATGGTGGTTGAATAGTTTTTGGCTTATTATCTTAATAATTAAATAGCTATTTGTACAGTGTTGTGGGAATAATAAAATACAATTATTGGTAATAATTGAAGCTGTAAATAGGCATTTACTATAAAGTTACTATACATAAATATGTATTTGTACATTTATATGTTTATTGCAGTTACATTTGTTTAGTAAGTTTTGTGCTAGGGCTTCAAGCAAGAGATGCCGAAATTCATTATGTATACTGTTGGTTATGGTATCAAAAGGACGGGCTCGTGCCGATCTTTCATGTTCACATGTGTAAATAGTTTAATTTGCGTAAAGAAACTAATACTATCTACCTGCTTTCTATATTTTGTTAAATACTCATATGTCTATATCTACTTGCATATGCACGTAAGTAGGTATGGTCATAGAAATTTGCGAACTCTTTGTATTGAATGGGCTGGTTAAGGAGGATCATTAGTAGGTGGATTTTGTCATGCTTGTTGAGTATAATATGTTGAGTAAATAGCTATATTAAATGGACCTAAGGTGGCTTTATGTATGCGTCCAAACCACAACTGCATATAACATCTAAAAATCAATTAGTTTGGCCTAAGGTGTTCATCACCATCTTTTATAGTTTTAAATAATTCTTCGGATTTTGTAAGAATTTAATTCAAGTACATTAGAACTGGAATGTCCCCCCAAATCAATAAAATTCAATCCTCAGACTCGGACGGCTTGATTTTATTCCGGCGCATAAATTCGTTCTACCAGGCACGCAGAAAAAATGCGTGCGCGGATGCTATTTGACAAAAATTTCTATTCGCCCCCTTGAGATTGAGACATGCCTTAGGTCGAATTACATATTCCGTGAATGGATGAAATTGGTTCCATTCCATGGAATAAATCGTGTATACGATTCACTCTGCACTTGCTTGCACTGATGCGCGACCGGTAAACGGGTGAGGGGCTACTTACGTGCACGGTAGCAACCTTCCAAAAAAAACACACACGGAGTTTTAATGTAACTTAATATAAGTAGTTTAATAGTTTTAGTTCACGGTAAATTGTTTACAATAGGTTTTAACAACTTTTATTAATTTTAACAACCGATTTTAACTTAGTTTGTAAGTTTTAATCTCAATTTTAATATGTATGTACAACTCTATGATTTTAACTCGAAGCGTAAAGGTTTTAATTTGTAGGAAAAATAGCCGGTTCAATGTTCGCGCGCTCAACGACAACTGAACTTGAGCGGCCATCGATGACCGCCCGCTAGGCTGTGCCGTGAGCATACATACATACATATAGGTATATAAAAAGGGTAAGTAAAAAAGGTAAGTAAATAGAAAGAAGCTGTAGTTTTCCAATTTAAGAAGTTTACATTAGGATGAGTCGAATTCAAAGGTAAATTTAATTTAGGGTAAGTATGGATGCAAATGGTAAGTATAGTAGAAGGTAAGTATAGTAGAAGGTAAGTATTTAATGGTAAAGGTAAGTATACAATTCAAATTTAAGTATCATTTCAATAAATTCATGTATAAATTCAACATTTTTAAGATTCATTTTGATAGGTAAATTTTAAAGGATATATTAATCAAATTCAATGAGATCGTCATCCATGTCTTCAACATGGCGGCCGGCCTGCGGAGTTGTGGTGTTTAGAAGCTCTTGCAGTTTTTGTAAAGTGATTTTTGCTTGGGTGACCAAATCCCGTAGATTACGCTGACTACCCCGATGGCTTTGCACACGAGCCGCTGGCCGTTCAATTGTACGGTGTCTAGTTCTGCCCCTTTGTTCCTCGCGCCTATAACGTGCGGGTGGCGGAGGCGGCGCATGTCGGTTGCGTGTCGATGTTGAGGCGGACGGACGATGCAACAACGTATGATGCGCTCGGCCGCAGTGGCGGCAGCTGCCGGCGGAACTGCACTCGCCTGTGGTGTGTGACGTAGCCAAGCAGTTTACGCAGTAGCGATGAGCGCGTGCTGACTCATATCGCTCTGATGGCGTCATGATGAGGAATGCGTGGCACTGGCGCAAAGCGTGCTGACGGCAGCATAGGCGGCATCTTCCCATTTCCATGCTGATATCTGTGGAGAAAAACGTAAGAAAGAAAGAAAAGAAAAAGAAATCAGCATTAGGGTAAATTGAGGTTGGAATGGGGATAAGACAATTTTGACTGGGAAGAAAAGTGTAAGAGAATTAAGATGGGGTCAATAAACAGATTTTGGTGATGTTCCGCGTTATTATTCCGTTTTGAGTACGAATATCCAGAACGCGAACATTTCCATCGGGTCCTACATGCAGGTTTGCAATACGTCCGAGACGCCACTCATTGGGTGGCAACAGATCATCTTTAACCACAACTAGATCGCCTTCTTTCAGGTTTGTTTGAGGGGTTTTCCATTTTTGTCGTTTCTGAAGTTGTTGAAGATATTCATTCTTCCACCGGTTGCTGAATTGATGGTGTAAAACTTTAAGTAACTGCCATTTTCGAGTCGGGTTTAGATTTTCTGCATTTGGTTCCGGCAGGGACATTAGGGGGGCACCACGAAGAAAATGTCCTGGTGTTAAAGCGAGTAGGTCCGTCGGGTCCTCAGACATGGGAGAGATAGGCCTGGAGTTGAGGACTCCTTCAATACGAACAATGAGGGTCGTGAACTCTTCAAAGGAGAACTTTTGATTACCGGCGACTTTTGTTAAATGGGTTTTAAAACTTTTAACTGCTGCTTCCCAGAGACCACCCATGTGAGGAGCATATGGTGGTATGAATTTCCAGGAAAGGCCTTGAGGAGCATATTTTTCGGCGATGTCTTTCCCTACTTCTTGGAGGAAAAGCGGGATTTCTTTTTGCATCGCTCTATGAGCGCCGACAAAGTTCTTCCCGTTGTCGGACATGATTTTGTGTGGCATTCCGCGGCGGCCAACAAAACGCGCAAAGGCTGCTCTAAACGCTTCGGTGGTTAAGCTGGAACAGACCTCCAGATGTATGGCTTTCGTTGAAAAACAAACAAAGACGCAGACATAGGCTTTGGAGTAGGAGGCGCGTCGTAGGGTAGAGGTTTTGACGAGGAATGGGCCAGCAAAATCGACTCCTGTCGTGTGGAACGGGACCGTATACGTTGACCTTTCAGCTGGCAGTGCGGCCATGATCTGGGAATTCATCTGCTGCTTGTGGATCGTGCATGTCTTGCAGTGGAAAATGCATGACTTTATCCTTTGCTTCAAGCGCGGAATATAATATTCTTGCTGAACCATCCGAAGCATGAGTTGTTTTTCAGCATGGAACATACGATTATGGGTAAAATCGAGGAAGAGGGTACAAAATTTTGAGGCTTCGGGAATGATGATCGGATGGCGTTCATTATAGCTGAGTGCAGCGTAAGTTAGGCGACCATTCACACGCAATATTTCCTTCTTGTCTAACATCGGGTTCAATGACAGGAGCGGACTCTTCTTGCTGATCGGCTTGGAGGCTTTTAATAGTGATATTGTGTCCGCATAGTACATTTGTTGGGTTACGATGATAAGGCGTTCTTTTGCATAGTTAATTTCTTCTGTGGAGAGAGAGGGGGTTGAAGGGATTTGACGTTTCTTCGCTTTGTGGATGAAACGATACACATATGCAATTACACGCAGGGCTCTGGCGAAGGAGGAGAAACGTTCCAATGGATCCCGGATGTCCACCGTATGAAATGCTTCAATTCGCTTTTCTTCTGGCGGACTTACGTTTTGAAGCGCTGTGTTGGGCCATAGCGTATGCGATTTCGCTAGCCATTCGGGGCCTTTCCACCACAGCGAAGATTCCGCTAAGTCTTGGGGTTTACATCCACGGGTACCAAGATCTGCAGGGTTGTCTCTACTTGACACATGACGCCACGTAGCGTTGCTAACATTCTTCAGAACTTCGGCAGTCCGATTCGCTACGTAAGTCTTCCATGTGTGGGGTGGTTTTTCTAACCATGCGAGTACGATTGAGGAGTCTGACCAGAGGAACAGCTCGTGCGGGGGCAAATTTAAATGGGAGCGAATCTGTTTTACTAGTTTGGAGAGTAGTACTGCTCCACACAGCTCTAGACGAGGGAGGCTGACTGTCTTTAAAGGGGCTACTTTGCTTTTTGCAACTAACAGATGGGTTGTATAGGTATTTTCCGTGGGCTGTACTCTAAAATACACGCAAGCGCAGAAGGCTTTTTCTGAGGCATCGGAAAATCCGTGCATTTGGAAAGATTTATCGGGAGAAAAGTCGACCCATCGAGGGATTTTTATATTGCTTATAGCGGAAAGATTTTCCCTAAAGACGTTCCATTTATGGAAGGAGAGGGGCTTAACGTGCTCATCCCAGTCTGTTCCTTCTAACCACAGTTGTTGGAGGAGAGCTTTGGCTAAAATCATTATTGGCGATAGCCATCCTGCCGGGTCAAACAATTTCGCGATTGCCGACAATATTTGTCGTTTTGTGGTTGAATTAGCGGCTGGTAGGGGATCATAGGAATAAGAAAAAGAGTCATTAAGAGCGTTCCATTTTATACCTAGTGTTTTAGTCGAGCTGACATCATGGAACCTTAGAAAATCTGCGTCAAGGAGGTCAGATTTTGGAATGAACTTAAATATGTCTGGGTGATTGGCCGTTATTTTCTTTAGGGGGAAACCGGCTGATTTTAATACTTCGATAGCTTCATTCATGGAATTTATTGTGGACTGTAGATCGTATCCGCCAGAGAGAATGTCGTCTACATAAGTTTCATGCAGAAGTACATTGTTGGCGATGGGGAATTCATCTTTGGTGTCTTCAGCTAGCTGATGGAGGGTGCGAATAGCTAGGTATGGTGCACAGTTGACACCAAAGGTAACTGTTTTCAATTTAAAATCTTCAATAGGTGAGGTTGAAGATCTACGAAAAACTACTCGTTGAAAATCTTGATCATCAGGATGAACGAGTATTTGACGGTACATCTTTTCGATGTCACCGTTAAAAACGAACTTGTAGAGGCGCCATTGTATAATAATAAGCATCAAGTCGTTTTGCAGAGTCGGGCCCGTGTGTAACACGTCGTTCAGTGAACTGCCTGAATGCGAGAGTTTAGAGGCATTGAAGACCACACGCACTTTTGTGGTTTTGCTATCCGGTTTTATAACCGCATGATGGGGTAAATAGAACGAATAATATTTTCCTTCCTTAATAATTTCAAGGGGGGAGGTGGGCTCCATGTGATTCAATGTTAAATATTCCTCCAGTACTTCGTAATACTTTTCTTTGAGTTCTGGTTTCTTTTCAAGGCTTCGTTCTATACTTATGTATTGCTGCTGAGCAGCGGGTCGTGAGTGGCCGAGGGCTATCTTTTCAGGAAAACTTTGCTTGAACGGGAGTTTAACCATGTAGCGACCATCTGGTTGTCTACTGGTGGTCTTTTTATAGAGCTCTTCGCAAAACGCGTCTTCATCTGTCAGGGGCGTGGTGGAATGAACTTCTTCTTGCTCCCAGAAATTTTTAAGAAGTTCATTTAGGGAGTCATCGGGGTTCTCGACTATATGAGTGGAGAACGATGAAATTTGTTCAGTGACCGGTCCACTTAATATCCATCCGAATATGGTATTTTGAGCTATGAGGCTACCAGCGACGTTGGTTTCGAGACCTTGACGGAGGATTTGTGGAAGTATGTCACTGCCAATCACCATATCTATTCTACCTGGCGCGTAGAAGTTGGGGTCCGCTAGTGTAAGAGACGAGAACTTTTGGATATCGTCGATTTCTACTTTAGATGACGGCAGGAAGTGGGTTAATTGTTGGAGAACTATCGCTTGAGTCATGATTTGGGTCTTTAAATCCAAGGAGCATACTGTCAGTGAGCATATTTTATTGGAATTTTGGACTACTCGTCCACCCATACCTAATATTTGGTAACTTATTTTCTTGGTGGGTAAACCTAGTAATTTTTGAATTTTAGAGGATACGAATGATTTTTGAGAACCCTGGTCTACCAACGCCCGGATTTTGAAGGTTTCTCCTCTATGGAGAACCGGAACTATTGCTGTGGGCAACAATGTTCTTTCTTTATTGGACGAGAAGTGCGAAAGAACTGTGGTTTGATTTGAGGAAGTGGCTTCAGTCCGCGATTCTTGCGACTGCATTGCCTGTTTAGAGGTAGAAGGTTTTTCTTGGTCATTGTTTACTTGAGGAGTGACCTTATTATAATTCCTTCGCTGAGGATGGCGGGAGGTGTTGGAGTTAGAGGGCTGACGGTTTTGGTAATGAAGCAGGGAGTGGTGCCGCTTTTGGCAATATACGCACTTGAAGTTGCTAGCACATTCAGACTCTAGATGGGAAAAGGCCAAACAATTTTTACAATATTTGTTGTCAGTTACAAATTTATTCCGTTCTGCCACCGATAATTGCTTGAATTTGACGCAATTCATCATCGAATGGTTGGAATTACATAGCTTGCAGGATACCTGTCGCGCTTGCTCGCTATGGTACGAGAGAGACTTGTTTCTAAAACTATTATTATTTTGGGGTGTTGATGCTCGGTTGTTGAAGCTCGAGTTTGAGGTCCGAGGTTTGCTCGGTCTATAAGTACCGAGCCGTTCTACAACTTCATATCTGGCCGTTAGGAATTTGTCCATTTCCGACCATAAGGGTAATTCTTTCCTAGACTCAAGGGATTGTTCCCATAGGGCTAGGGTTTCATCGGGAAGCTTTGATGAACATAAGTATATGAGGATAGGATCCCAATTGCTAGTGGGTACGTTGTTGGAGTTAAGGGTAGACAGACAGTTATTAATTGTGGTTTGAACTTCTTGAATTCTTTCCCCACTTTCATAGAATACAGGCTGAATATTAAAAAGGGTTTTTAGCTGACTATCTACGAGAATTCTACGGTTCTCGTATCTGGACTTAAGGGCCCCCCACGCGAGCTCGAAATTTTGGTCATTAAGTGGGTATTTTTGAATTATGAGGTGTGCTTTTCCCCGGGTTTTTTGTCTCAAGTGATACAATTTTTGTACTTGAGAGAGTCTGGGGTGATTTATGTACACTGCCGTGAACATATCTCTAAAGGAGGGCCAAGTATCGTATCCTCCGTGGAACACTTCTGTGTCACATGCGGGGACTTTGAGGTAGGGTTCGGAGGTAGCTGGCGCTGCTGTTGCCCCTTGTTGATGTGGAGTTATGGGACCTGGTTCCAGTTCCGCGAGCTGCTCATTTATTCTGGTCCGTGTCATCATGTTGTTCTCCATCGCTTTGTCATATTTTTCGGTCAGCGCTTCCAGGGACTGTTCATCCTTCAGATTTAGGTGCGCTGCTTCATATGCCCGTTCTACTGCTGAAACGTGTCTGTTGAGTTCCTCCAAGTATGTCTGCAAACTGGGTTTTGTGTGGGTTGTCTCATCAATGTTCCACCATTTATCGCAGAATTTTTCGAGCTTATTTATCTCAAATAGGGATCTTTTTCCAATCTTGGATAATTCTTCCTCTTCCGATTGAGATTTTGACCGTGTTTTTGGTCCGTTTGGAGGGGGTAGGAAATATTGATTCATTTCCCCTTTATCTTCAGCCATTTTTATGAGGGTATTCTATAAAATTTGTCTTATGAGATATATTTGTTGAAGGAGGTGTGTATTAATGAGTACACAAAAATATTTTATTGAATGTGTATGAGGAGTACACAAACTATATTTAGAAAAAGTGTATAAGAGGTACACAGAAAAATTTTGTAAGATGTGTATACGGAGTACACAACTATTGAAAGGAAGTGTGTATAAGGAGTACACAAGAATTAATAATAATATTAATAATTATTTGTAGTGTATTTAACACTAATATGGGTAAGACTAAGGAGGGTTTATTATTTATTTAACTTTAAATAAATAATTTGCTTCGATTTTTGTATGTTTTTTCCCTTTGTATTTTTGAGACCGTTTTTATGAGTTGCGGCCCACTGTAGCTTTTGTTAACAGCTGTACTTATCCGTATGTACCTGTCTCAGCGCGTCTGAGTACAAGTAAACAGATATATGCAAAAATGTAACTGTTGCTAATGGCTAGTTATTAAACCAAAGAAAATGGGTAAGAGAATTAGTGGGAAGAGAAGAAGCGATGGGTGCAGTGAGATGGAGCTTTTGTTGTCGTGTTATAGCGGGGTTCTTATGTGGCTGCGAGGTTTGTGAACTAATAGCGGGACGTATGTGGTAAAAAGGTAAGGCGAAAATTAGCAATATACGTATATTTATAAATCCTAGGTTTGAAGGGGATGTGTGTATATAAATATGTATTATGTATGTATGGATAACAAAGGTAAGTGGTGTAGGGTGAGATTAAATTATTTATGTGTAAATATACGTGAGCGTTATTTAAAATTTGATATATAAATCGGGTATATAGAGAGTAAATATTTTTTATTTCGTATATGGGTATGTGGGATAAAATATTTTAGCGGCACTTACTTTGGTCGGGCGACTACCTTTTTTCTGCTGCGGGGTTTTGTTGTTTTCCTCGTAACGGAGGGGTCTTCTTGCGGTTGGTGGCTTCTGCTGTAACGGGGGTTTCTCCTGATGTTGGTGAACTTTTGGTTTTTGTGTGGACTGTACCTTTTTTGTGGTTTTTGTGTTAATTTTTAATTTAATTTTTTCGAGTATATGTATTTTAATTTTTTATATTTTTTTTTCCAGATTTTGTTCTTCAGCAATAATATAATATGTTTTATTTCTTTTCAGTTTTCTTGTATTTTTCACCAATAATATTATATATTTCTTTTCTTTACAGCTTTCACGATTAATTTAATATATTTTATTTAAAACCACGTAAGTATGAGGTTTTGTTTTTACTTTTTATTGTCACACTTGTAATTTAATTTCTTATTCAAAAATATATTTAGCCTTTTTATTTGCTCTCTTTTTAGACTTTTTAACTTTTCTTATGTTTTTTTTTTCAGAAATTTTAAAAAATAATTTTTATAAACCTTTTTTTTTTTGATTTTTTCTTTTTGAAGGCTTTGAACAATATTTTTGTAGACTTTTTCTTTTCTATTTCTCCAGCTTTCAAAAAATTTTCTTTTCTTTTTCAGAATATTTTTCAGTTTTCTTATTTTCTGTACTTTTTTTCCAGATTGCGGAAAATAGTTTTTTTTTTTTTTTTTTTTTTTTTTTTTTTTTTTTTTTTTTTAATTTAAGTGCACAATTTTTTACACTTCTTTTCTTCGGTTTACCTATAATTTTTTTTTTTTTTTCCTGTTTTTCCAAAAATTATTTTTTTTTTTTTAAGTAAACTTTTTCCTTCTTTTTCTTTCAGGTTTTGTTCACCAAGCCACTTATTAATATGCTAATATATGTATATATATTTTTTCTCTTTTCAGGATTTTTATTTATGCGTTTTTTTTAATAATTTTTCACTGTTTATTTTCTTCTCACTTTGTATAAAATTTTTCTCTTTCAGATCAACCCTTTTTTTTCTTTTCTTTTTCAGGTAAGTTATTTGGATTTCACCATGTATAATTATCACTTTTTCACCTTTTAATCCTTTTTTATTTTTCAGGTTTTTTGATGGTTTTCACTTTTTATATATTTTTTCTTTTTTAGTAGCACCCTAATGCCCTTTTCGCACTATATCACTTTTGCTATTTTTGGTAAGTTTCAAATTTATACTTTTTATTTATTTTTATAAAATTTTTTCCTTGGCGCTGTTTCGTCTCGTATGGCGAAGATAGGACCATGTATACGATTCACTCTGCACTTGCTTGCACTGATGCGCGACCGGTAAACGGGTGAGGGGCTACTTACGTGCACGGTAGCAACCTTCCAAAAAAAACACACACGGAGTTTTAATGTAACTTAATATAAGTAGTTTAATAGTTTTAGTTCACGGTAAATTGTTTACAATAGGTTTTAACAACTTTTATTAATTTTAACAACCGATTTTAACTTAGTTTGTAAGTTTTAATCTCAATTTTAATATGTATGTACAACTCTATGATTTTAACTCGAAGCGTAAAGGTTTTAATTTGTAGGAAAAATAGCCGGTTCAATGTTCGCGCGCTCAACGACAACTGAACTTGAGCGGCCATCGATGACCGCCCGCTAGGCTGTGCCGTGAGCATACATACATACATATAGGTATATAAAAAGGGTAAAGCGCCAAATACATTACACGAACTTTTCCGCGAACATTCCCGTTATGTCATGTTTGTGCGAACTTTTCTCTCGTGTATGGTGGTGTTTGCCAGTTCGCGCAAAAGTTCGCCAAAAATCAAAATATTTTAATTTTTGGCGAACTTTTGCGCGAACTGTTCGTGTGTGTATGGCGAAATAGCTCATAATAGTAGTAATTTCTGAACGGAACAGACGTGCGCGGAAAAGTAAAATGGACAATAAAAAATTTCTGAGTGAATTTATTGAAATGTATAAATCTTTGCCATCATTGTGGCAAGTAAAAAGCAAAGATTATTGTAATAGGATTAAAAAGAATAATGATTATGCGACTTAAATGGAAAAATTAAAAGAAGTAGATTCTGATGCCACAAAGGATACATTCCATTCTTTGCACCAAATTCTTTTTTTGCGATTTTCTTTCTTTTTTTTACGCTTAATTGCCACAGCGAGCAATATTGCTGCAGCATAATTGTTGTCCGTATTCATCGCTCTCTGAAAGAGAACTAATGTTCGGCCAAAAGTTCGTATGGTGGATGGCCAAAGCTGCGAACAAGATATCGGAATGTTCGCGGAAAAGTTCGTGTAATGTATTTGCCGCTTAAGTAAAAAAGGTAAGTAAATAGAAAGAAGCTGTAGTTTTCCAATTTAAGAAGTTTACATTAGGATGAGTCGAATTCAAAGGTAAATTTAATTTAGGGTAAGTATGGATGCAAATGGTAAGTATAGTAGAAGGTAAGTATAGTAGAAGGTAAGTATTTAATGGTAAAGGTAAGTATACAATTCAAATTTAAGTATCATTTCAATAAATTCATGTATAAATTCAACATTTTTAAGATTCATTTTGATAGGTAAATTTTAAAGGATATATTAATCAAATTCAATGAGATCGTCATCCATGTCTTCAACAAATCGAAATTAGGTAGGTAAGTTTGATAAAGTCGATAGAACTGATACCAATTATGCCCGTTCTTCAAATCCTTATACGAGTGGTTTCATAATCCTCATATAACTCTGTTGAATTTTAGCGGCCTAGCATGAATACTTCTAGAGATATGCAACATGAAAAATCCCATTTGTATGTCAGGTGCCCGCACCTTTTCCCCTATCCCTCTTAATTCATCGATGGTTTTCAGTTTCTATTCTAAAGTTGGTTATGATCAGTCAATCCGTTTAGAACGCAACTTAAGTTATGCATACATACACACATACAATATTTCAATCTTATACATTATATATGTAGTAGAGGCAGACGTCCTGTCCAAATGCGAGCTCACTGTCCCCCCTTTTACAACTCTCCTTCCAATCTTTCTTCGCCTTTACTCTATCTCCCCCCTTTTTCTCTTCATTACCCGCTTTCCTTTTACCCCGCCCCTCTTCCTCTATATCCCATTCGTATTGGCCCCTGTTAATTTAGGCATAATTCTACCCACTTACCAAATTTGAAGCAAAACGCACAATGCATAAGATATTTTTGAATGGATCGGTTCCCTGGTCCACTTCCCGGAAGTAAGAAATTGTGAATCTAAACAATTCTCGAATACACCTTATTCATATTTCGTTATTTCTGAATTTAAGAAGTTAACTTCTTTCACGTGTACTGGCTACACGCGGTTTTTTTTTCAAATAATTTGGTTCATTTGGAAGATTTAAAAGTATGTTTTGTTTTGATATGTGTTAAATTAGTATAAGAAATCTTTATTTCAAAATAAGTATCAAGAAATTTCTTTGGCAAACAAACCGATGCTGACCGGAACGAAACCTGCTTGTTCTGCATTCCACTCTGGCGCATGCGCAGTACTCTTCGAAAAATTCATTATTGTCCTGTGCACGGAAGAATACCCTAAAATTATATTCGAAGAACATAAAACGTTAGCACTTTCATATTTGGCTATATAATGGTTACTCTCTCGGCAACGTATGTGTATCTATAGTAATAATAGTTATTGATGATAATTATTAATTAAAATTATTACAAACTAAATGTTAAAATGCATCAAAATATTACAATTTGCCAAACATTTTCTTCGAACAAGCTTTTTTCCGTAAACAGTTTGACAAATGGCAACCCTTATTCACTTCAATCAGCTGATTACTCGCGCATGGTAAATTGAACGAACTTGCAATAAAAAATACAAATTTTAAACTATTTGCTGCAAATAACTAAATTCTCGAATGTAAGTATCATTTAGCAACTTTTAATTTATATACAAATAGAATTGGCGTGTTTATGTATGTTTGTTCTTTATTTTTAGGGGAAAGAAGCGCAATCCCTGTCCTTTATGCAACGCAACGAAGCAATTGCTAGAGGATTTACTAAAGGAGACAGAGTGGATATTGAAGCAAAATGGGCTGAATTAACAAAGTCCCTGAATGCTGTCGGTCCTCCGTCCAAGGATATCGCTACTTTTCATTCCGAATCGGAATGCAGAACAGGCCTGATTATTTATATGTATGTACATACATACATATGTTTCTCATTTATACTAACCCCTTAAATGCAACTAAATATTTTGTGATGATATGCTTTGTGTTCTTTACCAATTGAATTTATGGTTTATGTTTACACACTAACGGGTCGATTCTATAGTGGTAACAACATTCGATTTACCCGGCAAACAAATATCTTGGAAACTTTTACACCCGTTTGGTATTCTGCCGGCTCAAGTTGCAGTTCAATTTCGTAACCACCTAAAGAGGTGGGAACGCCAAGTAACCGCGACAAATTGCACGTGTTTTGTAAATATTTTTTTGGACAGAAAATAGCACAAATTTTATACACATACTAGATCAGAAGAATTAATAAACAATATAACCACTTTTTTACGTGAAGTTTCGTGCGCGTTTGCCTTTTATTCTCTTTTGCGCATTGTTTGTTTTTGACATCGTTACCATGCGCGCTAGAATCGCGGGTACATGCACCGGTTACGATTTTTGGTTAGATAATCTTCTGGGTACAAAGTTTCCGGTTACGCTCAGAATCGACACGTAAATAAATTATTTAAGTTTGTTACTTTTACACCTTCATGTTATTAAAAAGTGCCTTTACATACATATTTATTTTGTTCGTTTTTTACTGTTTGCTAAATTGAATGTAAAAAAATACAGTCACACTCTATCGTCTTACTGCCTACATTCAAATTAAGATTTTCACACATTTTGCTACAACTGTTTTCACAGCAGTACTCGTTTAGATATTGTCTGAAACACACCCGTATCTCAGACAAATGCTACACTGCACGAACAGTTTTCCATACGGTGTTAGTTCGCACATGATAGTACTCAAACGAAAGCGAAAACTTGTACTTCACTACAAGAAAAATATTTAGTCCACTCATACGGGCGTTTGAATGCATCCGTGCACCGCTCTAGTATTTATGTATAAACAGTTAGATCTTGACTTTGCAATGCCAAGATCCGAATTTGCTAATAAGATTACATTCACAGTCTATTTAGTGAGTAAGGTAACTCATAAGATTACCTTCTGTAAATTTCCAGTCTGTATTTATAGACTGAATAAAGATGAACAAAATATATACAATTTATGCGAAAAACATATATTGGTAATTGTTTTCGTTAGGAAACAACCGCTAGAACACGTCCAAAAATGTGGGGAGAGGTATCAATAAAAGCGTTTCCACATACATACATACATATATTTAGAAAACGACCACTTCGTTCACACATAACCCTGCCAACCATGATCGGAAAAAAATCTGGTTAATCATTGAGTCGCGCTTACGAAAAAAGAGGATAAAAAAGTGGGTAATTTTGTTCAGAGAGGTTCACGGTGTTAGTAAAAATTTGTGAATTTTTGGAATCAGAGTTTCACCATGGTTAGCCATGGTTGGTAGGGAAGTTACAAATATTTACATAAGTATACACACATACATACAGTCCACTGAAGAAAAGATAGGATAAGAGGTAATAATAGTATTAGAAAAACTCCAAAAAGAATTGGACGCCAACAACGAGAAACTTTTGGCGGATGGAGTTGGCAGTGAGGATTATTTCACGCAAGGTTAACACTAGAGTACACGCGCCTTTTTTTTTACACTAACGCACGCGTGGCCTACTATGGTAGACCATTTTAAAATAGCAATAAAAATTTGTTTCATTACATATTACTCAGGGCTGTCATGGAATCCAAGTCGGTTTTGCATTTTATCGGAATTGCAAATCAATATTGATTTTATTTGGTGTCATGAAACCGTGTCGGTTTTGTTATTTTCGAACGTAAACAAAACCGATGTTCGAATCAGCTGTTTTGTGTGGATCGCAAATTTTATTTTCGCTTTTTTGACAAAAATTTGTGAAATTCCATTATTTTCTTCAATAAATCATAAAAATTGAATAGAAATAAAAGTATATGAGTAAGCTGAGCTGTAGCGTTCATGTTGATGGAAGAACGAAGTTGGGGGAAGGTCAAAATGAAAATTTTGAGGGATTGCAGCAACCCGCTTGAGCTGCCGGACACAGCGTCGGTAGATTTATTGCAAGGTGCGCTTGTAAATACTTATATGATATTTGCAGGTTCATAGTGTGTTATAGGCTACATAAAGAAGCTTTCCAAATGGTACTTGACACTATTGGCGAACACTTGGCACGATCTCAATTTCCACCAATACTGCAGCTGGCAGCTAAGTTGCGATTTTTGTATTTTTCCCAAGTACGAATAAAAATATGAGCCTCATTAATATTTATTTTTATTTAAAACCATCATTTACTAACATTTTTATTAAATTTTCTATCTGCAATTGAAAAAAAAGCAAATCCAATAGCTGCTAGCTGCTTGGTTTATTTCCGACAGCAAAACCGATATTATCGGTTTCTGTGACACCTAAATCCGACATAATTCCGATTCGAACATGAAACCGATAGCATTGGATTTCATGACACCAAAGCAATTTTTCTGTCGGTTTTAAATCCAATTCCGACAACTATTGGATTCCATGACAGGGGTGACTGAAACTAATGATTGAAAGCGTATTTATATATATTTAAAAGAATAATTTAAGCTTTAATTTATCCATAGAAAACAACATTTTAAAATTGAAGCCAATTTTGTTCTATAATAGTAAAAAATACCAAAACTTGTACTTTTGAGACCAATGATTCAAATTTTTTCTTACATTATTAAAGTTTATCAAAAACCTATTTTTGTGACATTTATTACACATCACAGCCGGTTGATTAGGACAAATCCATTTGTTGCACGTTTTGCACCACTTTTTTGATGATTGATTTCTTGCTGCTATGGTGGTCCCGAGACCTTTTCTCTAATCTTCAGAAATATGTGTACGAGCAGAAAGCTCTCACGGTAGTGACTTGACGACAAATTTAATGCATAGGGCTTTCCGGGAACTACTCCGCTCTAACATACAGAATTGTTAAGTTATCAACAAAAATATACCAATGGTCTACTATAGTAGGCCACGCGTGCACTCCAGTGTTAATACAACAACTGCAAATATCAACCGAAAATTATGAAGCAGCATGGAGTCTGCTTAAACAAAGATACGATAATAAACGTATTTCATTTACACCACAGTGGGATAGGATAATGGATCAGCCGTCCATTAATAGGGGCAATGCTGAGAGCGTAAGGCAATTGCTGGATACTACAAATTAGTGATTTAACGCAATACAATCACTAGTAATTCAAATTGAAAACGCAGATCCATTTACTGCTCGAGTCATAGTTCGCAAGTTGGACAAAGAGGGACTTCAATTATATGAACAAACAGTTAAAAAGACAAAGGAGGTGCAGACATTATTTAATATTAGAGATTTTCTGGATCAACACTTCCAGACATTGAAAGCTGTAACTGAAAAGGAGCAAGGTTACAAAATCCGAAAGCAGCAAATATTTAAAGCGAAACATACGTCGGCCAACCCGAGGAAACCATTTAGGCAGTGCACTCACTGCAAAATACCAAATCATATTATAACCGAATGCAGAAGTTTCAAGCAGGTCTAACAACGGTAATTCTGGCCACAGCTCAAGTGAGAGCAAAAACTGCGAATGGTGAGCACATATTATTAAGGGTTCTTATTGATCAAGGGTCACAAATAATATAAATTTCCGAAGAGGCAGCACAGATATTATAGGTAACGACAACGCTTCATGGTCTAGGAGATGTGGTAGTTGGTGCATCGAAGTTTAAAATTAAAGTGAAAATTACACCACGTTTTCTGAACCAGCACGTCGAAGAAGTGGATTCCATAGTTTTATCAACCCATACAACTGCGCAACCTGATCAATCTTTCAGGTTCAACTTTAAAAAATGGGAAATATACACTCTTGCTGACCCATTATTTAACAAAGCTGATAGAAAGGACATGGTGATTAGTGGTGATATATGTGCTTGAAAAAGTTTGAGGAAACTACTACACAAGATGCAGATGGGAGATTCATTGTGGAAATTCTATTTAAAGATAATGTGGGGCTGGGTGACTCTCGTAAACAGGCTATCCATGGAAGCTAAGCTCAAAAAGAGTGAAAAGCTTTGCAATGATTAGTTCATTCACGTATACAAAAACCTTGGGCACATGATAAAAGCAAACGAGAAGTTAAATGGGAAGTATTATTTGCCACAACATTCTGTTATACGCGATGATAAATTAACTGGCTCAGCGAATAAAGGCCTAACGAAGTAACGCCTAATTTTTCGAAATGAAAGAATGCCTAAAAAAGAACGCCTAACAAGAAAGTGAAAGAACGTCTAACTTTAAAAATGAAGGAAAGCCTAATTTTAAAAATGAAAGAAAGTCTTAATTTCTAGGGTTTCTTTCATTATAAAATAACGCCCAATGAAAGAAGGCCTAACAACCCGAATTAAAATTCTTAGAAGAAAATGATACAAGTCCCAATATTTGGGACTTATTTCACAATTAAACTATAACTTCCGATCCATGTTTTTTATGTGCAGAACACTTTTTCGCATTTGCACCTGAAACTAATGATTATTATATCGCGCGATTTTTTATTTCAAATTTTCATCTTATGTTATTAGCTATTTACATATGTAGTACCTGGGTGACCGAGACTTGCTCGGTATTTTTCAAATTTGCCGCATAATCTTACTTACCAAGAGCATAAATTTCCAAAATAGATTTCCAAAATATCGAACACTAACCAGAAAAAGTCAGTTAACATACATTGGCGACACCTGTTGTGTATTAAATATTCTGGTTGGTATACGCCCTAAAATACCTTTCATTTGATACCCATAATGCCATGTATTGAAAAAAAAATCGGAAAGGTGGCAACCCTCTAAGCTTCCATTGTGGCAACATTCAAGTAGAAAATCTAAGAAGGAAGCATACCATCCATCTCCCAAATTTCATCAAAATCGGTTTAGCCGTTCCCGGGAAGTGGTCGATATCTGAAGGAATAAATAAAATGCGTTCAGGTGGCAACCGTAAGTGGCAATCCTACTCGAAAATATTTTGGTTGGTATACGGCCTAAAATACCTTTAATTTGATACCCATATTGCCATATATTGCTAAATATTTGAACTACTCGGCAAGGTGGCAACCCTGTAAGCTTCCTTTAGTGGCAACATCCAAGTAGAAAATCTAAGAAGGAAGCATACTATCCATCTACCAAATTTTATCGAAATCGGTTTAGCCTTTCCCGAGATAGTGGTCGATATCTGAAGGAATAAATAAAATGCGTGGCAACCCTAGGTGGCAATCCTACTCGAAAATATTTTGGTTGGTATAAGGCCTAAAATACCTTTCATTTGATACCCATATTGCCATATATTGCTTTATATTTAAAAAAAAAAAGTGATATAGGTGGCAACCCTGTGGACCACCCCAAGTGGCAACACCAAAGTAGAAAATCTTAAAACAAAGCATAGTACCTGTGTACCAAATTTCATTAAAATCGGTGAAGTCGTTCGGGAGATAGTGGTGGATATACAAATATACAAATATACAAGAATAAGTCGTTTAAAGTTATAAGATATGCATGTACACTGTATTTTTATTCCCTTCATGTTTTCTTTACTGCCAATTCAGAAAGGTGTTCTGCACAAAAATACCATGGATCCCGCCCATAGAGTGGAAACGGTGGCATGATGCCACCGTTCAGGGCAACCACCCGGAGTTGGAATGGCGTAGCCCAGGGTTATTTTTTGAAGCGCGGCCGTAGGCCGCCAATGCGGAAAGGAGTTCTGCACATAAATACCATGGATCACGCCCCGAATTGGGGATCTGACCTAAGTCAATTTTCAGTTTTTTGTTGATAACTTTTCAATAAAACAAAAAAATTTAATTTCGACTTCGGATCATTGATACCAAGGTCAAAACGCGTATTTTGACACCCCTATTAGCACATTCATATCACTCAAAAACGCATAAAAGCAATAGAAATCACACTTATAGCAAAATGAAAAAGCGCCTAACGTTAATGAAAGAATTCCTCACAATCAAAAATTAATAAATACCTAATTAGGCGTTTCTTCATTTTTGTTTTTGAGGCTTTCTTTCACTATGAAGAATCACCTAACAATTTTAATGAAGAAATGCCTAAAATGTTAGATATTCTTTTATTATGAACAACCGCCTAGTTCCTATATGAAATATTTAGGCAATATTTCATTTTTTTTTTAGGCGTTAGTTCGTTAGGCCTTTATTCGCTGAGCCAAATTAACAACAAAACTTCGTGTTGTTTTTGATGCGTCAGCCAAAACTTCAAATGGAAAATGCCTAAACGATATCATGTTAACAGGACCCAAACTTCCAAGAGATGTGTTTGATATCATTCTCAAGTGGAGACTATGGAAAGTGGTAATCACAGCAGATCTCGAAAAAATGTTCCGGCAAATAAAAATTTCGGAGAAAGATCAAGTGTATCATCGAATTTTGTGGCCGGAACATCCTTCAAATAATATAGAGGAATACGAGTTTACTACAGTGACATATGGTACCGCTTCAGCACCCTATTTAGCAGTGCATGCATTATTTGAAATTGCCAACAAATGCACAAGTGAAAACAATTGGCTACAAAAATCATAAAGGAAGATTTTTATGTGGATGATCTCATGACTGGTGGATATACGTTAAATCAGTGTATTATGATTCAAAAAGAAATATACAAGCGTTTTCAATTATTTGGATTTCATTTGAGGAAATCGCTGCCAATTTCGACAATATTACTAAAAATATCACCAATATGGGAGACAATCACCCCTATTCTGCATTACAATTACGTTCCCGCTCTACGCTCCGCTCGGATCGAAAATATGCATTCTGAGTTACGCTTAAATCGAAAGAAGAAGAGGAAGAGCTATAAGTTTTTCGAAGTCAGCTGTTTGCCTTGGAATGTGTGAAATTGAAACATAGCAAAGCAAATTACACAAATTAGTGCTATTGTAATAAATGTAAAATTGTATTATTTTTACATTTTAATTACATATATTAACTAATTACATATGTATGTATTGAGTATTATTAAATAAATTAAGTGAATTATAGCAGTCATCGGAGGACAAACAAAATCAAGAGGACACTGTTGGTGGATGTTACCACATCTTCAGTAGGTAGCTGACATTTTCAATAGAGTTGGTGCTAGAAGGGTCTGCTTCATCGACCAGGTACACAGATGGTTGGTGTCGCGTCGTGGGGCCACACCATACGCCGAGCAAACATTAGACATGTCAGAGTAAAGTCTGACCACAGGTGGAACTTTTCGTTGGATGGAGACATTGGCCGCCCCGGAACTGACAAAGGAGTTTACGGAGTTTGTGTGGGTGCTGTGGAGTGGCTGCCGGTGAACGTTTGGCATAACGACAAAGGAATGTAGGAGTAAAAGCCATTACCTTAGTTTTAATGGTGCAAGTAAAATTGTTAGATTCTTGTTTTGAATGCTAGTCCAATTTTGGGTAATTGTTACAACCGTTGCCGAGTGCTAATGCGTGCCCAAAAATGTCGGGAGGGGTATCAAGAGACGCATGCCTTCTGAAAACAATTATTTTTTAGTGGTTTGCGAGATATTTGCTGTCAAAGATCACCATTTTCTGTAATTTTCATGTGTCAATATTGACATTCCTGGGATCGAAACTCGTCTTTTGATACCCCTCCCTTGATTTTTGGACAAATCTTAGCACTCGGCACCGGTCGCAAACAATTACCCTGCAAACATATCAAAAAACATCATTATAGCACAAAAACAATATATAGAGAGCGTTTTACAACTTTTATATACGAATCTTACTTATATTTTAAGAGTTGTAACAAAATATCGCGGAAATTAATCTAATATTGTTGGCAAAATAAAAAATAAGCAGCTATCCGCCAACAAAATTGCAACGTAGAAAAACGGAGCTAATTAGCAGAATTGTAAGTTTCGATCGGAGAAAATCTCGATCCAAGTCGAAATGCAGAATAGGGGTGAATGAAATAATTCAAACAAAAGAAAATGAAGCAGTGAAAACACTTGGGCTATACTGGGATCCAAAGATGGATGAGTTCCAGTTCAAAATTAATTTGGGAATGCCGAAGAAAATAACAAAAAGAAGTATTTTATCACAATTCGCCCAAATATTTGATCCGTTGGGCTGGCTATCGCCAATCACAGTGGTTGCGAAACTATGTATGCAAAAACTTTGGATTGAAAAGGATGAATGGGACGAACAGCTTTCTGATGACCTACAAAGCGAATGGAAGCTTTTCATTGACACTGTTGACATATTAGAAGAAGTGCGAATTCCACGCTGGATTGAAACTAGCATGGAATGTGAAGTAGAAATTCACGAATTCGGCGATGCTTCCGAAAAAGCGTACGCTGCAGTAATTTATGCAAAAGTTGGCGATTCCGTAAAGCTTTTAACTGCCAAAACGAAAGTTTATCCACCTAAAAATCGGAAAACCTTGCCCAAGCTGGAACTCTGTGCTGTTCATTTATGGGCAAAATTGTTGAATAAAGTGTGTGCCATCATTACAAGGGATCATAAAGCCTATGCATCGAGTGATTCAATAATAACCCTGGGCTGGATTGCAAATCCGAAGACCAAAGATAAATTTATTAGAAATCGGGTAGAAGATATTCAAAAACTTATACCACAACTAACCAGGGGACACGTGAACACGAAAACCAATCCAGCAGATGTTGCGTCAAGAGGTACTCCATCTCCGAAATTATTAAATATGGATATTTGGTGGAACGGACCCAAGTGGCTATCGTCAACAAAAGATCAAGAGTCAACAACGATAAATTCATGCAACAAAGTAACGGTCTTATTGAGGTCCAAAGACCAAGATTATTTTATTTACAATTTAATAAACAAATATTCAAGTTGACTAGAATTACAAAGAGAGGTAGCACACATTCTATGCTTTCGTAAAAAGAAAGAAACGCGCAAATTTTCACATTTATCGGCATAGAAGCTTTAGATAGCTACAATAACGGTCATCCGACAAACACAGAAGAACTTTTATAAAGAAGAATTAATTAAGCTTCTTGATGGAAAAGCAGTCAAGAGTTCAAGCAAATTAGCAAGCCTCAACCTCTTTTTGGATAAACATAGCATAATAAGGGTTGGAGGCAGGCTTACAAATTCAGAACTACCCTATAATGAAAAGCACAAAATAGTCCTACCAAAATCAAACTTGGCGGGATTAATTATTAAAGATGCTCATCATGCGACAATACATGCTGGAAATCGGTTAACAGAAGCAGTCGTCAGGCGACAATACTGGATAATCGGATTAAAAAATGCAGTTAAACATTGCATACCTATCTGTTGTAGATGCATACAATTCAAACAAGCTGCTACAACACAGCTCATGAGTACATATACTGGAGTAGACTATGCCGGACCTTTTCAAATGATGTGGTCTAAATGGAGAGGACAGAAATCCTTCAAGGGATAAGTCGCAGTATTTGTCTGCCTTTAAACCAAAGCTATACATCTGGAACCAGTCAGTGACTTGTCAACAAAAGCATTTTTGGCAGCTCTAAGAAGATTTTTTGGCAGACGAGGCAAATCTCTACACATTTACTCCGACAATATAATTAATTTCGTAGGTGCAAGCATATGGCTTGACAAAGACTTTAAAAAAGCAGTAAAGCAAAATTGTGAAGTTGCACCAGTCTTAACCAACGAGAAAATTACTTGGCATCTTACTCCCCCGGCAGGCCCACATTTTGGTTGAATATGTGAGGCTGGTGTAAAAGCAATGAAATATCATTTAAAACGAGCAATTGGAGAAAACTAACATTTGAAGAGATGTCCACTGTTCTAGCCCAGATCGAGGCATCATTAAACTCACGTCCACTATATGCCATTAATGATGAAAACGGAATGAATGCGTTGACCCCAGGCAATTTTCTAATCGGAAGACCATTGAAACGTTGGAAAAATGAATATCTACACACCCTCCAACAGAGAAATAAGTTTAAAACACCAGCACCAGTGACATAGTCATAGTAAAGGATGAGAATACCCAACCAGCTAAATGGCAGCTTGGTAGAATAATAGAGTGCCATACAGGACTTGATGGTAGAGTTCGAGTCGCCACATTGAAGCTATAAAATAGAACGCTGAAACGACCAATTCAGAAGTTATATCACCAGACACTTATCGAGAAGAGCGAGCGAATAAATCACTAGCACAGGTACTAACTACAATTAAATCAAATAAACCGGCAAGGCACAGACCAAGCACACACTCTACTTATGGTTCTGTGTTGCATTACACCAATAAATGTAGTCGAAGCAGTCAGAAGTTAAAATGGAACCAGTTGCTAAGTAAATATACTACCAGAAAATACTGCAATCTATTTAGATTCACTAGGGAAGATGGATGTAATAACCTCAACTTGGGATTTGCTGATATACTATGATATACACTCGTACTTTGAGCAAATGAACATGATGCCAACCTGCGTGGATCGCATAAATAGTCATTGCAATCTCTTATCGGAATTTGAGGAAGTATGCACGGTCATATCGCTGTCAATAGGCATTATGAAGCAATAAAACACAATCACGAGTTGATTGTGTACAACAAAAGGCAGCGAAGACCACCATTGGAATGGATTGACTCCATCTACAATGTGCTATTTAGGTTAATGGATGAAGACAATCAAGAACAAATAGAGTCCAATTTAAGAACACTACTCAACAACCAATACAGCATCAAGGAATTTAGTCTTTCCTTGATGCTGTATTGGTTGTTGAGTAGTGTTCTTAGATTGGACTCTATTTGTTCTTGATTGTCTTCATCCAGTTCGAGTGTCATTGATAAATTCTACAGCAAACATTATAAGCAAAAATATTATATACAAATGCAAGTCAAAAGATAAAATCACTATACATCTTTCACGTCCGCAAACATAACGACTTAAGAACATGTATACTTGCAGTGAAATAATCATAAACAAATACCTAAGCGATAATTTTCCCCTCGGCAATATGTTCAAATAAAAATTGAACATGTACATACACATGTGAACAAATATTAATAATACAATCCGTCGATGTTTTTAAGAACTAATATTGACACATTGACATGTTTACAACAAATTGTAAGTTCGCCGGGCGGAATATGATGCGTTATGGTGTAAAAATAAGCTGTGTAAAATTTGATAGCCGTAAACTTGGTTCACATTTATTACGTGAAAAAACCCTTTTCATCTTATTAAAGATCTTTCAATGCCCTAACAACCTACCAATCTAAATCTTTCCAGTAACCTTTTTGCATTTATTTTGATGTAGTATTGGAGATGTATCGATTGCAAAAAATATATGTTCAAACTATTTCCAAATCGGTTAACAAGTATAACAGTTATAGCAAATTTATCAAGTGTTATTTTTTCATTCGGTATATCGATACTGTATTTTCAAAAAGAATCGAAAAACTTGTTTGAATTTTTCAACTGAATTTTAACTAAACTTTTTTCGATTGGATCAGAAAATACAGTATCGATGTATATGTATATATATATATGGCGCGATATACAACAGTTATATCATCAACCTACTAGGAGATTTTTGCACCGAGCTTCTCTTCCAATTTGTGGTGGGACCTACGGTTTTCCTCCGACTCCGAACGGCATCTACAAATCAGATGAATTTTTGCTGAGAAGCCTTTGAAAAAACTTTTTCAAACCACTTTGTGATCTAACCTGTACCAGGGCTCGAATCCGGACCTTCGGTGTGGTAGGCCGACAACACTACCTCCACACCACGGTGGCCGCCAAATTAAATTAAAAAATAACACTTGATAAATTTGCTATAACTTTTATATTTATTAACCGATTTGGAAATGGGTTGAACATATATTTGTAATCGATCCATCTCCAATACTACATCAAAATAAATGTAAAAAGGTTACAGCTTCTAACGGATCGATTCTAGAGTGGTAACAACATTCATTTTACCGGCAACCAAATAGTTTGGAAACTTTTACACCCTTTTGATATTATGCCGACTTAAGTTGCAGTTCAATTTCGTAACCACCGAAAGAGGTGGTACCGTCTCGTAACCACGAAAAATTGCATGTGTTTTGTAAATATTTTTGTGGACAGAAAATACCACAAATTTTGTACACATACTAGTACACAAAAATTAATAAACAATATAAGCACTTTTTTGCGCGAAGCTTCGTCCGCCTTTGCATTTAAATCGCGGGTACATAAACCGCGTTTCCAACGGTTATGATTTTCGGTTAGATAATCTTCTGGGTACAAAATTTCCGGTTACGCTCTGGTATGTAGCTGGTAGTTTGTTGGGTGAGGAGTGGTGGCAAGCAGGTATGCTTGCATCCCAGACTAGCTCGTCAGCGTGGGGCGGAGTACTTTCCACCACCCTCACCTGCAGCCACATGAACAACGAGGGGTTCATACCTGCATGGATAAGATGCATAAGTCGGACAAATTGTAAAAACGGGAGAAAATCGATAGCAGCAAGGAAAAGCACGAAGACAAAGGAGAGGCCTGTCCTGTCAGGTGGAGTCTTCCCACCCGCTTCCGTGCAACTTGCACGAAACCATGGGCACTGTGCTGACTCCTAATTACTTACAGTGCCCCCAAACCTGACTCAAGTCAACTAGTTTGTCAATTAGTCATTTTCCCTAACACTCACCTTCACATGCCTGTGCGCGCGCAAGCGCAGCACCCACACCAAAATCAAATATCTAGCCCTGCATATTAGCAAACAATAAACCTTATTTCAATCATCCATTACAATTTATTTAATCCAACAATTCCTATTGAAATCCTAATATCTCTAAACTGACTGCCTTAGCCTAACTTCAAATTCAATTTTTAAACTTCTTCTTAAGTATATATGTATAAAGTGAAAGAAACAGGAAAAAAAAAAGATAAATTCAAAGCAAAATTACAAATAAAAAACTTATTGACTATTTATTCTGAAACTTAAGCTCACTGACATTAATCTAACCTTATAGTTATATATATATATATATAATTCCGAAAAAGTATAACAAAAGTTCAAGAGAAAAAAAAAAAAAGAAGTGATAAAAAATAAGTAAAATTCTAAGACCCCCTAATATAGCGGCCGTTGATCTTTCGATCAGCTGATCGCTGTCCCACTGACCCAGATTCCAATTTCAAGATCAAGGCCAAGTGTAGTTATGTATGTTAATAAAATCATGTAAAAAGAAGAATAGAGAGTGTTGTGTCTTTGTATGCGTGAGATTGTGTGTTTCTAGGATAGTTATTTATGTAAGTATATTCTTTCGTTTTTTTCTTCTTGTCGCTAATCCACTTGGCTACCTTGGGAGTAGGGTGGGATTACGCGCTCAATATGCGTACATACATATAGACATATATACGTATCGTGAATTACTCACCAAGTCACTGCTCCAATGGCGCCACTGCAGAGTACCCGTGCTGAAAATAGAGAAACTCGATTGCATACATATACATATATACTCCTAGAACTCGGTCATGCGCACAATGACCACTCTCGCCCACTCAGCCAGATCACTCGCTTGTGATCTTGGTTTTCCTGACTTGCTATTTTAGTGTCTTATGCTGCTCCCTTGGATGCGCACATCTGGTGAAACCCTCCCGTATTCCCTCTAGTTATCCTGGGCGGAACCGGATATTCGGAACGTTCGGGTATCCGGGTGATAACTTCCGAGTTCGGATAGAGTTGAGACGGTCGCAAGGCGAAGGGAACGGAATTCAAAAAGGTAAAAAACTGATAAAAAATTTACAAAAAAACGAAGTATCAAAAAGGCACGAATTAATGCATAAAAAGAAAAAAGAAAAAAAAAAACGTGGGTGCTATTGTGGTGGCATCAGTGGTGGTGTGCTAAATTGTCGAGCAAAAAAAAAGAAAACGCGAGTTAAGAAATAAAGACGAAAGAAAATTGAAAGAATGAAAGTTCAAAAAAAAATTAAAGATTTAGATGATTACAAACTCAGGTTACAAAAAAAAATAAACGATAAAAAAAAGAAAATTTTAGCTGGGTAAATAAAAATACCCAATGCTAAATATGAAATTCGCTTATTTGTACGAAGAAACACCCCCTCAAATGCCTCCTGATCGAAAAAATGTTTTACTACCCTCTACAACCCCCTACCCTGGCTTATGGCAAAAAATATAATAAGCAAAAACTACGTAAAACAAGTAAGGAAAGGGCTGTCTTCGGCTGTGCCGAAGGCTTCATACCTTTCATGAATACGCATAACTTTTTTAAGTATCCGATCCTTACTTACAATTGGTACAAACTCTTCAAAACTGTTAATTTGAAAATACATGGCCCAAACCAGAGTTATCGGAGCAATCGATTATATGGGAGCTATATGTTATGCTAGTCCGATCTGTATGATTTTCACTGCACACATCACATATGTAATAAGTACCAAACCTGCAAAATTTTACGTTCCTAGCTTCTTAACTGCAAAATCTATAGCCCAAAACCAATTTATCGAAACTATCGATTATATGGGAGCTATATGTTTGGTTGGTCCGATTTGAGTCATTTTCACTACACATGTTACTTATACAATATGTACGAAAAGTGCAAAATTTTGCGGTCCTAGCTTTTTAATTGCAAGATTTATAGACCAAAACCCGTTTATCGGAACAATCGATTGTATGGGAGCTATGCTTTGTATCGGTCCGATCTGGCTGGTTCCGACAAATGATTAATCCCATGCAAAATGCCGGCCCTATACCAAATTTCATCGAGATAGGTCTAAAATTGAGGGACTAGTTTGCGTTCAAACAGACAGACGGACGGACAGACGGACATGGCTAAATCAACTCAGCTTATCATCCTGATCATTTCGGTATACTTAATGGTGGGTCTATCTCTTCTTCTTCTCATACTTACAAACATCGGACCAAAGTTATAATACCATTTCATGTTCATGAAAGGTATAAAAACTGACTATAAAAAAAATTAAGCATAAAAAAACTATCAAATTTAAAAATACAAAATTATAGAACTTAAATAAGAAACTGCTCCTTGCGTCTCGATCCTCCTCCTGACTATAAAAAAATTTAAGCATAAAAAAACTATCAAATTTAAAAATACAAAATTATAGAACTTAAATAAGAAACTGCTCCTTGCGTCTCGATCCTCCTATGTGGCATGTAGCTTGTTTGGTGTATGTGTTGTTGTGGTGTGATGTTGGCTATGCTGGTCTTTCCTGCTTGTGTGGTTGTTTTTGCTCTAACTTTTGCTGGCCTCCGTGGCCTCCAATTCTCGCCTTGTTTTTGTTGTTGTGGTGTTAAGTGTCGTGCAGGCTTTCAGTGTCTCGGTGTTGTCTTTGTGGTGTGTTAATGGCTGCGGTGTAGCTGCTGATCAGGGCAAAAGCGTTCAGTGTCTCTATGTTGTTGTTTTACTGTGTGGCTCTGTAACGTAGCAAAAAGCCACGCTACAATATCCAACTCCCTCAAAACCTACATATAAATACCCAAACATACCCACCCGTACATAGCAAGCCAAAGGCACAGCGGACAACCACACGTACATAGCAAGCCAAAGGCACAGCGAACAACCACCCGCACATAGCAAGCCAAAGGCACAGCGAACAACCACACGTACATAGCAAGCCAAAGATCGACAGCGAACAACCACACATACGCCATACGTTGGGTATGCACAAAGGGCTTGCATGACAGCCGGTCATGCATTTTCGTTCGCCACCGCTAGGAAGGTAATTCGCAACGAGTTTATAAGCACAGAAGTACTAAAGCACAGATCGCGGCGCAGAAAGCATACTCCTCATAGGTAAGCTGGGGGGATGCCAACTCACCAGTTAGCATCTCCCATCCCTACACAGGGTATCCAGGGACCCCAGGGCAAATGGGGGAAATCTCCCCAAGAGCCTTTGGCTCATGGATCTTCCCCTCCTTCCACCCATGGGGAACCTACCGTTTCGCTACCATCCATCGTGGTAAGGAGAGGATTTTCCTCTGACGGACCACGAAGGATGGATGGGCGCGGGTATTCCTCCTGGGAGGGTCCGGGACTAGTCCTAACCCCCCCCAAGGGAAATACCAGACCCGATAAATAACCACAACCAGGTAATTAAAGAGCGTTTGGCGCGGACACCTCATACAGGGTAGCCGAGGAGTAACCCTCCCCCGCTCCCTGATTGAGGTGCCGGGTCAGATGCAAAGGAGGACTCATCTATACCCCTCAGGAACGCTAGGGCTTTAGCCCGAAGCACTCTGAGAGGAATAGAGAGCCGCCCAGTACCCATCAATTGTACCTACCGCTTACTAATCTTAGGATACTCCTCATAGGTATAACCACCACGCCGACTCACCGTCACCGTAACCGTAGGAACGTCACCGTCCCCGTAAAATCACCGCACGCGGCCCCGTCGTCAGCATAATCATCGCCGTCACCGTCACCGTATCACCGTATCACCGTCACCGTACCCGTACCCATCCGTTGTAAGTCACAGCACGCTTGGTAAGATACGATACTCACCGTAGAGTGTAACGGGACCCGTACCCGAACCGCCGCTCCCATCAACACTCCCTCGACGCTACCGTAATCGCCAGCTCTCTCTCTCTCTCTCTCTCTCTATCTCTTGGACCTAAGGCTGTCGGTGTTCAAGGCCACCAAGGGTGTGTGTGTGTGTTCGGAGTAAGACAGAACCAATATATTGTGTTATCATTGGGTAGGGGTTTGTGGGACCTCTCCGCGACCCTGGAGCGACTGAGCGTACCTCAGCCTTCGACAAAACCCACCTCACAGCTCGTTGTTGTTTTATGCTAATATCGCCTTTCCTAAGCGGGTTGCCGCCAATTATCATGTACCCTGGAGGTACTCCCGGTGGCAATGCGACCTGGATCCAAAAAAAAACACAAAAATTTAAGTCAACGTGTAAAGTCGTAGGTGGGGGGTTTGTTATGAGAGGAAAGGCCAAGGGAAGCATATTTAAACATACATAAGTATGTTCCTTTGTTTGCTTGGCCGTGGTTTCACATACACACAACTTTCTGCGTATAGCTGCACCTACGTGGATGCAATTTTGCTTTTTGGCCCGCTAGGGAGATTGGCCATGAAATAAAACCAATCTCGCCACAGAGCATGCCAGGGAAACATGGTGGGGATGTGGACGACTTACCGGGATTTTACAGGTGTTTGGGCGTGTTGATAAAGTTGCTGGTCGGGCCCGTTCCTGGCCGTGTTGAAATCCAATTAAAAAAATGTCTGCCGCGAACCGTTTAACTTTTCGGCGGTGTGAGTTTTCACATTCGGATTGAAAATTCGCGCACTTCACAAACTTCACTTTTTTTTTCAGCTGCACTCACTTCAGGGCACAGTTTAAACGCAACTTTTGGTCCGTTGACCACCTCGGCACCCTTTTATACCTTCCGCCGTGGTAAGAAAAGCTACCTTTTTGAGAAAGTTTCCACATATATATATATCTAAGCACTCGTTTTTCCCGCATTCTCATCTACACACTCATACATTCACACAACATGCTAATATGGTGCCGCCAGGCGTTCAGCAACATTGCCTCTGTTACCGTGTCTGTTGCTAACAGCACACATCAATGCTATCTACAGCAGTAACACAAGCAATGTTGATGGAGCCCTGCTGCACTACATCCATGTTAGATACTTAGCTAGCATTGCGATATGTTGCCAGCATGGTGAAAGGCTGTCGTTACAGGCTCGCAACCGCCGATGGCGCCTGCACTATGGAGCGTGTGCGTAAAGAAGTTTCAACGCAGCCTATCACTCACAACTCCCTTGCGTCCAACGTGTGGCCTCGACCCACGACTCAACGCCGGGCTTAATCTAGATAATGGACATGCACATTAACTACTTATAAACCAAATCACCGGGCTATTTCTACTCCCTATATACTACTTATACTAAATCACTGGGGATGCAGATACTCTAAGTATCCACGGGATAGTGATAGAATAGCACAGGTAGAAAGCTAACACTTAATAAATAAAATATCACAGTATTAGGTATTAGTCAAGTAAATAAATAAATAATAATAATAGCAAAAATAATCAAAAATAAAAAAAATTAAATTCATACTTTAGTTAGTAAAGATAAAAGAGGTAGTCAGGTAATAATGATTGCATACGTCAGTTAATAGATAAATAAATCAAATAAATATACAAACAAACAGATAAAGAATCAAGAAAAATTTTAATAACTACATACGTCAATAAGTAAACAATCTTATAACATACATAAACACTGAAAGATACATTTATATACAAACGCAAATACGACAACATGAAACATAAACATGAGGACTAGTCACCACAAAAAAAACATGTATCTATTTTGCAAAAATATCTTTAGCGTGGTATACGCCGATCCTTTTCCCATTACTATCGCCAAGTTCATACATCGAGTTTCCTATGACATGCACTTAACTTGTTTTGGTGCTAACTTTGCGTTGTAATTTTCGATTTGGGAACTTTGCTTAAAGTTTCGGCGGTATACCACTTGTCCTATTTGAAACTTAACATCTTTACTCCTTGTGTCATATACTTTCCTACTTTTTTCATGGGCCAACTTCAGCTCCTTCATAATCTTGTTTCGTAAGAGTTGTAACTTGTCATTCGTATTCACTACTTCAACGTCACTATCTTTTAATGCGCCTAACTTTCGGTATAGCTCATATGATGCATCATGCTGTATCATAGGCATACCGAAAGTGGCATAGTACGGTGACATGTTAATGGCCGTATGTGCAACGCTGCGGAGGGCAAATGCGGCATCAGTAACATATTTGTCCCAGTTTTTCTGGTTGTCCTTTATAAAGGATCGGATTATTTGTAGAACAGATCGATTTACCCTCTCTGCAGCGTTACCCTGAGGCGAATAAAATGCCGTTTTTATGTGTTTTGTGCCGTACTTTTCTAAGAAATTTTTGAATAATTCAGATACGAATTGTTTTCCGTTATATGAGTGGATATATTCGGGCACGCCGAATATGTGGAAAACATCTCTTTCCAAAAACTGAATTACAGCCGCTGAAGTTGCCTTTCTCATGGGTTCTAAAAATACAAATTTTGAAAAATGGTCCAAACACACGAAGACATACACATTACCATCACTACTACGAGGATAAGGACCCATAAAATCAATAAACAGACGTTGGAAAGGTCGTTCGGTAAGTTTTTGCTTTCCCATTAATGGTTGTCTGAATACATTTTGCGTTTTATTTATTTTACAGGTCTCACAATCTTTGACATGTGCGCACACGTCAGTTACCATGTGGCCAATAATACTTTTGACGCAGTCGGGGAGCCGTGAGACATTTCCACTAGTCCCGGTCGCAATTCTGACGGAACCCAAAGCTTGTAGGTCTGGTCCGCTAGAAGATCGTCCCCCCTGTCGAATCGCGTCCGTTTGTACACGAAACCGTTCGAAAGACATAGGTCGGGGAGCTTTTCTTGGTTTTCGGTCACAGTTTTTCGAAGCTCTTTGTACTCTTCCGACTCAAAATACGGTGACTCGAGGCATATGTCTATCGCACGGTCATTCGTTAGTATTTCGTCCATATTCATCCGGGAAAGTGTGTCGGGAACCACGTTCTGCGCACCTTTTCTGTGTTCTATGTTAAAATCATATGCCTGCAGTTTCAAACTCCATCTGGCCAATCTCCCTGAAAGGTCCTTTTGATTCATAAGCCATTTAAGGCTAGCATGATCTGTAATGATGGTGAACGGGGTTCCCTCCACATAAGGTCGAAATCTTTTCACGCTTACTACAGCGGCGTAACACTCCAGTTCGGTGATGCTGTAGTTTTTCTGTGCTATGTTTAGTTTTGCCGACACGTAGGCAATAGGTCTTTCGTTCTGGTCTCCGTCTAGTTGGAACAACACCCCGCCCACTCCGTCAGTCGATGCGTCGCACTGAATATAAAAACGTCTGCTTAAGTCCGGGTGCGTAAGTACTGGCGCTGAAATCAAGCTCTGTTTGAGCTTCTCAAACGATTTCATGGCCTCGTCCGTCATTGTAAACTTCTTTATCGAGTCTTTCTTGAGGCAGTCGTGCAGCGGGGCTGCAATAGTCGCATAGTCCTGGATGAAACGTCGGTACCATCCCGACATGCCCAGGAACCGTCGGAGGTGCTTCGGGGTTTTAGGTGTAGGAAAGTCCCTCACGGCTGTCACCTTATTGGCATCTGTCCTAATGCAACAATCCCCGACTACGTACCCAAGATATCGCACCTCTTTGTAACAAAACTTACTTTTTTCAACATTGATTGTTAACCAAGCTTCTCTAAGACACCGAGCGACCGTTTCTAACAAACACATATGAGACGCAAAATCTATCCAACAAACTAACAAATCATCAAGATAAATAAACAAAGACACATTCACGTAAAGCGGCCGGAATGACCTTGTCCATAAGACGGCACATTCGTTGCGCTGCATTGCACAACCCGAAAGGCATCACTGTAAATTGGTATAGGGGTCGGCCCGGGACAGTGAAGGCTGTCTTCTCGCTTGACTTTGAATCTAGGGGAATCTGCCAGAAAGCGTCTTTCAGGTCAATCGCGGAGATGTATCTGGTATTTTGTAGGCGGCTCAAGATTCCATCGATGTGGGGTAGGGGGTATGCGTCTTTGATTGTTCTTTCATTGACTTTACGCGCGTCCAAACATAGCCGATTTTTGGTGCCTTTGATCACCAGTGAAACTGGTGAGTTCCAGCTGCTGTTTGACTCTTCTATAACGCCCATACTTAGCATTCGGTCCAGCTCTGCATATATCAATTTTTGAATGGCCGGTGAAATGGGGTAATGCCGTTGCTTAACTGGAAGATTCTCGTCGACAAATTCGATGACATGCTCTTCCTTGTCCGTTCGGCCTAACCCTAATACCGCGAAAGATGGGAATTGGGATTTTACACGCTCCAATGTGTTACTCTCTTCAGTCGTTAAAACATGTTGAACGGCGTCGAAAGACAGGTCACCCTCAGCGGGAACGAGTTCCGCCACTCTGGCAACATTATTACACACATTCACACCCTTACTCACAACAATCATTCCAAAAGCCTGCCAGAAATCAACTCCTAAATACACCTCTTGTTGTAAATCAGGTACTATCAAAAAATCGAGTTCTTTTGTCGCATTATCCCAAAGGACTGGTAGCTTTATTACTCCCACCACGGCGGTTTCTTCCCCATTTGCCGTCCGGATGTTTTGACCCTTGATTGGCATAATCAAGGCCTCTCTGCCGTGCAGGAGTGCCGCTGAGCCTTTTCCTAAGCAACAGGCACTCGCCCCTGAGTCCAGGAGAGCCAGGCCACCTCATGACCACCTATCTGTGTTTTTGAAAAAAATTGGATGTCTCCTTTTACTGTGACTATTGTGGTAACTATCTTACTCCTTAACTTTTTAAAATATTTTTTTTCCCTCGCATTTTCCTAACTTTCTCAAAATTCCTATTGCTCTTCTTCTTTATGCTCATAGTTTCGCAAAATATTCGCCGCCTGGCTTCCTCATATTCTATTTTGCGCTGGTGTAAACTTTTTACTTCCCTTTCCTCCTTTCTTTCTATCGGCTTCACAACCCTATCCTCATTTTCAACCCTCTTTAAGATTTTCAAATCTGGGTGGCCGGGTTGTGAGTTTCCTGGCTGGAGCCCCCGGTTATCTCCGCCAGTTTCGGGTTTCCCTTATTGGGTTTAAAAACACAAAAGGACGCATTGCTACCACAGGAAAAACAAAACTTACTATGGAACTGGGACGAACATTTATTTGGCTTTTGTGCTTCTGCCGGATTTTTCTCAAAGAAGTCTACCGGCATGCCACACGAAAAACACAACATCAGATGAAACGGTGACGCACAAAAGGAATTTATGGTGGACTCGGACACATTAGGATTAACAGATTGAGTTGGAACATTAGGGTTGACGGTTGTTTGGTTCTGGATTTGGGATTGGGATTGGGGTTTTCTATTAAACGCTTCTATCCTTAATTAATTTTCCAACCCTATTTCATTTACGACCCTGCTTCTACTTTTGTTTTCTTTTATAAGTTTTTCGGCTCTCCTGCACTCAGCCTTGTGCTCCGCCAGAGAATCCATTTTTAGGGCGAAGGTCAAGTTGGCCAGGTACGGTTTGAGATTTCCCCTAACTATGCCAACCAGCTCCTTCTCAGGGATTCTCGTACGCAAGCGGAATGTCATATCATGTATCTCCCCGTAGAAGTCGTCGAAAGCTTCGCCGGGTTGCTGCTTCCGTTCTATTATTTCACGGATTATTTCATAGTCGGACTCGGCGGTCTTAAAGTGGCTCAGAAGCTCGGTTTTCAATCCGAAGTACCCGAAATTGGGATCGTCGGAATGATCCTCGAGAATCTGCCAATACCACTTCAAGGCACCGCCGGAAACCAGACAATGAAAGTCCGTGAAAAGCTGGAAGTGGGAGATGTAATGTTGTTCGCGCATTCTTTCAACCCGGAAGATGAAACTTTCGACGCTCATCCCTTTATTCGTACCATCAAATTTAATGTGCCACTTTTCCAAATCTAACTTCTTCCACCTTGTAGGTGCAATCGAGTCTCTTGTGTCCCGTGCCGACCCTGAGGTCTGATTAGAAGCTGGTCCACTGGCACGGCCAGCAGTTCCGCCAGCTTGGCGTTCTGGAGTGGATGCTCCGGTTGGTTGGTTGCCCATGGGAAGCACAGTGGTCTCCATTTCTGTCATACGACCACTAAGGTTCCCAACGTTGGTTTTGATGCTCCTAACTTCCGATGCGATCTGAGACACCAAGTCTTGCTGTTGCGCCATCATCGCCATCATTCGGCTCAGTTGCTCTACGATCGACCTCGAGTTAGTTGCCTCCGTTGCAGGCGGATTGCCAACGCTGGGACCCGGAATCGCATCTTCTGGATCCCCTGGTACAACATCGCCTCCCCCAGCACCCACCTCCCCAGTGTCGGACATTTGACACAAGAGATCGATTTTTTGAGAGAAGTTCAAACTATTGCTGGCTTCGTTGAATGACAGTCCGCTTGCGAACGTCACCCTATGAAAGCGTTCGGGGTCGATGGACGAGAAAATCCGGGACGTGCAACGATTGAGGTAGCCAGCCGGGACAAAGTCGACTCCACGCGGAACCCCTGTGTCAATCTGATCGAACACAGATCCAGCTACTAAGTTTTCAAATTCCCTCTGTTCGATCGCCTTCGATTGGCTTCGAGTGATCCGCCTATCCGTGTTCAACAACCCTAAACCACCAGAAATCCTGTCCTGCGGAACCTTGCCTGCTTCTGTATCTTTAGCAGACATTCACTAACCCCCACAACAAATTGTCATCTCGAAAATATACAAATAAAATGTTAAAATTAAGAAGGATTTCACCCACAGCTATCAAAGGAAAACTAAATCAAAATTTATCAGAGAAAGTATTTGTTAACGTAACACAGCCTAATGTATTCAACAAGGATATGGAAGCAAAATCGGCTGTATTTCAAAATTTAAAATTCCTAAGAAAAATTATAAAAAGATATTCAAAGTAAAAAAATATATCAGTAAATAAAAATAAAAAAACAGAAAATATTCAAATTCACAATATATGTATATATGTATTAATATATGTATTTATAAAAAAATAAAAAAAATTCTGTATTCAAAGAATATATAATGCCATGTGATAATAAGTATAGTTTCTATTGTTTGATTAGCTATCCTAACAGCGAACTAACTTACTGTGAAGAAAAAAAAACTTTTTTTTTTTTTTTTTCCGTTTTTGCTAAATATAACCGCAACCAAACTAGAGAATAGTATAAAAATAATTCAAATTGGAAGTAGTTATCTATCTAGAGAGATGATCCACTATCCTGGAACATTATAAAAAAAATCGCTTTGTATTTGTAAAACTAGATCAAAAGGTAAGCTTTAGCTAGAAAGGTAGTCTAAAAAAATATTTATGTATATGTATTGGTGTGCGTGGTGCTGCCTTGGCGAAGGTTCTGTGAAGGTGATCAGTCCGTATCTATTGATCGTCGTGTCCAATTTCAATCCTAGTACTGTCCTTTAGGTGCGGCCCTACACGGCCGGTGACGAATCACGAAGAGTGGATGCCACACCTCCCTACTCTCATCGTGGCGACTTGTTGCAAACCTCACTTACCGATAATGCTGGATCATCGGTAAGGTAGCTTGAACGGGTCGTCACGATCTCCGACCTAGCGTCCGTCTCTAGCTATGTGCCATACCAAGTACCACCTACTCGGATTAAAACCCAAGCAGACAGGATAAATCCCAGTAGCGATGCCATCATGACGGTCCCTGTACGAGTCAAAGAAGGAAATTAAAGCAACTAGAGATTGATAAGCAAGATAATAGAAAAACAAAAAAAAAAAAAAAAAAGCCAGAAAAAAGAGGCAAGAAGTTAATGATTCACTTACAGAATAAAAATAGAAATTGTGGTAAAAAAAAAGGAATCGAACTAAGTGGGCTATTAACCGTTGGGCGCCATTGTTATGTAGCTGGTAGTTTGTTGGGTGAGGAGTGGTGGCAAGCAGGTATGCTTGCATCCCAGGCTAGCTCGTCAGCGTGGGGCGGAGTACTTTCCACCACCCTCACCTGCAGCCACATGAACAACGAGGGGTTCATACCTGCATGGATAAGATGCATAAGTCGGACAAATTGTAAAAACGGGAGAAAATCGATAGCAGCAAGGAAAAGCACGAAGACAAAGGAGAGGCCTGTCCTGTCAGGTGGAGTCTTCCCACCCGCTTCCGTGCAACTTGCACGAAACCATGGGCACTGTGCTGACTCCTAATTACTTACAGTGCCCCCAAACCTGACTCAAGTCATCTAGTTTGTCAATTAGTCATTTTCCCTAACACTCACCTTCACATGCCTGTGCGCGCGCAAGCGCAGCACCCACACCAAAATCAAATATCTAGCCCTGCATATTAGCAAACAATAAACCTTATTTCAATCATCCATTACAATTTATTTAATCCAACAATTCCTATTGAAATCCTAATATCTCTAAACTGACTGCCTTAGCCTAACTTCAAATTCAATTTTTAAACTTCTTCTTAAGTATATACCCTGCAGTGAAACACCAAACTAGCCAGACACCATACTAGCATACAACTACAATTTTCTGGTTGAAATCATGCTAGTCAGAAAAAGTCTATTCCCTACTAGTATTCAACTACAATTTTCATGTTAAAATTGTTCTAGTTTGAAAAAGTTCAAACTCTAATATCCTTATGTGCATTCTTTTAACTATGAAGTTATTAAATCAAAGTTTGCTTTTAGTTTTTATTTATTTTTATAGCTATTGGTAATTCTTTACGACCGTACGTTACTGCTAATACACCTCCAGAAATATCGAGAGAGGTACCAAAAGACGCGTTTTGACCTCTGTAACAAGAATCCGAAACCGGAAAAGAAATATTTTAGTTCAGTGAAAAGTTATTAACAAAAAACCAAAAAAATGGCCCAGGTAAAATCCTGAAACAGGGGTCCGATCCATGTTTTTTATGTGCAGAACACCTTTCCGCATTGGCGGCCTTCGGCCGCGCTTCAAAAAATAACCCTGGGCTACGCCATTCCAACTCCGGGTGTGTGCCATAGCCGTGGCTACCGCCACGGTGATGTCCTTCCGCCCCACCCTTTTCTCACAGTGTAATTTGTGATTACAACAACCACATGACAATGAGAGAAAATTCTGAACTTTGATTGCAAATATCTCGCAAACTACTGAAAATATTGGTTTTCCGGATTCGGATTCTTGTTACAGAGGTCAAAACGCGTCTTTTAATACCTCTCTTGATATTTTTGGAGGTGTATTATCAGTTACATACGGTCGTAAAGAATTACCTAGCTATTATATGCATATTTTTACAATGTAATTATGAGTTTATTTTCGTATTTTTATTATATCTACAGGTTTCGGTCCCTTTTTGGATTAGAAAGGTTCAATCTTTTTAGAACTAGTGTGATACTAGTCCTACTGGGCTGAAATTTTACTAGCTCATTTCATTCCATTTTGAAGTACTATGAAACTGGTATATTTCAACTATATGCAAACTAGTATGTATATACTAGTAGATGCCTGGTATGTTCTGGTCGAAATCTGACAATTGAAATGTCGTAGGACATCAACATTGTAAAAATACCAGTTGCTTATATGAAAATATGACAGTTGGCTGACTAGTTGGGCTTAGTGCACATACTAGTTGTAAAGTAGTTTTCAACTAGCTGGTTTGATTAAAGGGACCGCAAAACAACACGAGTAAAACTTATGTATGTATATCTTCATTCACTGTACTTTATTTATTATTGCTTTACATAGAACTTTTTTTATCTTGTAGTTAAAAAAAAATTCGAAACGGGGTGTACATTTAGTGAAGTTGTGGTTTCACATACAGCGATTTTTGAAAAGGTTCTACAAAATCAGAACCTTTTGCTACAAAATCAAAATCTTTTGCTGGCAAATCACCAAAAACTAGATGACCGCCTTCAAAAAGTAGAGCAGTATGGCGACCAGGCGATGCAAATGGCACAAAACCAGACTCTTCGAGAGTGTAAGGTGCTGGCGAGCAAGATATTGCGGTCGGTGGGTCGTTTGACATTGAAACTTGAGGACGACCTGCAAGAGGTGGAGGAAAAACTTTAGAAGCCAGACAACTGGAATCAATGCTAAACAAGATTGTTGATCAATAAAAAACATTTTTGATAAATATTGGTTTTTATTTCAATAAGGGATAACAGGGCATTATCGCAATTGAAAATCTTATAAATAAAAATGAATGTGTGTCTGTTTGTCTGTGTGTTAGAAGCCAGACTACTGGAATCAATGCTAAACAAGATTGTTGATCAATAAAAAACATTTTTGATAAATATTGGTTTTTATTTCAATAAGGGATAACAGGGCATTATCGCAACTGAAAATCTTATAAATAAAAATGAATGTGTGTCTGTTTGTCTGTGTGTCCTTTATAGGCGTCAAAAATCGGTTAAGTATTTTTATGAAATTTTCACAGTATATTCTTGGGATCATGAGTTAAAGCATAGGCTATATTAATTTTTGGAAAAGTGGGCGGTGCCACGCCCCCAGGCTATATAAAAATACAATTCTTCATAACTCTGAACATATTTGGTCCAAATTAATGATTTTTGGATATGTGTGTCCTTTGGTTTTTATAAAACTGTATAATTATAACTACATACATACTACTTACTGCATTTTTTATTTCAATACCGCATCTGGTTTATACCGGATTTGGCGCAGGCATTGGCCACGCAGACCAGGCGGTTGAAACGGCTGTGGGTCCAATACCGCAGCTGGTTAAATCGACAATGCTTTCAGTCACACGCTTACTCGTACAAGGCTGCCATCGCAGCCAGGGCAGTTTGAGTGGCGTGTTTCCAATCTGCTCCCAATACTTACAATTTAAATAAACCAATACCCATCTGGTTAAATCGACCATGCTTTCAGTCAGACGTTTACTCGTACGCGGCTGTCATCGCAGCCAGGGTAGTTGGAGTGGCCGTGTTTCCCATCTGCTCCCAGTACTTACAATTTGAATACGCATTTGGCTCAGGTATTGGTCACGCAGACCAGGCGGTTGGAACGGCTGTGGGCCCAATACCGCAGCTGGTTAAATCGACAATGCTTTCAGTCAGACGCTTACTCGTACAAGGCTGTCATCGCAGCCAGGGCAGTTGGAGTGGCCGTGTTCCCAATCTGATCCCGATACTTACAATTTAAATACCCATTTGGCTCAGATATGGGTCGCGCAGACCAGGCGGTTGGAACGGCCGTGGGTCCAATACCGCATCTGGTCAAATCGCCAAAGTTTCCTTTTAGACACTTACTCGTACAACAGCTGTCATGGTAGCCAGGGCAGTTGGAACGGCCGAGGTTGCAATACCGCATAAATTAAATCCGCAATGTTAGCAAACATACACTTACCTATTAGTTACAGACCAACTCAGAGGAGGCCTGTGGCTCCCTCTCTGCGTCTCAACATTCTTTGTCGCTCCTCCCATCTAAGTTTCGATATTAGTGTAGCAGCAAACGAGCACATGGCGTCCCAATTACTCGGCCTTGCTAACATGTTATGTGTTATGTTTTCAGGCGTGGGGCGTTCACCAAACGCTTCGTGCAGGTGTTGCCTTTCAGCGTCGAAACGAGGCCAGTGAAACACCACATGCTCGGCGTCCTCATTGAATTCAGGGCCACACGTCTCGCAGTACCCGGCTTCATCTAGGTTAAAACGATGGAAATAGTGCCTGAAGCATCCATGGCCCGTCAGCAACTGTGTTAGGTAGAAGTCCACTTCCCCATGCGGTCTTTTTAACCAGCTTTCGATAGAAGGAATGAGTTTATAAGTCCAACGACCATTGGTGGAAGCATCCCACCTGCGCTGCCATATGGATATGGTATTTAGGTTTGCCAGCTTCTTACGACTGATACTATCGGCTCCATCTGGTGCTTCGAAAGTTGTCTCAGCTGCGAGCAGGTCAATTGGATAGAGGCCCGCCACCACCAACGCTGTATCCTCCGATACCGTGCGAAACCCCGAACATACTCGAAGAGCACATAGCCTGTATACCGAACGAACCCCGCGACTGTATGAGGCTATTCGAAAAGCGTCTGACCAAATTTCTGCACCATAAAGAATTACGGACTTGAGAACGCTGGCTATAAGTTGCCTACTTTTTTGCTTGGGCCCTCTAGCATTCAACATCATCCTGGAGAGAGCTCCGTTTGTTTTTGCCGCCTTTTCACATATGTACTGCATGTGCTCATTGAATTTTAATCTGGAGTCTAATGTTATACCGAGGTATTTAATGGCTGGTTTTGATTTTATAGTCGTGCCATTGACACGAACTTCCGCAAATTCCATCTTTTTTCGCCCAGTAATGAGTAAGGCTTCGGTTTTTTGCTCCGCTAGTTCCAATGTATATGCGAGTGAGTGTATATGTGTGTATGTGCTTGCATGTGCCCTGCAGTGAAACACCAAACTAGTCAGACACCATACTAGTACTACTGGTTGAAATCATGCTAGTCAGAAAAAGTCTATTCCCTACTAGTATTCAACTACAATTTTCTGGTTGAAATCATACTAGTCAGAAAAAGTCTATTCCATACTAGTATTCAACTACAATTTTCATGTTAAAATTGTTCTAGTTTGAAAAAGTTCAAACTCTAATATCCTTATATGCATTCTTTTAACTATGAAGTTATTAAATCAAAGTTTGCTTTTAGTTTTTATTTATTTTTATAGCTGGTAATTCTTGGTAATTCTTTACGACCGTACGTTACTGCTAATACACCTCCAGAAATATCGAGAGAGGTACCAAAAGACGCGTTTTGACCTCTGTAACAAGAATCCGAAACCGGAAAAGAAATATTTTAGTTCAGTGAAAAGTTATTAACCAAAAACCAAAAAAATGGCCCAGGTAAAATCCTGATACAGGGGTCCGATCCATGTTTTTTATGTGCAGAACACCTTTCCGCATTGGCGGCCTTCGGCCGCGCTTCAAAAAATAACCCTGGGCTACGCCATTCCAACTCCGGGTGTGTGCCATAGCCGTGGCTACCGCCACGGTGATGTCCTTCCGCCCCACCCTTTTCTCACAGTGTAATTTGTGATTACAACAACCACATGACAATGAGAGAAAATTCTGAACTTTGATTGCAAATATCTCGCAAACTACTGAAAATATTGGTTTTCCGGATTCGGATTCTTGTTACAGAGGTCAAAACGCGTCTTTTGATACCTCTCTTGATATTTTTGGAGGTGTATTATCAGTTACATACGGTCGTAAAGAATTACCTAGCTATTATATGCATATTTTTACAATGTAATCATGAGTTTATTTTCGTATTTTTATTATATCTACAGGTTTCGGTCCCTTTTTGGATTAGAAAGGTTCAATCTTTTTCGAACTAGTGTGATACTAGTCCTACTGGGCTGAAATTTTACTAGCTCATTTCATTCCATTTTGAACTACTATGAAACTGGTATATTTCAACTATATGCAAACTAGTATGTATATACTAGTAGATGCCTGGTATGTTCTGGTCGAAATCTGACAATTGAAATGTCGTAGGACATCAACATTGTAAAAATACCAGTTGCTTATATGAAAATATGACAGTTGGCTGACTAGTTGGGCTTAGTGCACATACTAGTTGTAAAGTAGTTTTCAACTAGCTGGTTTGATTAAAGGGTATGTATAAAGTGAAAGAAACAGGAAAAAAAAAAGATAAATTCAAAGCAAAATTACAAATAAAAAACTTATTGACTATTTATTCTGAAACTTAAGCTAACTGACATTAATCTAACCTTATAGTTATATATATATATATATATAATTCCGAAAAAGTATAAAAAAAAGTTCAAGAGAAAAAAAAAAAAAGAAGTGATAAAAAATAAGTAAAATTCTAAGACCCCCTAATATAACGGCCGTTGATCTTTCGATCAGCTGATGGCTGTCCCACTGACCCAGATTCCAATTTCAAGATCAAGGCCAAGTGTATTATGTATGTTAATAAAATAATGTAAAAAGAAGAATAGAGAGTGTTGTGTCTTTGTATGCGTGAGATTGTGTGTTTCTAGGATAGTTATGTATGTCAGTATATTCTTTCGTTTTTTTTTTCTTGTCGCTAATCCACTTGGCTACCTTGGGAGTAGGGTGGGATTACGCGCTCAATATGCGTACATACAAGTTAATGAGACCCAAGTCTCGTTCTCTAAAAAATTAAAGATGCGGCGATCGAAATCGCCGATAACCAATTAATTAAAACACTAGCAGTTGGTTTATGACATTTAATATAGTGTCTGGCTTGACACGCCAAATTGAACTAAACTAAACTAATTGATATTCTTACCAGCTAACTTCGTAACCTAAGACTATAATGCTAAAGTTGCAGATCCCATTCATGCTTCCGGGTTTGTTAATTAGGTCAGCTGCGCGTGTTGGCCGATATTGCTGCGTTGCACTATTTGCCCATTCGTTATAACTGTGCTTGGCCGATATTGCTGCGTTGCACTATTTGCTCATTCATTAATAATTGTGTCGCGCGTGTGCCGTGTCAGCGGAATTATTATACCGAACCATAATTGGGGCAATGCTGACCATTGTTGGATAACGAGAATACAGGGTGTGTGGTAATGTAGTACAGAGTTAAGTCTTCCCCCTTCAAAGGTCTGCGTCCCGCAGATCAAATGTTGAAAAGCCTGACTGGGCTATGTCTTGTAGGGTGTATTCACAGCTTTCTGGTGTTATGTTGAGTTTGAATGTGCTGGATGGTAGGCTGACATTAGGGTAGTGAGGTTCGTCTGTGGATTTCTCCTTAATTATTCCGTTGGTGGTAGAGTTTTCTTCCCATTGCTTTGGGATTTGGACTGGTGTTAGGTTCAGTTTTCTCCTGTAGCGTTTCACCAGTGTGGCGGTGATAACTACTATCGCGCAGATAGCGAACCCTTCTGTAATTAGAGAGAGATTTACTTTATCGTTAACATGAGTTATATACCTAATGTTTCCCATGGCGATGTCATGAACATATCCTAAGTCGACGCTCATGGTACGGTTTTTGACGTTTGCCACCACGGCTGGCAGGGCTTGCGATGTGATAGCTTCCCTGCTGGTGAACACTTGGTCCCCTAACTTGATTGTTTCGTTGTTTAGTTGGAGTACATAGGTGCCGTTCAGGGAGTTTGAGGCACTGTTGCTCTCGATCACGCCTTGGTAGTTTGAAATGAATACCGTGCCATGGGTTACCCATTCTACGATACTACCGTTGCGCCTGCTGAATTGACAATCGGCCTCCCCACCTTTGAGTAGTCGTGGTAGGCAGCTATCCTCCTCCAATTTTGTTAGGGATTGCATGTCGCATATGGTAGATGCACCAATTAATAGGCAGTTTTTCTTAAGTCCATACGTTTCCTCTTGGTTGACGAGCATCTTGTCGAAGGGTAGGTCTAGCTGTTTGCCATCGTATATACCAGCTCGTGTAATCAGTAAGTTGTATACGTTGTTTGCTACCTTTGGCATTGAGAGGACATAGAGAAGTAGCGTCCCATTTGTATATATTGATGGTTTGCCATATTCTATTGCCTGAATTAGGTTTTGATAAGGGAGGGTTTCTAGCTCTGATATTATTTTTTTTGACTTCGTCCATATCGAGCAGGTTGGTGTTAACGATTTCCCGTTTCGCAAGCTGACATGCCCGCACCATTTCGTTGACCTCCTCCCGAACAAGTGCGATATTATGAAGTGCGCTCTCCTCAAATTCTACCATTTCTGTTTCTTTTGCTACTGAGTTTGTTCGATCCACGACCTCATTTATTCTCCCTGGGAACTCCTGCGTGGTTGCGAAAAGTTTTCTATTAATCCTGTATTGGTGGTTATTACTTTCTATGACTTCATTCTGACTTTGCAGGATATTGCTCCAATCAGTTGCGTCGGGTGATCCCGCTAACCACTTCCACGCTGAGCCTATCCAGTCAATAGATCGGGCATTTCGGGTTCTGTTTGTATTTCCTCTTAGCTCTTCGAGACGTTGTAGTGTTTGGTTGATGTATAGCTGCACTAAAAGCTGGTTATCGGTTCGTCTGAATGAGTTACTCGCAAGGTCTTCAATGTGCTTTATTGCCGTAGCATACTGATCCAAATTTACCACGTGGATAAGTTTAAATGATCCACTGACGATCCACCCATTGCCACTCTGTATAGTTATGATGGGCGCCTTATAATGGAACATATGAAGGGCGCTGATGGCTGAAGCCAGCAGTGGGAGTCTGCAACACAAGGTGTTATATGTACTTTTAGTGGTAGTAAGTTAGTAGTTGTTAGATCTTGTGGAAATAATGTTACTGCGTGTTTTTGTTTCTTTATTGTTTGTTATATTGCTGATTAATTGTGTTGATATTAGTGTATTACTACATATTAGTATTGTTAGTATCATATTTTTCTTACAAGGGCGTTTGTATTCTTCTTTTAAATATAGTTTTGAAAATGTTTTTGGCTTATTATGTTTACAAAAGGATATAAATGAGAGTATTTTGTTAACGGAGGTTTTGTGTTAGTATGGTGTAGGAAATCAAAGAGAAAAAAAAAATTTGTAATGTTTGTGTTTTTTACAATTCTAATTGCCCTTGTTTCGGTTAGTGTGTTAGTGTTAGGTGATCACTTATGATTTGTTGTGTGATTTTTTATTTTTACTTTTTGTTATTTTTTTGTTCTCCTACGAATTAGGTGCAAGGAGTAAACCTCAACAATTTTAATTTTTTTTTTTTTTTTTTTTTTTTTTCGAAATGTTTATTATATTTTTTTTTTCCTGCGGATTAGGCTCAAGGAGCACATTTCATATAATTGCTTAGCGAATTAGGCGCATAAGCTCAGTTTTTCTTGTAGTTTTGCGGATTATTTTTTCTATTTTCTCCTGCGGATTAGTAGTTTTGCGGATTATTTTTTCTATTTTCTCCTGCGGATTAGGCGCAAGGAGTGCATTCAATATAATTGCTTAGCGGATTAGGCGCATAAGCTTAGTTTTTTCTTGTGGTTTTGCGGATTAGGCGCAAAATATTCAAATTTTCGTTTTTCTGGTAGCTAGAGGTGTTACCATGTCTCGAACCAGCTATGGGGGATCGTGTGATCCCTTTTGCAGGCAGCGTAGCCATTTGTCGAATTCGATGGCGCCGCCCGCTACTAAGGCACGATTTGTCCTACTTACAAGCCCGCTCTTGTAAGGCAACTCCCTCTTAGCACCACATTGCTTTGTTTTGATTCTATTTTTTGTGCGGTGACAGAAGCCTTATTATTGCTTTTGTGAATTTTTATTATTATTTACTTTCTTCTTTTTATTTAAGCAAAAAAAAAAATTTATATTATTTTATTTAATTTTTTTTTTTTGAAAAATGTTGCCACTTTCGGTCTCAAGCGCTAGGATGTGTATTCCTGCGCTTGATGTTCCTAACGTGGGTTTTGTGGATTTTTTTTCCACTTAAGGTGGTTACTGTCACTGTGTTGTCCTTGGCGACAACTTCTTTTTTGAAGAGAGGTTTCTGTTTCCCCTTTATCTGCGATGTTTACCAATTCCTTTGTTTTGAGATTCGGGTTGTTTGCTTTTAAACATCTGAAAATTTCGATAAGCGTGGAGTGAAGCCTTTCTACTTGGCCATTTACTTCGCTTCTTTGTGATGGGGTTCGGTAAAGTTGAATCCCTAAGGATTCGAGAAAATTTTGTATAATTAGCCCTCTTTCGTTATCAGTAACCAAAATTTTTGGGGTGGTGAAATAATGTAGTAGCTTCACCGTTTTTTGTTTTAGGTGCAAGGTTGCCCTGTTTTTAATGTGGAAGAGTTTTGAAAATTTGGAAAATTTATCTATGCAACTTAGAAATTTTTCTCCTTGGATCTCGAAAATATCTACGTGGATTATCTCGCAAGGACGTGAAGAAATTGGTGTGCGCTGTAACTTGTTTTTAGAAATTGGGTTTTCTCTAAGTTAACCTTTAGGCCAGCGGCTATGAGTCTTGAAAGGATAGTTTCGATATCCTTTAGGTGAGTAACTTCATCTTTGCTGAAGATGATTATATCGTCGATGTATACAAAACAGATACGGCCTATAAATTCTTTGAGCACGTCGTCTATCATGCGTTGGAAGATAGAGGGTGCATTTTTTAGGCCGAAGGGGAGCCGCAAAAATTCGTATTTTCCATTCATTGTGGAAAATGCCGTTTTTGGGATCGGACTCTTTCATCGGAATTTGGTGGAATCCGGAAGTAAGGTCAAGTGTAGTGAAGAATCGTTACGATCAAGGGGAATGTGTGGTTCGATGCTTTTGACGTGCTGGGCTATCTTCCGCTTAAGGGGCAGCACCGTATCGGGTTTCAAAATTAGCAAGTTTAATTCCCTATCCAGGACTGCCCTAACTTCTGTTAGAGTGTCGTCTCCCAGGATTCCGTCGAAAGACGTGAGACCTGCAAGGACGAAGAATGTAGTGGGGGTATCTCTTCCCACAAATTTGAAGAAATTCCCGCAGACTTTTCTATCGATTTTGATTCTTCCCCCCGCTGAAATGACTTGGAATGGTTTTTCCACCGGTGTGGATTCTTGTATGACGCGCTCGCTTATATAGTTTTTGTTAGCCCCTATATCTACTAAAAATTCGAGTGTGCCTTGATTAGGCGTAGCATACTCTAAATATGGAACGCCGGACACGAGGCCCCTATTGTAAAATTTATCTGATCGCCGTTGTTTTGATCCTGACTGTGTTCGGTTGCTTCTTCCTCTGCTTCCACTACTGGCACTAAGTGAAACATCTTTTGTTTTTTGTCCGGCCATCTGTTGGACTGCCCTGAAAAATTCCCTGAACCTGAGCCCCTCTTAAAATTACTGAATTTCCGAATTTGGCTGGGGTTGTTTGATTGTCTAGTTTGTGAGGAAGGATCAGCATTCGCCATCACTACCCCTGACGGACTAGAGTTGGTACGCCAACTTTGAGTGGACTGCTGTGAATTCCTTGTTTGTCCAGAGTTTGGGTAGTTCCGGTTTGGTATTGCCCTATCTTGGGACTGACCTGAATAGTTTTGGCTTGAATATTGGCCAGATCCATTATAATTGTAATTGTTACCTGAGTAGTGCCGAGGTGCTAACGATTGAAAATTATTATTGAAACCCCTGTTATATGGATTTGGTGAACGAGACCGACTATGAATAGCATTCCTGCGGTCGACATTCATGAAGGTTAGACAGGCCGAGTATGCCTCAGGGAGCGATTTCGGTTTTTGAACTAGCAACATAGTTGGAAGGTCCCCGTTAAGCCCCCTAATGAACACGTCTAGTGCTCTTCGTCGATGTGTCTCGGTTAATGCAAGGATAGTTTCACCATGGGCATATTTCTCCGTGCTAATGGTATTGATCATTAGCGATAGTTGTCTGTTCACCTGGGCGTAGAATTCAGATATTTTGAGACGACCTTGAGTCATCTGAGTTAGTTGTTGGTCAAGAGTTTCGATGTCTCTGACATCGGCATAGTGGAGGGAAAGGGTTTCTTTTATTTTCTTCCAATCGCTATCTAGGATATTGTGGGAGACCAAGGCGGCATCGGCCGCGCCTCGAATCTTATACCTGATATGCCGTAGGATGGCTCTATAAATTGGTTTACCTTTGACTATGCTATAATCACTTATTATCTGTTCAGCACTATGTACCCAGGAAGAGTAATGTTCGCGGTTTCCGTCGAAAATCTGAAGCTCCTTAACACAATCTGGGAGTTTGGCTACCTCGTTTAGTTCAGCTTCCGTTCGCGGTCTGGTCAGAGGCTCTTCTAATTCTTGTGGCGGATCATCGTTTCTGGGTCGCTTGTCTACTTCCTCTACGCGGTTCTCCAGCTTTTTTAGGGTCGCATTTAGTTCACCTAATGCTTCCGAGCTATTCTTAGCCTCTATTTGCTGTAGCCGTTTATCGAATTGTTTCAGCTGCTGCAAGGCAGCGTTAATAGCGCCGGTCAATTCTGTAATATTCTTTTTCGCTTCTTCTAAATTCATGTCTTTGCTTATGCAAACTATGGGATAAAAAGAAAAGAGAAGAAAACTGGTTGGTTAGTTACTTACAAAAGCAAGGATTTCATTCGTATCCTTTTATTATCACTCGTGGATTTGCTCTGCACTCTTGGGTTTTATGCCCTTTTTTGTTTCTCTTGTCCTTACACTTTGGGCTCTTTTATAATAACTTTCCTTTTCTTGTTTTTCACTTTTTTTATGCCTCTTTTATAGCAACTTTTGACTTTTGATGTGTTATTTTTTCTTTTGCAACACTGGCTCTTGGCCTTTAAACTTCCACTAAGGTAACCTCGCAACCCTCTCGGGCGCCAGTTAACGAGACCCAAGTCTCGTTCTCTAAAAAATTAAAGATGCGGCGATCGAAATCGCCGATAACCAATTAATTAAAACACTAGCAGTTGGTTTATGACATTTAATATAGTGTCTGGCTTGACACGCCAAATTGAACTAAACTAAACTAATCGATATTCTTACCAGCTAACTTCTTAACCTAAGACTATAATGCTAAGGTTGCAGATCCCATTCATGCTTCCGGGTTTGTTAATTAGGTCAGCTGCGCGTGTTGGCCGATATTGCTGCGTTGCACTATTTGCCCATTCATTATAACTGTGCTTGGCCGATATTGCTGCGTTGCACTATTTGCTCATTCATTAATAATTGTGTCGCGCGTGTGCCGTGTCAGCGGAATTATTATACCGAACCATAATTGGGGCAATGCTGACCATTGTTGGATAACGAGAATACAGGGTGTGTGGTAATGTAGTACAGAGTTAAGTTACATATAGACATATATACGTATCGTGAATTACTCACCAAGTCACTGCTCCAATGGCGCCACTGCAGAGTACCCGTGCTGAAAATAGAGAAACTCGATTGCATACATATATATACTCCTAGAACTCGGTCATGCGCACAATGACCACTCTCGCCCACTCAGCCAGATCACTCGCTTGTGATCTTGGTTTTCCTGACTTGCTACTTTAGTGTCTTATGCTGCTCCCTTGGATGCGCACATCTGGTGAAACCCTCCCGTATTCCCTCTAGTTATCCTGGGCGGAACCGGACATTCGGAACGTTCGGGTATCCGGGTGATAACTTCCGAGTTCGGATAGAGTTGAGACGGTCGCAAGGCGAAGGGAACGGAATTCAAAAAGGTAAAAAACTGATAAAAAATTTACAAAAAAACGAAGTATCAAAAAGGCACGAATTAATGCATAAAAGGAAAAAAGAAAAAAAAAACGTGGGTGCTATTGTGGTGGTATCAGTGGTGGTGTGCTAAATTGTCGAGCAAAAAAAAAGAAAACGCGATGAGAACTAGAAAATTTAAACCGAACCAGCAAAAGCAAAACAAATATATGTGGAGAGTTAAGAAATAAAGACGAAAGAAAATTGAAAGAATGAAAGTGCAAAAAAAAATTAAAGATTTAGATGATTACAAACTCAGGTTACAAAAAAAAATAAACGATAAAAAAAAGAAAATTTTAGCTGGGTAAATAAAAATACCCAATGCTAAATATCAAATTCGCTTATTTGTACGAAGAAACACCCCCTCAAATGCCTCCTGATCGAAAAAATGTTTTACTACCCTCTACAACCCCCTACCCTGGCTTATGGCAAAAAATATAATAAGCAAAAACTACGTAAAAAAACTGACTATAAAAAAAATTAAGTATAAAAAAACTATCAAATTTAAAAATACAAAATTATAGAACTTAAATAAGAAACTGCTCCTTGCGTCTCGATCCTCCTATGTGGCATGCAGCTTGTTTGGTGTATGTGTTGTTGTGGTGTGATGTTGGCTATGCTGGTCTTTCCTGCTTGTGTGGTTGTTTTTGTTCTAACTTTTGCTGGCCTCCGTGGCCTCCAATTCTCGCCTTGTTTTTGTTGTTGTGGTGTTAAGTGTCGTGCAGGCTTTCAGTGTCTCGGTGTTGTCTTTGTGGTGTGTTAATGGCTGAGGTGTAGCTGCTGATCAGGGCAAAAGCGTTCAGTGTCTCTATGTTGTTGTTTTACTGTGTGGCTCGTTGTTGTTTTATGCTAATATCGCCCTTCCCAAGCGGGTTGCCGCCAATTATCCTGTACCCTGGAGGTACTCCCGGTGGCAATGCGACCTGGATCCAAAAAAAAAAACACAAAAATTTAAGTCAACGTGTAAAGTCGTAGGTGGGGGGTTTGTTATGAGAGGAAAGGCCAAGGGAAGCATATTTAAACATACATAAGTATGTTCCTTTGTTTGCTTGGCCGTGGTTTCACATACACACAACTATCTGCGTATTGCTGCACCTACGTGGATGCAATTTTGCTTTTTGGCCCGCTAGGGAGATTGGCCATGAAATAAAACCAATCTCGCCACAGAGCATGCCAGGGAAACATGGTGGGGATGTGGACGACTTACCGGGATTTTACAGGTGTTTGGTCGTGTTGATAAAGTTGCTGGTCGGGCCCGTTCCTGGCCGTGTTGAAATCCAATTAAAAAAAATGTCTGCCGCGAACCGTTTAACTTTTCGGCGGTGTGAGTTTTCACATTCGGATTGAAAATTCGCGCACTTCACAAAAACTTCACTTTTTTTCAGCTACACTCACTTCAGGGCACAGTTTAAACGCATCTTTTGGCCCGTTGACCACCTCGGCACCCTTTTATACCTTCCGCCGTGGTAAGAAAAACTACCTTTTTGAGAAAGTTTCCACATATATATATATCTAAGCACTCGTTTTTCCCGCATTCTCATCTACACACTCATACATTCACACAACATGCTAAGATGGTGCTTTCTTTCTAACATAGATATAATGCCGCCAGGCGTTCAGAAACATTGCCTCTGTTACCGTGTCTGTTGCTAACAGCACACATCAATGCTATCTACAGCAGTAACACAAGCTATGTTGATGGAGCCCTGCTGCACTACATCCATGTTAGATACTTAGCTAGCATTGCGATATGTTGCCAGCATGGTGAAAGGCTGTCGTTACAGCTCAGAATCGACACGCAAGTGTTATACCTATTGTTTATTAATTCTAGTGAACTAGTATGTGTACAAAATTTGTGGTATTTTCTGTCCACAAAAATATTTACAAAACACATTAAATTTTTCGTGGTTACGACACGTTACCACCTCTTTCGGTGGTTACGAAATTGAACTGCAACTTAAGTCGGCATAATATCAAAAGGGTGTAAAAGTTTCCAAGTAATTTGTTTGCCGATAAAATGAATGTTGTTTACACTCTAGAATAGACCCGTTAATGTTAATAACGAAGCTGATGGAAAATTTGCCTGATTTCTGAAATGCATTTGCAAATAACTCTTAAACTAATTGGAAAGATTTATATGGTAGGTTGTTATTGCATTGAAAGATCTTTAATGAGATGGAAAGGGTTTTTTCATCGGATATGTAGAACTGTAGATTTAATGAATAATACGGAAATTTCGTTTTCTCACTTTGTAAGGAACGATAACTGGAACAAATGCGGAATAGCTCCAACTCTTGGAAAAAAAATACAAAAAATTGGGATCGGTAGACATTGTGGTCGTGTACATAATGGCATATTTTCTTTGGGGGGGGGGGAACAACAACAACAAAAGTTATAGAAGGTCAAAGTTCATATAAAGCATTTCTAAAAATCAAAATTTCTCAAAAACTAACCAACATACCTTTAATTTGATATACATGCTTTATATGATCATTATAAAGTTAATGTAAAATTACTCTTATTTAAAAAAGTAAAAAAAAATGGAAACCTTATTTTTCCCCTAAATCGCTTTACTACCTTTACAAATAAATGTAATTTCCAATGTATCAAAATACGCGTCTTGACCTCAGTAACAATAATCCGAAGGGGGAAAAGCAATATTTTGTTTCAGTGACAAGTTATTAGTAAAAAACCGAAAATTGACCCAGGTCAGATCCCCAATTCGGGGCATGATCTATGGTATTTATGTGTATTGGCGGCCTTCGGCCGCGGTTAAAAAAAAAACCCTGGACTACGCCATGCCAACTCCGGGTGGTTGCCTGAACCGTGGCAACGTGCCACGTACGCACGCAAAGTTTTTCACTTTTTTGGCTCAGCCTAATGTGCCATTACAACAACCACATAAACTCGCAAACTTCTAAAAATATCGGATTTCCCCCTCCAGATTATTGTTAGGGAGGTCAAGACTCGTCTTTTGATACCTGTCTCGAGATTTGGACGTGTATTAAGAGTTGGCTTTCGATGGCAAGTATTACCAGCTTAACAAGATAGATACTGAAGACGTTGTATATCGAATACAAGATAATTAGATTACCTATGCAAAAGATACCAAAATTTTTAAAATCCATTCATTGGTTTTCGAGAAATGTTGATTTTAAAAACCGCTTTATATGAACTTTTACCCTTGACAACTCTTGTTGTTGTTGTTTCCCCCGAAAAAAGAACATACGGTTGTACTCACCTTACTAATATCTATCGATCCTCATCCTTTTTTTTAATTTGGGAGTTGGAGCTACACTGCATTTAGGCCCGATAACTTCGCGAAATTTCAAAACCTATGGCTTTTTTTTAATTTTTGTCTTTAGAATCGTAATCTGCAAGTTTTTTCACGTAATAAATGTAGACCAAGTTTACGGCTATCAAGTTTTTTATGTGGTCTGCTGCAAACTGAGTGCATATGGGTTTTAAAATTTCCAAATGCAACGCGCGATTTCTAAGAGTTATCCAATTCGAGTGAATTTTGCACAGCTTATTTTAACAGCATAACGCATCATATTCCGAATGGTTCTTAGAAAACAGCCCCATGTACATACATATATTTAGAATGGCTCACTTCGTTCACACCACACAAAAACCACATACAACAGATGGTTTCCTTTCGTTTCGAAAAGTTTGTGGCAACACTGCAACAAAGTACAAATGCAACTCTACTCAATCTATTTTGACAACTACACATTTTTGGAAAACTTCCTTCTTTTGGTTCCGGCTTCTAAGCAATCAGCCAGGCGTGCAATTTATATTGATCCTTGAATTTTCTGTGAATTTTAGTTTAATTTAAGTGGTGTTCCTAATTCATTCGGAGATAGGAACCCCATAACTGGTGACCCCGACATTGAACCAAACAAAATAAGGCGGATTAATTACGATTTACTTTGGGCTACAAGCATCGAAAAATTCAACGAGTATTTATTTCGCCAAAATGACAGGTGCCGACAGCAAGGCAAATACCAGTGCTTCGGAAAATAACCCCAACACTAATAACTCGACAGACATTAGCAGTTTTGCAGCTAAAGTCCAAGTGCCATTGCTGAACGGGTTTTCTCTGCAAAGCATAGAGTCATGGTTCACCCGCTTGGAAGCCTTTTTCTCAATCAACAACTTCGGCAAAATGAACCAGGAGCAACGTGACACTGCCAAATTCCACATTGCTGTCATGTACATGGATGAGCGCCTCCATGAGCAAACATTCGATATCGTAAAAAACCCTCCAGCAATCGATAAGTATAATACTCTACGAAAGGCAGTGTTGAGCAAATTCGCAGTTTCACCAATCGCACGCCTAGAGCAACTCACTTCAGGCATTCAACTTTTTGACAACAAACCAAGTCACATGTTGTCCCAGCTTCAACGAACTGGAGTAACATCAGACGAAAAGCTAATAAACGATTTTTGGCTCCAAAACCTGCCCGTCCTGGCACGTGCCGTAATCACCGGAGTAGATAAAGGTAATCCGCAAATGTCCTTGGAACAGCTGGCGTCAATAGCTGATGAAATCATTGATGTGGTTCGAGTGAATGCAGTAGAGGCTGTTACAGCGCACCATGCCAATCAATCACAACAACAGCACGCTTCTCGTGCATATTCTAGTAGTTCCATGGAAAGCAGAATTGAGCGTATAGAACGAACTCTCGCCCGTATTGAGCAAAAAACAACAAAAACACATCATCGAGCACGTTCACAAAGTCGTCGAAACAGCCCTGTGCGTTCTTCTTCAACCTCACGTCAATTGTGCTTTTACCACAAGCGATTCGGGTCCAAGGCACGGAAGTGCAATTCGCCCGTATTGAGCAAAAAACAACAAAAACACATCATCGAGCACGTTCACAAAGTCGTCGAAACAGCCCTGTGCGTTCTTCTTCAACCTCACGTCAATTGTGCTTTTACCACAAGCGATTCGGGTCCAAGGCACGGAAGTGCAATTCGCCTTGCAATTTTAAGGAACAAAAAAACTACAACCGCCGGCAACTCCAGCAGCTATCGTTGCCGCTCCAAACCAACCGGGCTGCACTAACGTTAACAACACAAATACAATTCAAAACAGCAACAGATTTTTCATCGTCGATCGACGTTCTAAACTTCGTTTTTTAATCGATACAGGTGCAGACATTTCAATTGTAAATGCCGTAGCTGTTAACCGTCCAGTACTTGCAAATAGCATGAAAATAAAAACCTATGGTGTCATACGCTTGACTCTTGACCTAGGACTCCGAAGACCTTTCGAGTGGACATTCGTAGCCGCAGACACTAAGCATAACATAATTGGCGCAGATTTTCTAAGTAAGTACAATATTTTAATAGATAGGAACAAAACAACCATCATCGATGGGCAAACAAACTTAGCAAGTCGAGCTCTATGCGCACTGCAGATTTAATCCCTTTAAAATCAAAAAAAGTCTATGGACGAAAAAAAGTGAACCCTTCTTTGTTGTAGTAAATTTAATTATGAAAATTTTAAACGTACTAGTACAACATTATGATGTGCCCTTGACTTTATAAGCCCTGCTATATTGAAAGTCCTCAGTCAAAAATTTTCTGTTTTTACCCAAGAAATTTTCTGAAATTTCCATACCCTGAAATTTCAAGATATCTCGAAAACTGTTCTACTTTTAAAACAAGTGATTGCATTTTCGGAATCAGCAGAAAATTATACATGGAAATTTTGTATCAAATGTCGAGGATATGGGAATTTTGGAAAATTTTTTGGGTAAAAACAGAAAATTATTGATTGAGGACTTTCAATATAGCAGGGCTTATAAAGTCAAGGGCATATAATAATGTTGTACCAGTATGCCTAAAATTTTCATAATTAAATTTACTACAACACAGAAGGGCTAAATTTTTTTTGTCCATAGACTTTTTCTTTTTTAAAATCGTTTTTTTTTTAAGTTTTTTGGCATAATGGCCAAAGTACTGAAGATACTTAAAGAGTTAAAGACAAAAAATGTTTACGGGAATTAGTGTAATGTATAATTCAACAGTTTAAATGGAAAAAATGAAAAATGCAAATTTTTTACGTACCTATATGAAGTAGGGTTTTGCAAAATTGGGAACTTTCGTATTTTCACCGATGCGGAGGCAGTTACTCTAATCCGAATTGGACAAAATTTTGCTAGACGTATTTTAAGCCCAAAAGGCATCAGAATTTTACTATTAGAATGCAGTCTGATGAAAAACAAATTTTCACTCCACCCTAATGCGCAGTCGGTGTACAGCCGTACAATATCAAAACGTACGACACCAAGAGCATACATATTAGAGTGGCCCTTATTTTTCAAAATCGGAAATTTGTGGGTGCTACCCCCTGAAATGGTTTCAGGTGATAAAAAAAAAATTGCCTAAAAATTTCAAACCGATTGAACAACTCTAACCCGTGCCACAAAAGAGCCGAAGTGTACACATTGACAACATCACTTTTAGTAGGTGCTACTCTGGCTAGTCGCGCTAACGTTTCGCTGCTCTGCATGCAAATCAAACGCAGACATGTTTGCAAACTAAAAAAAAAATATTTAGAACCGTTACAATCGCCTCAGTAGCAGAAGGGAATGCAACTTTCAGTCGTTCCTCAGTTCTTTTTATTGAGTGACTTAAAGTGCGCGGTAAAGGATGGCTTCTGCTAACACTTCTCAAAGAATTTTGCGCAAAGATTGTGAGATATTGTTGCTAGGAACATATTCTTCACAAATTATTGGTAGAAAATTACCATCCAAAAGACAAGTTCTGAAAGTTTTATTCTTTAACTTAAGAGTTGTAAAATCTACGTTGCAAGAAAGTGCGGGTTTAGCGATTCGAGAAACTTTGGTGTTTTGGGAAAAAGCAAGAATACCGACTCAAAGTGAAAAGAACTGTATACCAAAACTAAAATTATTGTATGAGAAATGGAGGAATATACAAAAATTTTCTTTTAAGCCGGCAGAAAAAAAGTCCGTGAAGCAAAAAGAGACAGAATCTAAATTTGTAAGTGAACTTGACGATCTTTTTGACATCGGTTCGCAAAATGTTTTGAGTATAATGAAAAATAAAGAGGATATTGAGTTTTTAAAAAAACAGAGAGAAAAGAGCCGTCCAGGTTATATGCACGGAATTGACTATGAACTTACGAGGCAAGAAAAATCGGAAATTACTGAAGTTAATGAGAGGTGGAATCAAGAATTGGAGGAGTCAGGTAAGTTATATCGGCTTTTAATGCATACTGCTTTGAAATTATAGTTAGAACTAAATAATTAAAATTATAGCTGAAGAAATACCGCTTTCTGATACGAGCGAAAGTGAGTCGACCTTTTCTATGAATGATAATGAGCCTATAAAACAACTTAATAGTAAAATTAGAAATAAAGCTGTTCCACAAATAAGACGAGGCAGACAGCAGGTGATTAATGAACGCGTGATTTCTGCTCTGGACAAGTGTAAGATAAGTGATCGAGAAGCAATGCACTTAATTTCCGCTGTTGCTGATGCGTAGGGGCATAATTTAAATACTTTAGTGCTTAATAGAACATCCCTTCAAAGATCTCGCAGGGCAATTCGAAAGGCAAAAGCTGAAAAAATAAAAAATATGTTCAATAACATTGAACTGAATGCGGCAGTAGTTCACTGGGATTGTAAGCTTTTACCTGGATTAATGGGTCGTGAAACAGTTGATAGACTTCCGATAATTATAACTAATGGAGATATAGAACAAATTCTACATGTTCCGGCACTTGAAAATGGTACTGGGAAAATGCAGGCTGAAGCTGTATTTCACGCCTTGTGTGACTGGGGTTTGGATAGTACTATAGAAGCTTGTTGCTTTGACACAACTGCGGTCAACACTGGTGCACTGAATGGAGCATGTGTTCTTCTAGAAGGCCTTCTGGAAAGACAGCTTCTTTACCTGCCCTGTAGGCATCATATAAGTGAAATATTGTTAAAAGCAGCTTTTGAGTGTAAATTTCCCAAATCGTCTGGCCCCAATGTTCCATTATTTAAAAGATTTCAAGATGCCTGGCCAAAGTTAGATAAAAGAAAATTCTTGCCCGGAATTGAAGAAAAACAAATAAATGATATTTTCAGCGTCGATAAATACACAATAGTTGAGTTTTTAAGATCTTTACACAATTTTACGCGAAACGACTATGAAGAATTTTCTACACTTTGTTTGATTTTCTTAGGAGAGTCTACAAAGAAAAATATAAGTTTTAAATACCCAGGAGCAATGCATCATGCTCGGTGGATGTCCAAGGCCATATATACCTTGAAAATATATCTATTTAGAACTGAATTTAAGATGAATGCCTCTACTACTTCGGCACTACGTGACCTTTGCATCTTCATAGTCAAAATTTATGTGCAGTATTGGTTTTTAAGTCACCAGTCAACGAAAGCACCATATACTGACTTCAAGCTAATTAAGGACTTGCATGAATTTCGTAATGTAGATGAAGTATTATCGGATACAGTGTTATGCAAGTTGCTTAATCATCTATGGTATTTAAGTCCTGAACCAATGGCATTTTCCTTATTTGATGATGAAATTGACTTTGAAATTAAAGAGAAGATGCGAACGAATATAAATAATGTAGTTGACCCCGAAGAAGAAATGCGTCCGCCTAAAAGAGTCATGTTTACACGTTTGGAAGTAGAAGAAGTTATAAGCAAAGAACTGCATCAATTTACTTGTCCAGCAACAAAACTATTTTTTAATCGATTTGGTATAAATTCCTCTTTTTTAAATGAATCAGCTTTCGAATGGGGGTATAATAAAGCGTATAAAGAGGGGCAAAAAATTGCGGAAAAAATTAAAGTTGTAAATGACACAGCGGAGAGAGCGGTACGGTTAATAGAGGAGTATAATTGCAAGCTAAGCACAGATGAAGATCAGAAACAGTTCATTATACAAGTTGTATCGCATTATAGAAAAAAATATCCGAATTGCCAAAAACTAACTCTTTCAAGGGGGCTTCAGGAGAATCTGAATTAATTATTTCTTACTGTTGTATACCTATTTATGTATTATTAGTCGATAAATAAATAAATGAAAATATATGATTTGATTTTTCTAATATATGTATAAATAAATATTTGCCTTTAAAAATGCCACACAAGTGGGGAAAGTGGCTTGGTTCATTATTTCAACATGTTTGTGGCACGGGTTAACGTTGGTCAATTGAGTCAATATTTATTGAGGATTATTTTTTCCTTATATGTAACCATTTCAAGAGGTAGCACTTTAAAAAACTAAAAAAAATTTTTTTCTATGGAACTAAGGGCCGCTCTAATACATATACGCAAATTTACTAAATGAGTTTAGCGATATCACACAGACGAACAAATATTACGAAAGCAATAAATCGATCACCAATGATACTAAGCACATCATAATAACCGAAGGCCAGCCAGTGTTTCAGAAACCACGACGGTTGAGCCCAGAGAAATATCACGCAGTAAAAGAGGAGTTTCAGCACCTCATAAGAACTGGCGTATGCAGGCCATCAAAAAGCCCTTACGCGAGTCCTTTACATGTAGTGCGCAAGGCGGATAACACATGGCGAGCTTGTGGTGATTATAGGGCATTAAATGCGCAAACACTACCAGACAGATACCCTCTCCCGCACATTCACAACTTCACCTGTTTTCTGCACTGCAAGAAATTTTTTTCAAAGATTGATTTATACCGGGGCTACTATCAGATACCCGTATCCGACGGGGATATTCCAAAGACCGCAGTCACCGCACCATTTGGCCTGTTCGAGTTTGTGCGCATGCCTTATGGTTTGCGTAACGCCGCACAAACATTTCAAAGGTACATGCATGAAGCATTGAGAGGCCTGGAATTTGCCTTTAGCTACATATGTAGATGACATTTGTATCGCATCCGCAACAAACGAAGAGCACACATCACATCTTCGATCAGTTTTTGAGAGGCTACGACAACATTCTTTAACCATCAATCCAACAAAGTGTGTATTCGGCTCAACGCAAATAGAGTTTGTAGGCTATGTAGTTAGTCCGGAAGGTATTAGCCCACTACCGGCAAAAGTAGAAGCAATACGAAAATTCCCTTTACCAAAATTTGCCAAAGAGCTTAAACGGTTTTTGGCCATGATAAATTTTTATCGCCGATTCATTCCACATGCGATCGACCACCAGTAAAATTTAAACGCGCTTGTTACAGGGAACAAGAAGAAAGACAAAAGCCCTGTAACCTGGAACGAAACATCAATTCATCACTTCGAGGAATGTAAGGGTGACTTGGCAAAGGCCACATTGCTAGCACACCCAGCACCATCGGCGAATTTGATGTTGTGTACCGACGCAAGTGACAGCGCTATGGGCGCAGTAGTTCACCAAATTATTGATGGGCAACCACAACCACTCGCATTTTTTTCAAGGAAACTGTCACCTGCTCAGTGCAAATACAGCACGTACGATCGCGAATTGATCGCCATTTACACAGCTGTTAAGCACTTTAGACATGTGTACAATTTTCTATAGCAACAGATCACAAGCCGCTCACATTTCCCTTCTCACAAATAAAAGATAAGGCATCACCTAGACAGACGAGGCATCTTGATTATATAGGCCAATTCACGACGAACGTACTGCATATTCCGGGCGCGGCCCACAACACAGCAGATACACTACCGCGCATCAACGCACTCGGTATCAAAGCAAATGACGCTATTGATTATGAGGAAATACATAGCTAAGCAGCAATCAACGTGTGAATATTTACAACAACTAATGCAATCAAACAGCACAACACTGCAATTCAAAAAAATCAAATTGTCTCCAACAGCAACGCCTATCACCTGCGACATTTCTGGAGGCTCGGCTCGGCCTTACATACCCCCTTCACTACGGCAAGAAGTCATAGCAAAGTTGCACAATGTGGAAAAAGAGCCACCGCGCGGTTAGTAAAACAACAATTCGTATGGGAGAATATGGCATTGTATCCCATGCCAACGCGCGAAGGTGGTTAGGCACCTTGTTTCACCAACGCAAAGGTACAACTTACCTTCAGAGCGATTCGATCACATAAATGTAGATATAATCGGCCCCATGCCTCCATCCAACGGTTATAGATACTGCCTAACATTATTGACAGGTTTTCCAGATGGCCGGAAGCAATTTCGTTAGTGGACATAAATGCCGAAACGATTGCTTTCGCATTACTTAACGGGTGGATTAAAAACTTTGGTGTTCCTCTTCGCATTTCAACCGATCAAGGTAGTTCGAGTGAACGCTGTTTCGAGAACTATCACAAACATTAGGTGTGACACATTTGCGTACTACTGCTTACCATCCACAATCGAACGGCTTAATTGAAAGGTTTCACAGGACTCTAAAAACAGCCATTATGTGCAGTAATGCGCCTAACTGGTCCTACCAGCTTCCGCTCATTTGACTTGGCCTTCGGTCAATATATAAACCAGATATAAAAGCAACACCTGCTCAGTTAGTGTATGGCACTACTCTCAGACTTCCGGACGATTTATGTGAAACGCGAAAAACCACGTCTCCATCAGAATTCGTCCAAAAATTGTTAGCTGACATGCATGACCCGCAACCGACAGACACAGCGCACCACCATAACAGCAAACCTTTCATGTTTCCAGCACTAGCCACGTCTACTCACGTTTTTGTTCGCAACGATGCTCTTCGACCTGTTTTAACGCCATACAATGGACCGTACGAGGTAGAGGAACGCTCCAGTAAAACATTTAAAGTAAAAATCCGCGACAAATCGGTCACAGTTTCAATCGACCGCATCAAACCGACTTTTGTCTGCCAACCTCTTCTAGAGACACGAGCGCCAGAACAACCCGTACCTGGAAATAACGTCGGAGAACCTACCCCGACTAAAAAGAAGACGAGAAGCGGACGTACAGTCAGACTCCCATCTCGCTACGCGACCTAGAAGTCTGGAGGAAGTATTGTGGCAACACTGCAACAAAGTACAAATGCAACTCTGCTCAATCTATTTTGACAACTACACATTTTTAGAAAACTTCCTTCATTTGGTTCCGGCTTCTAAGCAATCAACCAGGCGTGCAATTTATATTAATCATTGAATTTTCTGTGAATTTTAGTTTAATTAAATATATCATTAATTCTAAATAATATAATATAAAGTTACCAATGCCAACTACAAGGTGGCTCTGGAGCTCATCGTCGCCCGGATCAATAGCAGCCGTCTTATTTTTCAGTCACTCATGCAACAAATCTGTGACATCAACCGCTCATCGACAGTACCAGCTCTTCTAAACTACATCGATATCGTCAACGTAAACCTACGGGCGATGCAATCACTAGCATATAGTATCTCAAAATTTGGACACACCCACACGCACAAGATGGGAAGAGAAAGAATCCTCGAAATGGGGTACCACTCAGTCAACCCAACTACGCATGCCAGCATGAGCAGATCTAGCAACACTTCTGGAATCGCGTTGCCAAAATGCTCGAAACAACATCTAACAAATCTGCGTCGTCTAGAAAAAAAACATTTCAGAAAAGGGACCAACTCCCATTCCTTGTAGCTCAACCAACAAGCGTATTTTGTAATGCATGCGTATTTTGTAATGCAAGTCCAAACCATAGCCCACCCAACTTCTCCATTGTGGCAAACGATCATCATGTTTTTGATTTTTTAATCTGTGTAGCAGTACTTTACTTTAATTGTCATGTGCATACAAATAATGTATAAACAAATATGAATGTACACAAACAACATTCTACCCAAATTAGTTACATTGAACTCAGCGGGAGCAAAGAGCACATATTAATAAGAGGCACCAGACTGTTAACGCTGGCAGAATTCTCGTTTCACGAAAACTCGCTGAACTTGTCCTTAGTTGCCGTACCGTCTCAGGGGTTCTGGCAATCTTCTTCACATCAATTTTCGTAAATTCGAGTTGCCCTGCATTTTTGTTTATCACTCAAGTTTGACGTCTGCAAAGACATCTGAGTGATATTCTGGGACTTACTTTTGCTTTGCTTTTGCGCAAAAGGAATGCTTTATGCTTTTGCGCAATGCGATGCATCTTTGCAAAAATGCTTGAACTTTTTAACAAAAATGGATGGTATGAAACGTATTGCCGTTTTGCCGACGGCAATTAAATTTTGCAATTTTTATGCAATTGTATCACCATTTGATACGAAAAAAAATCTACCTACGTATGTATATTAGTAAAAATATTTTATTATTATTTTTTAATTTTTTTTAATTAAATTATCTATCTAAAAAATGCATTCCTACCATAACCTATTATATTTGTAATTACATTACTAATCAAAAACTACATCAATTATTCCTACCCTATATACCTACAAAAAATAAAATTCATTCCTTATCAGATTGATAAGAAAATGTGGATAATCACATAATTTGTGTAAATACAAAATGTCATCCATTCGTATGATGCCATCTAATATATCGCACACTAAATCAAAAAGAGTCACAACTCAAAATCCGAGTAACTTTCAGTTAATTGCTTCTGGATCGCACAAAAGTGATTTGATTTTTAAAAACTTGACATCACTGTGTTCTTTAAAGAGTAGCGATAATAGTCAAAAAGAAAAATATTGTATGTATTGGCTGCACTACTTTTTATTAGGCAATCTATGCCAAGAAAGCGACCTAAAAAAATTTTGAGTTGTGACTGTTTTTGATTTAGGGTGCGATGGTATGCACATATTTGTCATGTATGCACATATTTGTCATGTCTGCAAGCGAACGATGCATGGATGAAACAAAGAGCATGATGAAGGATATATGTGCAAACGTTTCAATTTCGCGAAAGCTCAGTTAAATGCTGAAAATTTTCATAGGCATAGCGAAAATGCAATAATGCCACATAACACCTTCATCCATACAGTAATGACATTCACACATAAATACATATCGTCGTTGATTTCTTTGACTTCGTAGTTAACACGAGCTTGAACTGAAGCGGTCTGTTATCAAAAGTGTTGCCGCACAAAGTCTGCTCCTATCATTCTGCCACACTTGGGCGAAAACAAACATGGTTGACCAATTTTCGACAGATTTTAAGAGGCACTCCAAAGAGTAGTGCAAATGATGTCCCTTATGCCATACCTTATGCAAATAAGCAAACTCCTTATGAATAAGGGATACTTTTAGTAAATTTTTAAAAATATGTAGAGAAAAGCTTTTTGGATTATTTTTTTACGAAAGTTCAGACCTGTTGCTAAGCAATAGCTGTGTATTTTCGTTTTAATTTTTTCGTGACATTTGGCTCGTTAATACAAATTAAAGAAAAAAAACTTGAGCGCATTTGAAGGTGCGGTGTATATGGAATACCCCGCTTGGATTGAAGTTGGATTTTAGAAAATCGACAAAAATTGAATTTTATGATTTTTGTTCAAATGCGATGTTGCGACATTTCATCCAAGATTCCTGAACAAAATATTTTTTTTTTAGAAGCATGAATGAATTCTTCTTCTTGCATATTTAGGTCTGCGCGTAGAAAATAGTTTTGTTGTTGGGCTTTTGCGCGTAAGAATATATTTTGTTCTTGCATTGTAGTTCGGAAGTTTTGGACAGGCAAGCATACATACATATGTAGTTGTTGGTACATTTTTTATGTGAACAGCATATGCAAGTGGAAGGGTTAGCGCGGGGATGTGAGGACAGGTGTTTGTAGTTATGTGTGTTTGTGCGCATACATACATTTGTTTGTTTGTTCTGATGGAAATAAATATACATATGCACGCGCCGCTGACTTACGCATGTATATATTTTGGTGATTTGAAGGGAATATGAAACATGGCATGCGTGGGACTTGGGTAATGCTGCAGATAATGTTGGTTCGAATCCTAAAAATTTCTCAACAAATTTTTTTTTTTATATGTATACATTTTTTTTATTGAAAAATAAAAATGTTCATGACATTTTTTTGATTATTATGTCAGTGGGTAGAGCACATATGCACCTACCTATGTAGGTTCGAATCCGATCAACTTCCTACCAAGTTCCTACAGCGTTAGTTCCCAGAAAAAGGGGGCGTGGTTTTCATCCGATTTCGCCCATTTTAAAAACCAATCTATTCCCAGCCTAAACAATTTCGAAAAGTATATTTTCTAAGCAGAAAATGTATTTTTCATACTAAGAATGAAGAGTTATATAGAATAAAATATTTTGATAGCAACACCAGAAGAGGAATTTTCAAAAATAGAAGAGAAAAAAGAAAATTGTCATAATCCATGCAAAGAAATGTAAAGCAGGAGTTATTACCTTTCAAATGTTGTTGAAAATAATCTGTAGCCTTACTACAAGCCGAAATCTAATCACTTCAGTTGGTGCATGTTTTCATTACCTTATGAAAAGTTTCAGCAGTATCTATCTATAATATATTAATAGGCTAACACTCTCCCCATAGTAATTTACGCAACCCAACTTCATATAGTATTTATAGATAGATCCCTATAAAAGTTATATTGCCATCTTGGTATGGACTATTTCTACTGTCTCGCGAAAAAAAATTTTGAAAATTATGCTTTGTTTTTTTGTTATTAAACAAAAAAGAAGCCTACAAACTTTCCAGAACTCTCCAACTATTTTGTAATCTCCAACAGCACAACATATGTATATAAAAGCTTTGACCAAAAGCCAAAACTACAGTATCTAACTGTTTCGATGTACGCTAGATGGACCCGTGCACGCATGGCGTAAAGAAATTCCCCACTACCCTTAGCGACATCTACAACCCAGTAGATAAAGTCTCTGATTCATAACAGAAATGATATACATTATACAGCAGTGGTAAAGGTGCCGGCTCTGATGCGTGCGTTTACAGGTTCAAAAGCACGGGTTTGAGGCAGGTTAAGGTTTTTTTTTTATAAATTATATTTGCCTTCAAACATATAGTAACATATGAAAAAATTTTATCATAATATTTTTTTTTTTTTTTAATTTGTTTAAGATTGACCAGAAAAATATTACCAATTGTCTCATTTAGAGCAAGGCTGTAAATAGACGCTGGAAAGTATAAGTAGTTGCTGGCGTCATTTTAAATAATTTTCCTTGCTTTAAAAGAATTAAAAAAAAAACAATTTCCATTTTTGTCTTCACCGAGAATCAAAGTTAGGTGTCCTGCAATTAGTATACATTTATACCCATTTAGGTAGAAAAAGGGTACAATTAGTGCCTTCATAGGACATGCTTGAACAAATGTGACCAATTTATTCCATTATTATAAAAAAGTAGTAGTCTACTACAATAAAATATTGGAAAAGTATATTTTCTAAGCAGAAAATGTATTTTTCATACTAAGAATGAAGTTAGGTATATAGAATAAAATATTTTGATAGCAACACCAGAAGAGGAATTTTCAAAATAACAAGAGCAGGAGTTATTACCTTTCAAATGTTGTTGAAAATAATCTGTAGCCTTACTACAAGCCGAAATCTAATCACTTCAGTTGGTGCATGTTTTCATTACCTTATGAAAAATTTCAGCAGTATCTATCTATCTATAATATATTAATAGGCTAACACTCTCCCCATAGTAATTTTCGCAACCCAACTTCATATAGTATTTATAGATAGATCCCTATAAAAGTTATATTGCCATCTAGGTATGGACTATTTCTACTGTCTCGCGAAAAAAAATTTTGAAAATTATGCTTTGTTTATTTGTTATTAAACAAAAAAGAAGCCTACAAACTTTCCAGAACTCTCCAACTATTTTGTAATCTCCAACAGCACAACATATGTATATAAAAGCTTTTACCAAAAGCCAAAACTACAGTATCTAACTGTTTCGATGTACGCTAGATGGACCCGTGCACGCATGGCGTAAAGAAATTCCCCACTACCCTTAGCGACATCTACAACCCAGTAGATAAAGTCTCTGATTCATAACAGAAATGATATACATTATACAGCAGTGGTAAAGGTGCCGGCTCTGATGCGTGCGTTTACAGGTTCAAAAGCACGGGTTTGAGGCAGGTTAAGGTTTTTTTTTTTTATAAATTATATTTGCCTTCAAACATACATATAGTAACATATGAAAAAATTTTATCATAATATTTTTTTTTTTTTTAATTTATTTAAGATTGGCCAGAAAAATATTACCAATTGTCTCATTTAGAGCAAGGCTGTATGCTTATGCTTATAAAGCATTAACCGCTTACATGAGCAAAAGGACTGAATCGATCTTTTCAAGGGTTATACCATGTCCTATATATAACTTTGGAAAAGAAGGCGTGCCATGCCCATAACTTTTAACGTATTTTGTGAAATTTTTGATATACGTGTCCATTAATCAATATTTCCATAATTTTAAAAAAGTGGGTGGTGGCACGCCCACTGATTTTATTATGTTGTTTGTCCCTATTTGAAGATCAGTTTTCATTGCAGATCTTTATGATACTTACACAGTGGCTTGTTAATAGTGAAATGTTGATATTTTGTTTATTCAATTGTGGGCGGTGCCACGCCCATTTTCCAAAATATTACCAAAAAAACCTTTAAACATCACTAATAACATCATCAGGTGAATGAGTGTACTAAATTTTAGCATTATATCTTAATCAGTTAAACAGATATTGCATATTCCGGTTTCCTAACTCTCGTTTAGAGAACTTTAGTCCAAAAGTGGGCGTGGTCGTTCTCCGATTTTTCTTATTTTCTGTGGTAGTACTCTACATAAACATAACATGCCCGGTACCTAGTTTCGTAAATCTATCTCACACCGTTCTGAAGTTATTAGCAGTCGAATTTGAAAATTGCGTTACTCATACGTGGGCGGTGCCACGCCCACTTTCAAAAATTTTGCAAAAATTATGTATAGAATATGAAAATTGATGTATGTACCAAATAATACTATTATAGCGGTATCAGTTAATTAGATATGGACTTTTCAATATTTCCACCGCCTTTCAATATAACTTTTATGAAAAAATAGGCGTGGTCGCTAAGCGATTTCGTTTATTTTCTACAGCTGAATTTAACACAACAATAGTATGCCCCAAAATTTCGTTATACTAGCACAAACTGTTCTGAAGTTATTGAGAGTCAAAATTTGAAAATTTCTTCAAATATATGTGGGCGGTGCCACGCCCCTTTGCAAAAAATTTGACAAAATCGGCCTTAGAACATCGAAATCAATACATATTGCAAATTTTATCATTGCATCTGCGTCTAATATTGAATTAACCCGTTTCATGCGTTTTTCGAAATTTTCGATATCGAAAAAGGGGCGTGGTTAGGGTCCGATTTTAACCATTTTCAATACCAATCTATTCTGAACCCAAATAAGTACGCATGACGAATTTGGTGAAGATATCTCATTATTTGCTCAAGTTATCGTGTTAACGGACAGACGGACGGACGGACGGACATGGCTCAATCAAATTTTTTTTCGATCCTGATCATATTAATATATAGAAGTATCTAGTATCTATCTCGATTCCTTTATACCTGTACAACCAACCGTTATCCCAACAAAGTATAATACCCTTGTACTAGTACTAGTACGCTGGGTATAAAAAATCCGAACAGGCAATGTATGTACATACATAGATATAAAAAAAGCTTCTCGCAATAATTTCTATTTTCACTTGCATATTTTGATATTTTTTATAATTTTGACTACAATATCAAACAATATCAAAATCAAACCAAACAGTGATTTTTCATAGACAAACGAACTTCATGAGCCACGGCAATCGTGCAAAGTCACACTCGTTTCGTTTGTTTACATTTTGGACTCTGCCACTTCTGCAAAGCACTCAGCTGCCGACAATTACGGACAAGATAAAACCGGATTGCCCGAACCCCTGTGACGGTACATCGAGTAATTGTCAATCCAGCGAGCAAAAATAATGCAATTTAACAGTGAGAGGACTGGTGCCTCTTATTAATATATGCTCTTTGGCGGGAGTTTATATCGGGTGTTTTTTAGGGGTATAGAACTTTGAATTGAAATAAAACACAAGAAAATCGTTTTAAGGTCCATCAATTTGGCTTTATTGGAAGGATAATTGTATGCCATTAACGTTTAAATATGATTTCGGGCATGTGGCCGCCGCGGCTGGCTCGAATAAAGCCAATTCTACAGGTCCAATTTTCAACCACTTTTTCGAGCATATGGGGCCGTATGTCGGCAATAACGCCACGAATGTTTTCTTCCAATTCCCCTAACGATTCTGGTTTGTTGGTGTAGACGAGCGACTTCACATATCCCCAAAGAAAATAATCCAATGGTGTCAAATCACACGACCTTGGTGGCCAATTGACAGGTCCATTCCGCAAAATTATGCGCTCATCGAATGTTTCCTTCAATAAATCGATTGTGACGTGCGCTGTGTGGCATGTAGCGCCGTCTTGTTGGAACCACAACTCATCCACATTCATGCCATCCAATTCGGGAACAAAATAGTCGGTTATCATGGCTCTATACCGGTCTCCATTAACGGTAGCGGCATTCGGGTCCTCTTCAACACTTTGCTCTACAGCGGCAATTGTTTCTTCGGTGCGCACTGTTCGACGTCTCTGCGGATGCGTATTATCACATAGAGTAAACGTAGTGCGAAAACGATCCATGGTTAACCGAATTAATTGCTCTGGTGGACGATTATTTCGACCATAAAATGGACGGAGCTCACGGTAAACTTCGCGAACCGAACCATTATTTTCGAAATAAATTTGCACAATTTGCAAGCGTTGTTCTTTTGTCAACCTGTTCATGATGAAATGGCAAACCAAACTGAACATAAATGACATTAGAGTTGCCAGATTTGACCACCCTTTTCGAAATTTTTCAAATAATAGGGTTTTAGGTCCTGTTGTTGTTTTTTCTACAGATATTTTGAATGCGGCTCCAACTAGCAATTCAGATATATGGTGTCTGCATGTGAAATGCAAAAGGTGCTTTCCAACCTTTTGCTCAATCGTAGCACAGGCTCCAATGGAAGTGCTAGTGTTGCTTGCAGTAGTATCAAAGCACATAGCCCTTACATGGTTTTGTACGCCCCAATCAACCATTGCGGAATGTACAGCATCACCTTCAATAGCACCGGTCTGTCTACTAATTTATGGTATTCCCAGAACTTTTGAATTACCTTGTGATGACAAAATTATGGCTAATCTGTTAGATCCTTTTTGGTCCCCAGTTGTGCAGTCCTCTAGCACCTTATCATCCCAGTGTACTGTATATGCTGCGTCTGCAGAGAATTCGTCTTTGAATTTTCTGTAAATTAATTCCCTGTTTTTATGACGTTGCTTACGGATATGTTCTGCTGAAACATGTAACGAATCCTAGTCATAGCCTAAATTATATGCAGTTTGACATATAATTGCTGCAGCTGCAACATTGCTGATTTGGTACCTATCTAGCACTTGTGTTAATGCGCCACCCACTACGTTTTTTACGTGGTTAGTCAATTTTATTTTTTTATTCTGGGAAGGATGAAAAGTATTGTCGTCACACGGTATGTCGGGAATGTACTCTTCCTCATCTGAACCACCACTAATAACACTGCACTGATCTTCTAGATAAGTGTCGTTTATAGGAATGTACTCGTCCTCATCTGAAGTATCGGAAATAACACTGCACTGATCTTCTGGAGAAGTGTAGTTTATAGGAAATATTTCATTTTTAAAATTAAGTAACACTTTTGATCGGGCTGCTGCAAAAGACTTACGATGCGCTATTAGGAAATCGATTGCTTTTTGTTTTTTTTGGTTTGCTAAAATTTTTAGTGCATTTGTATGCGAAATATCGAACAGTTCTTGCAAAGAGTTTTTAAACTTTCTTATAGTCGCTGAACCACTATTTTTTTTTAAGTTTCTTATACCTATTGTATACGTCACGTCTTTTCATTGGAATTTCGAATTTTTCGTATAAATTGATTAGTTTTTCTGACAAAAATGAAGCACTGTCTTTTGCACTTTTTTTTTTGTTTTGCATTAAATAAAAAAATACACTAAACACCTCTCTTCTGCTAGGAAGCGCATCTGCATTCAAACATTTTTTTTTTTTTTCTTACCTGTGTAGAACAATTTGTTTATTTATTTTCCCATATTTACTTAGTTTTAAACTTAAAAAAAAAAATTTTTAATTAAAATTTTTTAAAAATTATTAAAATTAAAAATTTTTAAAATTTAAAGACTTACCAATTAAGAACACGCTTTTGTATTCATTTTCCATTGTGGTGCCTTATCAGAAGTATTTTTATTTTAAATTTCTTGGTCTGGAGGTCACAACTACACGTTTATTATGAATGTATTTCTTTTTGACAGTTCAGTACCGGTTTACTGGCAAAACTAAATTTTTAACTGAAATATATACATACATATTATATTACAGAAAAAAAATTTTAATTAATTAGAAAAAAAAAACATTCTTATAAAAGGTGCTTAAAAGGACATTCGCAGGAAAAAAATGTGTATGGAGAATTTACTCCTGATACCATTCTTAATAAAAGTCTTTGTTATTATTTCTCTATGAAACACTTGCTTACGAGATATTAGCCAATAAAGACATATACAATTTCTTAGTGCATTTTTAGCTTTTAGGTCAAATTTCCATGTCATTTTTTCACTACAGATGGCTTGACTTTTTCACACATCTTGTCGTTTACCCCCCAAACTTTCAGAAAATGCATTTGGAGGGAAGAGAATTAGAACTTTGACCCCTGAACTATACCATATTGCATGTTTTTAGAAATGTAAAAACAGTTTTCTCTCAGTTTTATGTCAACCAACCATTGCAGAAATGTTGGTAAAATTAAAATGTAATGGTATTATTAAACTGTGGTTAATATTCTACCAAACGATGTATAGCTTATCTAATCCATAATTTTGCAAGTATTTTATTTGACCATTACAAAAAAATGAAAAACAAAAAATTAACTTCGACTTATTAAAAGTCCTTGAAAGGACACTCGCAGGTACAACCTTTATATGGGCAATTTACTCCTGACTCCAATCTAAGTAAAAGTCGTTATGTCGTTATTTCTCTTAAAATTACTAGTTTAGGAGATATTAGCCAATAAAGACATATTCCATTTTTTAGTGCATTTTTAGCCTTTAGGTCAAATTTCCATGGCATTTTTGCACTACGGATGGCCAGATTTTTTTACAGATCTTATTTTTTATCCCCATTCTTTCAGAAATTGCGTGTGGAGCGAAATTATTTCATACTTTTTCAAATCCCATACATTCTGTGGGTGTTCTAATATATATGTATGTAAAATCAATGTATGTATGTGTATATATATGTATTATAAATAAAAACTTTAATAACTATTCAAATCAAACTTAAATATTTTATATTTTCAAATTGGTTATGTATATGCAAATAAGCAAAACTCTGATGCCAAGCTCAAAAATTAGTTTCAAAAGTTTTCAAAATTTTTACTGTAGGTGTGTGTGAGTATCGGAAAGATAAAAGTGTATGTATAGGTGTGTATGTGTTCAAAAGTGTTTAAAAAAAATTCAAATAGGATTCAAAACTATTTAGCCTCAAATATTTAAGTTTTATATTGATAATACCGAAAAAAAAATTAACCTAATAAAAACAAATAAAAAGATTATAAAGATATAAAAATATTAAATTAACCTAATATAAAAAAAAATATAAAAAATTTTGTAAGTTTTTGCAAGCTCGAGACCAAATAAACAATAATTCGTAATGAATTTAATTGTCAGTTTTTTGGGAAAAATTGATAATTGGAGAAAAATTACAAAGGAAAAATCAACAGCGATGGATAGGATTACATGTTTCAGAGTTTCCAGGCTCATCATCAGATCCCTTTTCGGACACTGGGATGCGAACCCGTGTCTGCACCAAAGCCGCTGTTAGAAAACTCTAACACTAAGCTATGATGCCCTGTGACGTCACAATGTATTCGTCTCCACTTCAATTAATTCCCTTTTGTTTTGTTTGTTCTTGCCAACTGTATACACAAAATTTCTTAAGACATGCAGCCTATATGTTATGATGTGTGTTGGTCTTGTTGTTTGTACATATGTATATACATATGTACGTAAACCCGTGCTATGGTTTTAATGTATTTTGTTGTTGGATTTTTGCGGTCTATTTTGTTTACATATTTGTAAGTTTTTGCAAGCTCGAGACCAAATAAACAATAATTCGTAATGAATTTAATTGTCAGTTTTTTGGGAAAAATTGATAATTGGAGAAAAATTACAAAGGAAAAATCAACAGCGATGGATAGGATTACATGTTTTATTAAGATATAAAAGTTTAAAAAAAATGTAAGTGTAAAAAAAATTCTAAAATTCAATTGTCGTAAGTTTCTTGACAAAATTTTTTATAAAGTACAAAAAATTCGTACAATTAACTCCTTCAAAAAAAATTATAAAAATTAAAAAAAAATAGAGTAAACTTATGAACATAAAAAAAATATACAATAAATAATAAAAATAATAAAAAAATTTTGGTAATAACAAAAAAATTTTAAGTAAAAAAATTTTAAATTTAAATTTAAATTTAAAAATTTTTAACTAAAATATATACATATTATACTATAGAAAAAAAATTTGAACTAATAAGAAAAAAAAACATTCTTATGAAAGGTGCTTAAAAGGACATTCGCAGGAAAAAAATTTTACTCCTGATACCATTCTTAATAAAAGTCTTTGTTATTATTTCTCTATGAAAAACTTGCTTACGAGATATTAGCCAATAAAGACATATACAATTTTTTAGTGCATTTTTAGCTTTTAGGTCAAATTTCCATGGCATTTTTGCACTACAGATGGCCAGATTTTTTTACAGATCTTATTTTTATCCCCATTCTTTCAGAAATTGCGTGTGGAGCGAAATTATTTCATACTTTTTCAAATCCCATACATTCTGTGGGTGTTCTAATATACATAGGTATACACTTTAGTTCGTAAATAACTTGTAAGTATTAGTGTAAGAATTTAGTATAAAAGAAAGTGATTTTCAAGAAACGAAACAATTGATTCTACACACTAGACAACGGCTCTTTCAATTAGCCAAGAACCTTTCACATCTGTCAATTCCCTTTTTCTTATTCTCTACATCAAGAGGAACGCGAAAACTGCAGTAAGTTTTTAAACTTGTATAAATTGTCAAATTATATGTAATAATTTATTGTTTAATATGTTTATAGAAATAAATAGATGCTAAGCTTGTAAATCTGCACTATTTTATTTCATCGCCGCATCACGACGCTACAGCTTTATTTCGTAGTGAATTTTGTCGCATTGCCTGTTGGAATTTTCGTATAACGGACACTCATAACGGTTTATTTTGCAGATCCGTTGTCGTACATATAGTTGATCACACACTTTCGTCTCGATGAATTTCATTGCATTAACAACAATTACGTTAAATTAACATTCGACTTAACTCGCAAACTATGAATCGTACTCCGCCGAGACGCGCAATATCAGCGTTTATGAAAATGTCCGGTTTTCAAGACACCACCACCGCCACCGCCGCGGCATCCCCACATACCGCGACCCCTATTGCTACGCCAGTAGCCAATGTTAATGCAGCTGATTCAAACGCCACATCCATTGCCACTGCCGCCTCAACAGTAACCACTTCGCCTGTTGGTAAAAAACAGTACCACATCGTCAGCTGCTACTATGTATATGACAAACAATACAAACAATGCCGCAACTACACACACGTTCAACACAGCCGCCGTATGTAAGCCTTCAGGGTCAGGAACTGAAAACAATTCCATCTCAGCACAACAGGTGAGTTTCTTATTAGATAAAATACAAATCTTAGAGAATCAGCTTCGAGATACGCAAGCGCAAGTGCACAACAACAGCCAGGGTAGATCTTTGACGATCATACACGCTATAACTGTCAACCCGTCTCCTACACCTGGTACCCCGTATAATATGGTACCGTATACACAGTCAAATTGAAACAGTGGTGGGCAACCGTCAACTATGTCAGGTACTTCGTCAACGTACCTATATACAGTTGCTTCACATCCAGCAACAACAATTCCTACCGCCATCAACGGGTACCAGTCGAACGTCGCCTTCAGTGCACTGCCTTGTCGTCCTCCTACAACAACAACATGTGTAGATTATATTTCAAATGGGTTTCAGACGCCACAATCGCTTGCTACTGGCGTCAATTATCATGTTTTAAGAAAACTTCAAGATTTGCCTGAGTTTAGTGGTCAACCTGAGCAAGGGCGGATCCCGGATTTTTTTTGGGGGGGGGGGGGGGGGGGCACGAACGCCCAACATGCAAAAAATATGCTTATTTTATCTTCACAAGTACACGGATATTAAGAACTTACATCAAAGTCAAAATAATAAAAAACAGCATTTCTGTTTAGTAATAGCAGTTTTATTATATTCCATCCATGATTACATGTTTAATAAAGACAGTTTTCTTCTGTGTTTCCTGGTGAAAACGTCCAAAACTTCATCAGCCTCCATTTGTGCCGCAATATCTCCATGGATATGCATTAAAGCCAATCCATTCAAACGCTCTTCTGTCATGCTGTTTCGAAGATATGATTTTAATCGGCGTAAGGTAGAAAAAGAATTTGAACTAATAAGAAAAAAAAACATTCTTATGAAAGGTGCTTAAAAGGACATTCGCAGGAAAAAAATGTGTATGGAGAATTTACTCCTGATACCATTCTTAATAAAAGTCTTTGTTATTATTTCTCTATGAAAAACTTGCTTACGAGATATTAGCCAATAAAGACATATACAATTTTTTAGTGCATTTTTAGCTTTTAGGTCAAATTTCCATGGCATTTTTGCACTACAGATGGCCAGATTTTTTTACAGATCTTATTTTTATCCCCATTCTTTCAGAAATTGCGTGTGGAGCGAAATTATTTCATACTTTTTCAAATCCCATACATTCTGTGGGTGTTCTAATATACATAGGTATACACTTTAGTTCGTAAATAACTTGTAAGTATTAGTGTAAGAATTTAGTATAAAAGAAAGTGATTTTCAAGAAACGAAACAATTGATTCTACACACTAGACAACGGCTCTTTCAATTAGCCAAGAACCTTTCACATCTGTCAATTCCCTTTTTCTTATTCTCTACATCAAGAGGAACGCGAAAACTGCAGTAAGTTTTTAAACTTGTATAAATTGTCAAATTATATGTAATAATTTATTGTTTAATATGTTTATAGAAATAAATAGATGCTAAGCTTGTAAATCTGCACTATTTTATTTCATCGCCGCATCACGACGCTACAACTTTATTTCGTAGTGAATTTTGTCGCATTGCCTGTTGGAATTTTCGTATAACGGACACTCATAACGGTTTATTTTGCAGATCCGTTGTCGTACATATAGTTGATCACACACTTTCGTCTCGATGAATTTCATTGCATTAACAACAATTACGTTAAATTAACATTCGACTTAACTCGCAAACTATGAATCGTACTCCGCCGAGACGCGCAATATCAGCGTTTATGAAAATGTCCGGTTTTCAAGACACCACCACCGCCACCGCCGCGGCATCCCCACATACCGCGACCCCTATTGCTACGCCAGTAGCCAATGTTAATGCAGCTGATTCAAACGCCACATCCATTGCCACTGCCGCCTCAACAGTAACCACTTCGCCTGTTGGTAAAAAACAGTACCACATCGTCAGCTGCTACTATGTATATGACAAACAATACAAACAATGCCGCAACTACACACACGTTCAACACAGCCGCCGTATGTAAGCCTTCAGGGTCAGGAACTGAAAACAATTCCATCTCAGCACAACAGGTGAGTTTCTTATTAGATAAAATACAAATCTTAGAGAATCAGCTTCGAGATACGCAAGCGCAAGTGCACAACAACAGCCAGGGTAGATCTTTGACGATCATACACGCTATAACTGTCAACCCGTCTCCTACACCTGGTACCCCGTATAATATGGTACCGTATACACAGTCAAATTGAAACAGTGGTGGGCAACCGTCAACTATGTCAGGTACTTCGTCAACGTACCTATATACAGTTGCTTCACATCCAGCAACAACAATTCCTACCGCCATCAACGGGTACCAGTCGAACGTCGCCTTCAGTGCACTGCCTTGTCGTCCTCCTACAACAACAACATGTGTAGATTATATTTCAAATGGGTTTCAGACGCCACAATCGCTTGCTACTGGCGTCAATTATCATGTTTTAAGAAAACTTCAAGATTTGCCTGAGTTTAGTGGTCAACCTGAGCAAGGGCGGATCCAGGATTTTTTTTGGGGGGGGGGGGGGGGGCACGAACGCCCAACATGCAAAAAATATGCTTATTTTATCTTCACAAGTACACGGATATTAAGAACTTACATCAAAGTCAAAATAATAAAAAACAGCATTTCTGTTTAGTAATAGCAGTTTTATTATATTCCATCCATGATTACATGTTTAATAAAGACAGTTTTCTTCTGTGTTTCCTGGTGAAAACGTCCAAAACTTCATCAGCCTCCATTTGTGCCGCAATATCTCCATGGATATGCATTAAAGCCAATCCATTCAAACGCTCTTCTGTCATGCTGTTTCGAAGATATGATTTTAATCGGCGTAAGGTAGAAAAAGAATTTGAACTAATAAGAAAAAAAAACATTCTTATGAAAGGTGCTTAAAAGGACATTCGCAGGAAAAAAATGTGTATGGAGAATTTACTCCTGATACCATTCTTAATAAAAGTCTTTGTTATTATTTCTCTATGAAAAACTTGCTTACGAGATATTAGCCAATAAAGACATATACAATTTTTTAGTGCATTTTTAGCTTTTAGGTCAAATTTCCATGGCATTTTTGCACTACAGATGGCCAGATTTTTTTACAGATCTTATTTTTATCCCCATTCTTTCAGAAATTGCGTGTGGAGCGAAATTATTTCATACTTTTTCAAATCCCATACATTCTGTGGGTGTTCTAATATACATAGGTATACACTTTAGTTCGTAAATAACTTGTAAGTATTAGTGTAAGAATTTAGTATAAAAGAAAGTGATTTTCAAGAAACGAAACAATTGATTCTACACACTAGACAACGGCTCTTTCAATTAGCCAAGAACCTTTCACATCTGTCAATTCCCTTTTTCTTATTCTCTACATCAAGAGGAACGCGAAAACTGCAGTAAGTTTTTAAACTTGTATAAATTGTCAAATTATATGTAATAATTTATTGTTTAATATGTTTATAGAAATAAATAGATGCTAAGCTTGTAAATCTGCACTATTTTATTTCATCGCCGCATCACGACGCTACAGCTTTATTTCGTAGTGAATTTTGTCGCATTGCCTGTTGGAATTTTCGTATAACGGACACTCATAACGGTTTATTTTGCAGATCCGTTGTCGTACATATAGTTGATCACACACTTTCGTCTCGATGAATTTCATTGCATTAACAACAATTACGTTAAATTAACATTCGACTTAACTCGCAAACTATGAATCGTACTCCGCCGAGACGCGCAATATCAGCGTTTATGAAAATGTCCGGTTTTCAAGACACCACCACCGCCACCGCCGCGGCATCCCCACATACCGCGACCCCTATTGCTACGCCAGTAGCCAATGTTAATGCAGCTGATTCAAACGCCACATCCATTGCCACTGCCGCCTCAACAGTAACCACTTCGCCTGTTGGTAAAAAACAGTACCACATCGTCAGCTGCTACTATGTATATGACAAACAATACAAACAATGCCGCAACTACACACACGTTCAACACAGCCGCCGTATGTAAGCCTTCAGGGTCAGGAACTGAAAACAATTCCATCTCAGCACAACAGGTGAGTTTCTTATTAGATAAAATACAAATCTTAGAGAATCAGCTTCGAGATACGCAAGCGCAAGTGCACAACAACAGCCAGGGTAGATCTTTGACGATCATACACGCTATAACTGTCAACCCGTCTCCTACACCTGGTACCCCGTATAATATGGTACCGTATACACAGTCAAATTGAAACAGTGGTGGGCAACCGTCAACTATGTCAGGTACTTCGTCAACGTACCTATATACAGTTGCTTCACATCCAGCAACAACAATTCCTACCGCCATCAACGGGTACCAGTCGAACGTCGCCTTCAGTGCACTGCCTTGTCGTCCTCCTACAACAACAACATGTGTAGATTATATTTCAAATGGGTTTCAGACGCCACAATCGCTTGCTACTGGCGTCAATTATCATGTTTTAAGAAAACTTCAAGATTTGCCTGAGTTTAGTGGTCAACCTGAGCAAGGGCGGATCCAGGATTTTTTTTTGGGGGGGGGGGGGGGGGGGCACGAACGCCCAACATGCAAAAAATATGCTTATTTTATCTTCACAAGTACACGGATATTAAGAACTTACATCAAAGTCAAAATAATAAAAAACAGCATTTCTGTTTAGTAATAGCAGTTTTATTATATTCCATCCATGATTACATGTTTAATAAAGACAGTTTTCTTCTGTGTTTCCTGGTGAAAACGTCCAAAACTTCATCAGCCTCCATTTGTGCCGCAATATCTCCATGGATATGCATTAAAGCCAATCCATTCAAACGCTCTTCTGTCATGCTGTTTCGAAGATATGATTTTAATCGGCGTAAGGTAGAAAAAGATCGCTCGGCAGTGCTGGTTGTCACTGGAAACGTGCACAGCAATTGACAAAGGGTTCTAATATTTGGCAGCATCGTGGCTCGTTTGTAGGCATCTGCTGGAGTTTCTGGTATATTTTCAGTCATCTGTTGCCAAATTTTTAGCTCTCCCTTTAAAGCTAAAAAACAAGGAGGGTCTTCTTTATAAACTTCAGCACCTTGCAAAACATTATCTAAATCTTCGTCGTTAAAGTTATGCGACAGCAACTTTTGCAACTGTCCGATTCTTTGTAGAGGAGCGCTAGGGAACCTGGTTGACATTTCACTCAACATGAAGTCTAGAAATGGAATATAAACACTGATTCAGTCTGAATGTTTGATCGATTGATTTGACGACCAGTGGTTCTACGGACTGTGATTTCTATACCAAGTTCATTTGCAATGGCCTCAGCCTGGTCGAACAGTTTTTTTAAATGTGTCATTGCTAGATTCACGCTGCCTCTGCAAACTTGCTGCGGTCGTAGTAATAAGCTGAACTGCAGAAAGTATGTCAATATCTTTGGCTTGAAGCGATCGAGATAAGGACAGGGTTATTCCTAAAATATCTGATAGGATCATCAAGCTTATTAGGAATTCTGACGAAGTTATGGATTGCAGCAAAGAAAATGGCAGTACAGAATTTGTTCTGCTCCCATATTGCTGATCAGCCATTTTTTGTAATATTGGAGGGAGACATGGCAACACGTCCATAAAGGTCAAAACAGTTTCATGCCTCGCAACCCATCTTGTCTCACACATTTTTTTTAACATATTTTGTTTGTCTTGTGGCAGATTAGATTGTATTTCTTCTCTAAGAAGATGTATTCGTTTGGCCGATTCACGGAAGAAAGTGGCAGTACTTGCTATAACCCCTACTGCATTTCTTACACTGGGTACGGTGCAGGCTGAGCTAATAGCCAAGTTAAGCCGGTGGCTTGCGCAGTGGGTAAAAAAGGCTAAGGGCTGAACATTTAATATACGTGCCTGAACACCTTTTAGTTTGCTGCTCATGTTTGCTCCTCCATCATAAACTTGACCACGGCACATTTTAATGTCAAGGTCATGCTTTTCTAATGCATTCAGAATAGTTTGTGCAATGCTTTCACCAGTGGTTTCGACAACTTCAATGAACATAAGAAAATCTTCCTTTATTTCGATTTCATCCACATCGAAATAGCGAATACTAATTGATAACTGTTCACAAACGGAAACATCTGTGGTCTCATCAGCCATAATGGTAAAATATTTGGATTTTTTAATTTTGGTCACTATTTTATTGCTGATCAACTCGCCACAGCATTCAATTAAGTCATTTTGTGTTGACTTACTTATATACGAAACATTTTTAGCGCTATGTCTTATATGTTCCTTAAGTATTTCATCCCCAGCATCGATACGAAATTTGAGCAAAGCTCTAAAGTTTCCTTCCCCATGTTTAGAAGAGCTTTGCAAGTCTAATTCGCCGTCATCTCTGTGACCTCTCAAAGGTATGTTTTGCCTACCACAAAATATCACTGTCTTTATAATGGGAATCGGTTCTTTTTTCCCTCTCTCTTCAGTGGAAACTTAAATTCTGCAGTAGGTTGCCAGGTATACTTCAACCACTGGTACCGTTCCTCATCAGAAAGAAAGCCTTGCCTGCCGAGTAGAGAACCTAAAATCATAAATGGATTAGACAATGCAGCAAAATTGTACGTAATTTATAAAAAGGAGAGAAAGGTAAATCTTGGCATATACGTAGAATCGCGCAAAAGTTAACTCGCGAGAAAGTTAAACCTTCGGCTAAGTTGACCGATTTTGAGCGTCCACGTACCGCTCTAAAAAGTTAACTTTTCGTTAACTTTTTCGAACTTATCTATTTTTTCAAATCCAACCGTTTGTTTGGCAAGAAAAACAAGCTCGGGTACTCCCCTTATTGCTATGTGTTCCCCGAATTTGTATGTAAAAAATTATTGTCGGTGTTGGTTGGTACATACGTAGTTTGTCATGAACGTTTGAGCTTGTGAGTTGTTTATAGTTAGTGTGTTAAAAAATGTCAACTAAGCAGAAAAAATCATTGCAAATCAGATTAAATTTGCATCAAAGAGCTGAGATTTTAAGAAAAAAGAAAGGTATTCGTGGAAATCGATTGGCAAATCGATGCAAATCAGATATCAGATCTTATTAATATGGGCACGAAAATTGTCAGGAGCTATTACACAAACGAAAAGAAACAAACAAGTCTGGACCGCTTCTTTAAACCAGCCCTTACAAATTAATATGTACATATACATATGTATGTAAAATGTGAAAAAGTACAAACTAAATCTAAGTTTCTGTTTTGTTACGAGTAAAAGTGAGTCATGCAAATAAATTGAACGTATTATATTCCCAAAATTATGTTTATTTCCGTGTTTTTTTCAAATTCGAGAACCCTTTGGAAAAGTTAATATTTCGGAAAAGTAAAACACCCTTGGAACGGTTTGGTTAACTTTTTCGCGATTCTACTGTAGTACAATGGTGCGTTTCAACCTAAAATAACATGTGATAACGGTAATCTGTGCCGATTTTTAGTTAAAGTTTTATCTAACGGCTTATACTAAGTTCGCAAAAAAGTCCATTAAGGCTTCAAAAACACATTATTTTAATATCGTGTTCATTAGACTCGGGCAAACAAAAAAAAAAATTTGGGTGTGGTTGCTGAGTGACCTTGCTCAATCCCGACTCTTGCGTCCTCTTTCGTACACTCTGGGCAACGTGGGCTTCCTAGACTCGCGGCAGAAAGACAGGGAGCCCCGGCCTTATGCGTAAGGTTGTCTCACAGAGAGAGATTGTTTTAATTAATCTTCATTTAAGACTTACTTAATGACATAAGTAAAGAAAAAAATGTATATTATAAGTAATTTTGCATACAACGGAATTCGTTACAAATTTAAGGCCTTATAATACGTTCACGTTGAGCCATAAACTCGAGTTTATTGACAACAACAATATGAATTAACAAAAAAAATCCCCTTTTAAGTGGAGTTTATGGCCTAAATTTAACGTAGCCTAACCCTCTTATACATATATATTTTAATAAGCTGTTATAATTCAAAATTTGTATGAAAATGTCATTGTAAAAAGCTTTCATTTTTGATGAATAGGGTTAAATTATGTAAGCCGTATAATCAAGCGATGTAAGGTTTCTAACTAAAAGAAATGAAATTTTTGGTGGGTACCTACACATGCACCAAGGCATCCACACAGTACAAACCAAACGAATAATCAAAATATGTAGTTTTATGTTTGCGTTACACAGAGTTTTATATATATCTGAACCAATATGCAATAGATTTCGAAAATTCAGTGATTCTTCATCTATTTAATAGAATTTCTATACCTAGTGTACAAAAATACCGTCTGGGGGGGCACGATTCCGAAAATGTTGCCAAATTCAATTATTTGTAGTCTTTTTCGACTAAAAATGCTCTGTGATGGAGTATTAACAGTACAAAAAAACCCATCTGGGGGGGGCCCGTGCCCCACCCCTAAATCCGCCCTTGAACCTGAGGACTGGCCACTATTTTCGAATGCATTTAGCCAGTCAACTGCCGACTACGGTTACACTAATTTAGAAAATAACCAACGTCTCTGGAAATGTTGAAAGGAGAAGCTAGCTAGGTTGTCAAATCCCTGCTTATACACAAAGTCGACGTTGCAATAATAAGCGAGCCATACAGGAACAAGTCCTTGGGTTGGCTACCCGATTTATGTGGTAAGGCAGCAATTTGGTCCTGCGGAGAAAACCCGTTGTACATAGAGCCCGTTCTTAAAGAAAGAGGTTTTGTGTGCGGCAGGATAGGAGATATTTTCGTATATAGCTGCTATATACCACCTAGCACCTCGCTAGAAGCTTTTGAAGAAGTTGTTGGTAAGATAGCCACAGACGCGACTACGAGGCAGCGGTTCGTCATAGCTGGCGACTTTAACGCATGGGCTGTCGAATGGGGCTCACAGCGAACTTCTCCGAAAGGGAGAGTTCTTCTCGAAGCGTTCGCTTGTTTGGATGTAGCGCTTCTTAATACAGGTGGGCAACATACATTTTCCAGAAATGGCTTCGGGTCCATAATAGACATTACGCTCGTAAGTGAAAATATGTTTAGGATGTGCGAGTGGAAGATTAGTGAGTGCTATACGGAAAGCGATCACTCGGCCATCATAGTGGGCATCGAAGTAGACGGGGGAAGGACTCCTACCAACCGAACTTTCGTGAGGAGTCGGGGTTGGAAGGTCAACACCTTCGACTCCGATGTTTTCAAGGCAATGCTGCCAGCATCCGAGTATACAGGCAGCGCGAACTTTATAGCCACTAAGGTAATGGCTGACATAAAAGGAGCATGCGATGCGTCGATGACCAGAAAGACCATACGGAAACAGCAAAGCTCGGCGTATTGGTGGAATGACAGCATACAAACGCTAAGGAGAGAATGTATTCGGGCGAGGCGGCGCTTCCAAAGATCACGAGATAGGCCAACATTCTTAGAGTGCAGAGGTGCCTATAAAGCTGAGCGTCATGCTTTGAAGGCGGCAATAGCGAATAGCAAACGACAATGCTTTCTCAACCTCTGCGATGAGGCTGAACACGACCCATGGGGAACGGCTTACAAATTGGTCTTGAAAAAGTTGAAAACCAAGCGCGAAGCCATACCAACATGCCCGTCATTCCTCAAAAACGTGGTCGATACTCTCTTTCCCACGCAAAGAAAACTAGTTTCCCCTACGCCAAATAATCCATTATATGCATTTAATGAAGTGACGGTAGAGGAAGTGCTCCTAGCGGTTAAGAGACTAGATGACAACAAGTCTCCTGGTCCAGACTGCGTGCCCAACAAAGTACTGAAGGTGGCGGTTGATTATAAGGCGTCAACGTTCGCGAACTTATTTACTGCATGCCTAGCTGAGGGGACATTCCCTTCGATTTGGAAACGCCAAAATTTGGTGCTACTACCGAAGCCTGGAAAAAACCTGGCGGAGCCATCCAGCTACAGGCCCATTTGCCTGCTCGACTCGGCAGGCAAAATTCTTGAGCGAGTAATCTACAATCGTCTAGAAAAAGATATAGAAGAGGTGGGTGGCATATCTGACAACCAGTTTGGGTTCAGAAGAGGCAGATCCACCATAAATGCAGTGAACGTGGCCAGAGATACCGCTCAAGATGCAATAAGCGGCACACGCTGGCTCGAGGGATCTAAGGAATACTGCCTTATCGTGACCTTAGATGTAAAGAACGCATTCAATTGCGCTAACTGGGCGAAAATTCTGGATACCCTAGACAGGGTAGGTATATGCTATTATCTGAGACGCATAATCCGCAGCTATTTTGACGGACGTCTGCTGCAATACGAAACGGCAGATGGCACGGAAAAGCTCCATGTCACAGGCGGGGTTCCTCAAGAGTCCGTGCTCGGCCCATTACTATGGAACATCATGTACGACGGAGTGCTGCGACTTAAAGTACCTAATGGAGTTAAGATTATCGGATTCGCGGATGATATCTTATTGATTGTTACTGCCAAACACTTAAGTGATATATGTGGAAAAACTCATGTAAGCATAGCCAGCGTTCAAACATGGCTCATGCAACATGGACTACAGCTTGCGGAGCACAAAACAGAGGCGGTGCTAGTATCAAGCAGGAAAAAGGTAGAGCAGGTCACGATAAGAATCGGAGACCATGACATTGAAACAATGCCTGCAGTTAAGTATCTGGGAATCATGATAGACAGGAGGCTGTCTTTCAAAACGCATCTAGAATATGCTAACGAGAAAGCAGCGAAAACCATATCATCGTTATCGAGGATAATGCTAAACGCACGAGGTCCAAAGCAAGGGCGGCGTCAGCTACTGGCAGGCGTAGTGAAAAGCCAACTACTGTACGGGGCACCGGTATGGCAGCACGCCATGGAGTATCAGTCGTACCTACGCGGGGTGAAGTCGACCTATCGCTTGTGTGCTCTCCGAGTTTGTAGCGCGTTTAGAACGGTATCAGACGATGCCGCACTGGTAATCTCTGGCTTGTGTCCAATTAACATATTGGCAAAGGAAGCAGCCACAACGCTTGAGGATAGAAACTCGCGGTCCGAAGCACGCGAGATTAGTATTCAAAATTGGCAAAACAGATGGAACCTATCGAATAAGGGGCGCTGGACATACCGCTGTATACCAGATATTAAAGCATGGGTAACGAGAACACACGGGGACGTAGATTTTTATCTGACCCAGTTCTTAAGCGGCCACGGATGCTTTAAAGAATACCTTTATCGGTTTAAGCACGAAAGCAACAACGTATGCGATCACTGTGGAGGCGAGGCAGTGGAAGACGTCTACCACGTGTTCTTCGAATGCCCCAGATCGTACAGCTTTAGAAGTAAACTACGCAGCATAGCCGATGAGGACTACACTCCCGAGTCGCTGGTTGGTCACATGCTACGAAGTAAACAAAAATGGATGGCAGCGTGCGAGGTAATCGCAGAAGCCATGAAGTGGCTTAGAAGTTTGGAACGGCTGCGCCGCAGCAGGGAAGACTGAAGGAAAGCAAACAAATACGAAAAACAATAGGCGGGTTGGAAACACGGCCTTCCAACCGCCCAGTTTAACAAACCTATATCAGAGGCGCAGGTTGCAGATTGGAGATTCAGCCTCTCCACTGCATTGACCTGCAAACACAATTTTAAGCGTACGTAAGTATCTCAAACGTAGGTGGAAACGCGGCCATTCAACCACCTAGTTTAACAAACATATACCAGAGGTGCAGATTGCAGATTGGAGATTCAGCCTCTCCACTGTATTGACCTGCAAACAAAATTTTAAGAGTACGTAAGTATCTCAGATGCGGGTGGAAACACGGCCTTTCAACCGCCCGGTCCACGTGACAAAAACCAAAATGAGCAGATTGGGGACGCGGCCTCCCCACTGCATTACCTTGTAACTGAATATGTTGTGGGTATAATTGATTACTTATAAACGTACTGAATTATTATAGATGCGGGCCGGAAACACGGCCCCTCCAACCGGCTAGATGCAGAAGAGCTAGTGAGACAGAATAAGCGAGTAGATGTAGTGTAAGTATGTACATGCCTATATAGCTATATCTATATACATATCTTTGGTAGTAGGACAAGAACGCCTTTCTTTGATCAATATGATCAATACTCCAGACTAGATGAATGAAAAATCTAACAAAAGATCCCCAGCTAAGAATTGAAATAGTACAGTAACGCTGACCAACTGACGTTGAGACTTGTGCTCAAACCACCTCCCGACGGTATACTTAACGGTAGTACCGGGGGGATCGGTACATGACGGTAGGAGGTTTAGTGTGTTAAAGTCATACACTGACTGTGAGGCTTTCGATACTTCCTCCTCTGAAAAAAAAAAAAAAAAAAAAAAACACCCAGATAACGACAGTGCTGTCATGGAACAATTACAATTTGATTTGGTGGACCGGAGTGGTTTATACGAAGCCAACTTCAACAACGGAAAGAGATTAGTCCCATATCAGAGTCTGCCATTGAAAAACTTATTTCCTTCGCAACAAAGGCAAAAAATATATCTATTTCTTACAATCTGTAAATGGCACACAACATTTGTCCAACTCCATGTTGTTGGAGGAGCTGGTTAGTAAGCTTCCAATCAGCAAGCGAATGGATTGGGCCAGATATGCCGGCGCATTAAACCGTACCCAAGTGTTGAATACTTTAGTAAATGGCTCAGCGATCTAGCCAGTTTATCGATAGCCGTCGTCGAGAAGTTTTGCATGCCACGGAACATAGATCTAGTGAGTTTCAACAAACAGTCAAACAGGGTCATTGCATGTGAAAAGTTTCTAGATTTTAGTGTGTCTGAGAGATGGGCACAGGTAAAGCAGGGTCACTTATAACTTAACTTTTTCACGAGCCAAGTCGGGATGCTAGTACTACGGTCACATCACAGCGTGGATAACAGCTGGTAGGTACCGCCAACATAGTAGAACCAATGAGCTTCGAGTCGGTGGAGCAGGCAGTTAGTATCACCAAGCAAGTATATAAAATACATGAAGCAGCCGGGTTCCATATGCGCGGATACATCCCCAATTCAAATGCCGTAATGAAAGCAATGGGTAGCGAAGTGGACGCTGACATTATGAGGAACACCTATTTTAACGGGCAAAATCCATCAACTGAAAAGGTCCTTGGAATGTTCTGGCAGCCTCAAGCCGACGCCGTTAGATACGAATTCAGATTCCCAAGGTTAGGAGCTGACGTCATCAGTGGTAGCAGGCCGCCAACGAAACGCGAAGTAATTAGCTATGTATTGTCGATTTTCGATCCATTGGGTTTCTTGAGTCATCTAGCTGTGGGAGCTAAACTTATAATGCGCGAAGTATGGCGGCGTAAGGTTAATTGGGACGAGCCGCTCCTTGATGATATCACCGCCGCCTGGAGAAGCTGGCAAAAAAAGGTACAAAGAACAACATCGGTGAAAATATGCCGTTTTTATTTTAAACACGGCGAACCGAAGCATTTGCAGCTACATGTATTTGTCGACGCCAGTGAGGACGCGTTTGCTGCCATTGGTTATTGGAGGTATATCACCGATGATGGAGCCATCAAGGTATCGCTTGTATGCGCGAAAATGAAATGCCGACAATAGCAGCCTAATTGATTTCGATCGTTTTTCGCCATACATTAGACTAAAAAGAACTACGGTCTGGTTGTTAAGGTTCATACAACACGCACGCTACGGAAATTTTGATGGTGGTAACTACAGTATATCGTCGCAAGAATTACATAATGCGGAAGTTTACTTATGCCGGGAAGCACAGTCGGGGAGTTATCCTTAAAAAGAGCCAGCTATACAATTTGTCGCCGTACTTAGATGAAACGTCAGTCATGAAAGTGGGTTGTACGATCCAAGCAGCCAGCTGGCTACGACTCGACGCTATACGAGTACATCCAATTCTATTGCCGCCGAAGCATCGCATTACGAGGTTGATTGTCGCGTATCATCACTGTGTGATGAAGCACCAGAACGTAGAGGCAACGATTGGTGAAATAAGGCGTAAGTTCTGGGTCGTCAAAATAAGTCAAGTGTTCGACAGGTGGCAAGCGAATGCATGGAATGCAGAGCCACGAGCTCTAAGCCAGTTCAGCCAATTATGGCTCCGCTCCCTAAGGACTTTGTTTTTATTCTCTATAATTTAAAATTCTTTCTATATTTTTATATTTATTTTTATATTTTTATATTATTATTGCATCTACTTTTTTTATTAGCATATCCGTATTTAATGCCTTTAACTGACTGTAAAATAATTGTCTAATTGTTGTGTCTGGATGAAACAAACCAATAAACATTACATTACATTAAGGACAGATTGACGCCCTATGTTCGGCCTTTCAGCTACACTGGTCCTTATTTCTTCGGTCCTCTTAAGGTAACAATCGGTCGACGTACGGAGAAGCGTTGGATAGCTCTTTTCACTTGCCATTCATTTAGCGTATTTGAATGGCAGCGTGTGAGTGCTGAGTTTTCGTCGAAAGGGATCGAGTGGGCGTTCAACTGCCCATTTAATCCGGCGGAAGGCGGTACATGGGAGCGCATAGTACATTGTGTGAAACGAGTGCTAAGCCATACATCGAAGGAAGTTGCTCGTGAACATACTCTGTAAACCGTAATCATCGAGGCGAAGAACATTGTAAACTCAAGGCCGCTCACTCATCTTCCGATCTCCGTCGATCAGGAGAAGCCACTTACTCCAAATCATACGGACCTCTCCTAACCTGGCATTGAATGTTATGCTCAATCTGCACCCAGTTGCCCTGGTTGACCTGGCAGCTCGGGCTGCAATTAGGCTCCGATACGCTGGATATAAGCTTTTTTAGTTTGGCCATTCCAATATACCATCGAGCTTCGAATTTATCCCCAACAGGACAAATAAATTTAAATGTTCTTTAACATTTCTGAAACTGCATACTCTGATGCCTAAAATTATACCCAAGAAAATATTTTTCGTTGTACACATTTTTCTGGATTTGATAGAGAATTTATGATATGGCATATCCCAGCTAGCCAGAAGCTTTACCCTCCAAAATGAGCTCCTTTCGTAGCCCAAATGGAGCGAAAATTCGTTCTGCACTTCAAACGGAGTCATAAAAAAAAAGTCCGAAATGATCCGATTCCGATGAATTTGGAGCGTTTTATGATACTTTTTAAATGAACTTTTCTGAACCTTTTTCGGAGCCTTTTTGGACTCTTTTCGGAGCCTTTTATTCCTCTATTCTGAGGGTTTTTGGAGCCTTTTTGGACTCTTTTCCGGGCCTTTTATTGATGCTTTTCCGAAGCTTATTTGGGGTAGTTTTTTATTTCTTTTGGGTCATTTTGGAGGCCTTTATTGACATTTTTATGAAACTTTATAAATAATAAAAAATTAGGTTTAGGAAGTTTTATTGACACAATTCTGAAAGTATTAAATGTGCTATGTTTATATATTTCTACAGACTATTGGTAAACATCCATGAAAAATACGATCTTTATCTTTTGTTAGGTAAAATAAAAAAAACCTCAGAAAATGCTTGAAAACATTGACATGATTTAACGTTGTCGCTCATCTGCTCTCCAACTCTCGTTTTCTCACAATTTTTTTTAAGCCTACAACAAAAAGGGTCAGAAAACACTCGAAATCTCTCATATAATTGAGCCATGCAGTTTATTCGCTCTACAATGTTCATTTCTTCTCTCAACGCTCCGTAAATCTTCATAAAAAAGTGTTTTTTTTATGTTTACTAAATAGCACTCCAAAAATTCTCCAATTACGGACTCTTCTTGGATGCTTTTTTTGGAGCGCTCCGACTTTGGTAAGCTGGGATTATTCGCACTTTTATGAATACATGGCTATAATTAAAGTCCGATATACCTAATGAAAAAATAACAGTTTAGAAATTTGTTATAACTTTTATATTTATTAACCGATTTGTAAATGGATTGAACATATATTTTTTGCAATCGATCCATCTCCAATACTACATTAAAATAAATGCAAAAAGGTTACTGCTTACAACTGTTATTTAATGTTAATAACGAAGCTGATGAAAAATTTACCTAATTTCTGAAATGCATTTGCAAATAACCCTTAAACTCATAATCTAATTGGAAAGATTTATATGGTAGGTTGTTAGGGCAATGAAAGATATTTAAGAAGATGCAAAAAGTTTTTTCATCGGATATGTAGAACTGGGGATTTTTTGAATAATACGAAAATGGCGTTTTCTCACTTTGTAAGAAAGGATAACTTCGCGCAATCTCAAAACCTATGGCTTTTTTTAAATTTTTGTCTTTAGAATCGTAATCTGGTATCTTTTTCATGTGGACCAAGTTTACGGCTATCAAGTTTTTTATATGATTTGCTGCAACCTGAGTGCATATGGTTTTTAAAATTTTCCAATGCCACGTGCGAGTTCTAAGAGTTATCCAGGTCGAGTGAAATTTTGCACAGCTTATTTTTACAGCTTAACGCATTATGTTCAGCCTGGCGGAAAATATTCTTTTTCTTAATGAAGTGAGGCAGTGAGTGGAATCGCTTAAAGTTGCGGCCAACTACTTCAAAATCAAAATTATTTGGGTGCCAGGCCACTGTGACATTCTCGGCAATTGCCATCTCCTGGCCATAGCGGCTACTCGTGAAACAGATGTGGCTGCCTCCAGAATACTGGGTATTCCCCTTTCCACCTGTAGTCTGCTTCTGGTCTGGTGGGCTTCGAAACAGTTAAGCAAGCGCTGGGCTGACACCCCCTCATGCCGGGTGTCGAAGTCCTTCTGGCCAATAGTTGACTCCAGGCGGAATTACTAGGGCTCTCCAAGGTACATCTTTCCACGATAGTTGGGGTGTTGACGGGGCACTGTCAGTCTATGATTTAAAAAAAGCTACAGTCCAGCAATGCAAATCTTACAAACTAGAAATACAAATCCAAATCTTAAGCATAGGTAAAATACAAAATATAATACGAAGCAAGCTTAGAACCAAAACATGATCTCGGAATTGCGAAGTCTAGATCGAGACTATATATATATATGTATATATATGACCCGATTTTCAACAGTTATATCATCAACCTCCTAAAAGATTTTTGCGCCGAGCCGCTTTGAAATATTTTCTACAAATTAGCTGGACCTACGGTTTTTCGCCGACTCCCAACGGCATCTACAAATCAGATGAATTTTTGCTGAGAAGCATTTCATGGCAGAAATACACTCGGAGAGTTTGCCAAACCACTGGCGATGGGCGACCCCATCTTGAAAAAACTTTTAAAAACCACTTTTTTATGTAACCAGTACCAGGGCTCGAACCTGGACCTTCGATGTGGTAGGCCGGCAACACTACCTCCACACCACTATAAAAAGTTTTATTAAATTCCGTAAGAGCCCTCGAGATGGGATCAAAATTATGGTAATTAGCTCGGATTAACTTGACATTAAATGGATATTGCTCGCGGAGAGTTCTGGCGGGACATTAAAACTAGTTTTTGCTAAAAGTTCCGGACAGTTTACCAAACCACAGATTAGGTCATTTATGAACATCAAAGATTGAATACACCGCCTGGACGCCAGAGACTTCATGCTTATGGAGGCACAACGGGCACTATAAGATGGTAACGGATCATTGAATCGAAGCGGGATAACAGCAAATCTACTAAAACTTCTTTGCACTCTTTCAATTCTCTGAGAATGAACAGCATTAATCGGATTCCATATTATCGATGCGTATTCTAATTTCGAGCGCATAGTATACCTCTGCCAACATTATTGGCAGCGTTTTTGCACTCAGTCGCGGTTGTAAACAATTACCCTGGTATTTTGTTCATATCCGTATATGCACACGATAATTTTGGCATTAAAGCAGTAACACTTATCACAAAAACCTTACATATCACAAATCTGAACACATTTTTGGATAATTGTTTCCAATTTTCTCCTAATAGAAACAACTATCCAAAAATATGTGCTGATTTCCACACACAATTTATAATGGCACGCCTATTTAGAAACGTGTTCTGCACATTTAGAGCTTTGATCACACCCCCCATTTAGGATTTGACCTCATTTTATGGTTTTTAATATGTATATAATTATAATAACAAATAAATAATAAAATATAATAAATTATGTGTTTTATTACAATTTTGGATAGGTAAACGTTTTAGTAAAATGGCAGTAATTTTACCGTAAAATTGCTGTCATTATACAGGTAAAATTACGGTCAGACAACATGTAAAATTTCCGTAAATATGCTCGGGAAATGGCCGTCAATATATAAGTAAAATGCCAGTAAAAATGTCTGTAAAATTACGGTCATAGTTATTGTAAAATTACGGTCACAAAAGAAGTAAATTTACTTAAATATTTGGAGTTATATGACTATTCATTTATTTATAACTAGTAGCTGTGACAGTACAGTACAGTAGGTGTGAGCAGTACAGCTATATGTTTGTCTTACGCAAAAAGAATATGAGAAAGAGCGAGATGCAAAATCTCACATACAGGAACGTGAGAATAGAAACGGTCAAAAAATCTACCGATGCCTTTATAAAAGTGATGGGAAAAATACGGAAACTTTCGGTATGGCTCCGCGTAAATTTACGCATCATTTTACCCGTATTGTCCTTGCAGGGAAGGTGATCATCAAAAGGTTTATAAGTAGACAAATGGATGTTAAAGGTGCTCGAAAGTTTTATATGGAAGATTTTTTAATATTAAGGCGTAAATTATTCACAGTACTCCAATTTGCTAAGTTATGTAGCAGGACAACATCTGAGCAGCTTGCTATGGTCCTGAAAATCTTTAAGTCATCTGCATATAGCAGATAATTCGAATGACCAGAATACTACCCTGAGGGACCCCAGACGTGGCTTCGAAAGAGTAAGCCTTGTGGAGCCATTCCCTTTTCGAAACAGCGCTTAGATGATTATTTATAACCGACCAAACCACTACAGGTTGCGACCGTAAGCTACGAAAACTCTTACAGAAAAAAGTCAAACGATTTCGGGGCCACACTATACAATCACGCCATGAAAGCAACTGGTGGAATTTTTCTTGAAACAGTTAAAACTTTATTTGCGTTCGCATTTTTACCGTTGTTTTAAAAGTAGAGACGAATAAAAAGTATCAATTTAAATTATTTCCACATTAATAAGAGTAAGCCCTACCAACCATACGCAGATAAAACTAGTAAGGAAGTCTAAGTTCGGGTGTAACCGAACATTAAATACCTAGTAGTGATCTTTTGCGTTATCCCAATTAACTCAGGTCTATTTTAATACCTGAAAAGGTGGTATAAAACAACTGATTGTTTTCGATTAAAAACACTTCTGTTGTAAGTGGTAAATTAAATTATCACTAAATAACAAAATATAAATAGTTTTGCATGGGGCTTATGAAAGGTATGAAAATAAACTAGTAAGGAAGTCTAAGTTCGGGTGTAACCGAACATTAAATACCTAGTAGTGATCTTTTGCGTTATCCCAATTAACTCAGGTCTATTTTAATACCTGAAAAGGTGGTATAAAACAACTGATTGTTTTCGATTAAAAACACTTCTGTTGTAAGTGGTAAATTAAATTATCACTAAATAACAAAATATAAATAGTTTTGCATGGGGCTTATGAAAGGTATGAAAATAAAAAAAATTAATAAAAACTAGTAAGGAAGTCTAAGTTCGGGTGTAACCGAACATTAAATACCTTGTAGTGATCTTTTGCGTTATCCCAATTAACTCAGGTCTATTTTAATACCTGAAAAGGTGGTATAAAACAACTGATTGTTTTCGATTAAAAACACTTCTGTTGTAAGTGGTAAATTAAATTATCACTAAATAACAAAATATAAATAGTTTTGCATGGGGCTTATGAAAGGTATGAAAATAAAAAAAATTAATAAAAACTAGTAAGGAAGTCTAAGTTCGGGTGTAACCGAACATTAAATACCTAGTAGTGATCTTTTGCGTTATCCCAATTAACTCAGGTCTATTTTAATACCTGAAAAGGTGGTATAAAACAACTGATTGTTTTCGATTAAAAACACTTCTGTTGTAAGTGGTAAATTAAATTATCACTAAATAACAAAATATAAATAGTTTTGCATGGGGCTTATGAAAGGTATGAAAATAAAAAAAATTAATAAAAAAAAAGGCAATAGGGAGTTAACTACTTTCCCGTAAATCTTGCTTGTTTGTCATTCGATTTGCATAATTTTTGGCAGGAGTATACTACATACTATTGGGAAGCATCCCACTAACTTTC